>QJOB01000781.1:0-115775 GCA_004155035.1 Monosporascus sp. 5C6A | reverse complement strand
AGGACGCTGGAAAAAGGGAGAGAAATGGGAGAGAACCTAATCAGGCAATGCAAGTACGCAGTAGATACTTATACAGCATATGCTCGGCGACAGAGGCAACATACACACAGAGAGTAGAGCTTTGATGCTTGAAGCGGACCACATAGGACGTACGTATGCATCTCTACGTCTCTACGCGCATATGTGAGCTTTCAATTTCAGCCAGTCCCAGCTTAATATCCCCGATCCTTATTCCGATTCCGGGCCCGATTTTCTGTTCTCGAAATCCGGAATCCCAATTCCAATCCCACGTCGCCTTCGCTCCTGACGCGTGGGGCCACGCTATCTTACTTCTGCATCTTCGCGTAGAGGTTCTCGGCCGACGTGATGCAGTGCATGTTGGCGCCGAGCTTGTTCATCGTCTCGAGCCACTCCTCGTACTCGTCCGAGTCGAAGACGATCCCCCCTCCTATATCGCGTGCACAGGTTAGTTATTCAGGCGGGTCCCATGTTTCTTCGTTATCACGTCGCTCGATGACATCCAGCTATGCATTCGTCCGTCGAATAAAGTAGCATTTCTCACGCCGGGAAACGCAACGCGGCGCGACGTCACGCATGCGACATCGGCCGGAGACGAAACGATAATATACAGATGATGAGAGGGACATGGGTGGACAGAAAGGAAGCCAGGGAAGAAAGAAGAGAAAATACTCACCAGCCTGCAAGTAAGCAACGCCGTCCTTCACCATCATAGTCCGCAGCGCGATGCACGTGTCCATGGCGCCCTGGGCCTCCCTGCCGGTCTCGGGGTCGACGGAGCCGTAGCCGAAGTAGCCGACGGCGCCGGCGTAGACGCCGCGCTTCTCGCGCTCGAGCTCGGCGATGAGCTCCATGGCGCGGACCTTGGGGGCGCCCGACACGGTCCCCGCGGGGAAGATGGACCGGAAGGCATCGAAGCGGGTCTGGCCGGGCCGCAGCACGCCCGAGACCTGGCTCACGAGGTGCTGCACGTGGCTGAAGCGCTCGACCACCATGAGGCGGTCGACACGCGTCGTCAGCGGGTCGCACACGCGGTTGACGTCGTTGCGCGCGAGATCCACGAGCATCACGTGCTCGGCGCGGTCCTTGAGCGACCGGCGCAGCTCGTCGGCGAGCCGCTCGTCGTCGGCCGGCGTGCGCCCGCGCTTGACGGTGCCGGCGATGGGGTGCGTGATGATGCGCCCGGCCTCCTCCTTGACCAGGAGCTCCGGCGACGCGCCCACGATCTGGAAACCCCCGTCCGAGGACCCGCCGCAGTCGATGTAGAACAGGTAGGGCGACGGGTTGACGGTGCGCAGGTGGCGGTAGATGTTGAAGGGGTGCAGGGAGGTGGGGCGGGCGAAGCGCTGCGACGGCACGGCCTGGATGATGTCGCCGGCGACGATGTGCTTCTTCAGCTCCGTGACGTGGCGCTCGTAGCCTTCGCGCCCGATGTTGGACGTGTACTCCTGGCCGAGCTTGATGGGCTGCTGGTCCGGCAGCGGAATCTCGGGCGCATTGAGGACGTCGATGAGGTCGGCGATGGCAGCCGTGGCCCTGGCGTACTCGTCGGCGAGCGCCGTGCTGCTGTCGTCGGCGGCAGCGTCGAAACTGTCGGGTATCCGCAGGTAAGTGATGACCTTGATGACGCCGTAGAAGCGGTCGAAGGCGACGATGGTGTCGAACAGCATGAACAGCGACTCGGGGATCTTGAGAACATCCTTCGTGGGCCTCGCCGTCTTGGGCTCAAAGTAGCGCACGCAGTCGTATCCGACGTATCCTATAGCGCCTCCGGTGAGCGGCGGTAGCTTCAGATCAGGCACCTCGGCGACAGTGTACTGCGCCAGCTCGGCCTCGAGGGCGGGCAAGGGATCCACGGCGTCGCCATGGCCTTCGCCCGTCTTCAGGATCTTGCGCGGCCCCGCTCCGACGAAGCTATACCGGCCGACCTGCTCCGTGGCGGCACTCTCGTACAGGAAGGAGAAGTCGGATTTGGAATGCGTCGAGATTTTTAAGTATGCTGCCGAGGGCGTGATGAGGTCTGCTGATATCTGTCCATATAATGGGACTAGGTTTGGTCTCTTGGCTCCTCCCGTCTGGGGTTTCGAGAGAAGCTTCCTGATGGTGTCTAAGGACGGCTGGATAACGTGCTGCGCGAGGCAATTAGAAGGCCTCCCTCTCTCTCTCTCGCTCGGTATAGATCAATTTGGGGATTCTCTTACTGCCTGATTCATTTTGGATCTCTCTGTCTGTCCTTTCCACACTTAGACAGGGCTATAAGGTTATATCACATCCTCTGTTGCTTCATACGGTTTTCCTCGTCGACTCATTTAACGCTGGGAATTCGGTATAGATACATAAGGTACTTCACGATAAGTACAGAATCGCCTCTGTTAGCTAATGCTAAGGGCCTGAATCGGAGGGGTAGAAGGCGCTGTTTAGCGCGGGGCATTCTTATCGATAAAAGATGCGCAACCTTTGATTACATACACATATTCACGTATCCCGTATTTCATGAATCGTACTCGGCAGTTACTCCCCTCTGCCCCCCTCGGAAGCGTCCCATTTTCATCCACCGGCCGGCCCCCTCTTCTTCAACTCTCAATCGCGAGCGCCTTGACGCCGACGAGCCTGGCATCCTTGCCCCCGCCCTCGGAGGCCACGAGCCAGTACTCGACGCGCGCCCCGTCCCTGGGCACGCGGTAGACCCGTACGTCGGCGCCCTTGGTCGCCTTGCGCACGGCGTCGAGCAGCTCGGCGTACTGGCCCTGCGGGTCCCAGTCGGCGGGGTCCTGGATCTCTATGTCCGCGTTCATGGGGTCTGGGTGTTGGATCAGGGAGGCGAATTCCTCTATATATGGGGTCGGGGGTTATTAGCCATCCTTTCTTCATGTTTTCTAGTTTTCTTTGGCGGGTTATGAGAAGACGAGGGGGTGCAGGAGTGGAAGTAAATTTGGAGGAAAGTTAAATAGCGTGTGAAGCTTGATTTTGCGATGGGGTGTGACCTAACGAGATATGATGCGATGGTAGGAATAGACGAGTAGACAGTCAAAAAGGCTAGCCGGAATACAAGCAAAAAGGCATGTAGGGCCCGCCCAGCCTCGGCACCTCTGAAACCCGGGATAAGAAAGTAGACAAAAACATACCTTCATCGGGCAGCCCCTTGCCGCCCTCATCCCAGGCCAGACAGACGGGCACGAACGGCTCGTCGGCGTCGCTCACGTAGAAGGCGTCTCTCGTAGCCTCGACGATCTCGGGCGGTATCCGCACGCCCACGTCCGTCGCCTTCAGTTCTCCGCTCTTCGATCCTCCCCCAGCGGTCGCGGTCGCCCCCTCGTTCGGGTCCCGGTTCGCCTTGTCCAGGAACGCCATGTAGTCGTCGTCGGACGCCATCTTCGCCGTGGTGGGAGAGGTCGCGAACGGGCTACGAATAATAATAGTCGAGAGGAAAGATAGTCTCGCCGTAGTCGTACGGCTTATAGAAGAAGACGGCGGTGTTCGCGGATTAGGACGACCCCGGGATGAGAGGGAGTAGAAGTAGTAGTAGTAGCGGTGGTGATGGTGATGGTGCGATGGAGCTGTCGCCGCCGCAGCTGGGTGCAATAGTTCGAACACGCCTCCCCTCCCGGCTCCTGATGCCCGAAGCCCTGCTGCTGCTGCTGTAGGTCTGTACGCGCGGCGGAACACTGAATAAAAATAGGAAGGACAACGAGAAAAAGGCGATTGCTGGATCATGGATCGATCGATTGATGACCAACAACGAACGCCCCCCCAATTAATCAGTTACGTGTAGTCCGTCCCGACGGCAATCTTCAGGGTGCGATTTGAACACACGGAAAAAGGAAGGGTGTCTCGGGTATCAATGGTCTGTCTGTCTGGAACGGGGGTCTGAGCGAGTGATCGGTTACATCATAGCTGAGCATTCGTGCTCAGATCTCGGCGCGCCAAGAATCGTTCGGCTTCGGTCCGGCTGGGCTTGGACGCCTAACAAGCACAGCCATACGGAGTGCTCTAAATTATGCTGGTAATGCTTCAAAGCCGAGTCGCGCAGTGTACGATAATGTCCCCAAATAGGCCTACACTCGCTGGCTCGAACTGGAAACACTAGCACACATCACCTTCATAGGAGAGCAACCATCACATTGTTGGGGAATCTTAAGACTTTTTGTTTTATTCATTCATGCAACGTCTCATTAGTTGCGACTCGAATGCCAAATCCTCTTAAGCGGATGATGCCCCTCGCAATCAACCGCCCCAAGAACCGTTAAACACCGATGCAAAGACCAGATACAGAGAAACGCAGAGCCCAGCCCCTTTTACGAGGACTGAGCCAGGTCCTTCTTGAGCGTACCCTGGAATTGCTTCTTCTCGGCAGGGGTCTGGAAGGCACCGTGACCGAACTCCGAAGAAGTATCGATCCACTTGAGCTGGACCTTCTCCAGAGCCTTTCTTGAGGTGTGCGTGAACAGCGACTTGCGCAGAGTCACAACTCGCTTCTTGACACCAGGAATGGAACCCTTGACCATGACGAAGTCGTTCTTGACCTCACCATATCGGACGAAACCGCCCAGACTTAAGACAACGCGTTAGTGAAAATGCATGGCACCCGATCGGTTGCAGCGGACGTGACTCACGGAGTAATGGTCTTCTTGGTAACATCCTGCTCGGTGGCAGCGTTGGCCTCGTTGTCACCCTTGCCAATGCGGTAAACCTTGTGGTTGACCGAGGTACGGTGGTGGTAACCCATCTGACCGGCACGGGCAACGGTCCACTGGACGTGGGAAGGATGCCAGGCGCCGATACAAGCGATCTTACGGAGACCCTTGTGCGTCTTCCGCGGCAGCTTCTTGGTACCCCAACGGGCGGTGACACCGTTGAAGCCGTGGCCCTTGGTGACACCGATGATATCGATCATCTCGTCCTGCTCGAAGATGGAGTCGATCTCGACGGGCTTCTCGAAGAGGCCGTGGCCGAAAGCGACCTTGTCGGCAACGGAACCACCGTTGATCTGGATCTCCATGAGGTGGGCCTTCTTCTGCTTGAGGGGCGTCTTGCGGATCTGAGTGTGGGCCAGGACACGGACGACGGTGCAGTACTTCTTGATGCGCTCGAGCTCGCGGGTGATCGAGGCACCGCTGTTCTCCGAGTGCTTCTTGGCGTACTTGGTGAAGGCCTTCTTCTTGCTCTTGTACCAGTTCTTGTAGAATCGGCGCTTGACTTCGTCGCTCAGGTGCTCAGCCCAGACGGTAGTGAGCGATCGCAGACCGCGAGGAGTCTCGATGTAGCCCACAAGACCAACAACGATCAACTATTGTAGCTGTTAGCCATAGGCACATTAGCCAAGCGGGCTGCGTTGTTCGTACAGGTGGGGTATCAATAATCGAGACGGCCTCGACGACCTCCTTCTTGTGGGATTTCGCACCGGGTCGGTCGAGGTCACGGACGATCGTGGTCATACCAGCCTTGTAGCCCATAGAGGCAGTAAGGTGGACGGGCTTCTTAGGGTCATCCTTGGGGAAGCTGTCGAGAAGCAACATCCGATTAGCACCCGAGCTTTTGAGTAAAGAAGCAAATTCCAGCAACAATTGGGAGCCTCCCGGCGTGCACCAAATATTGTAGCGGAGCAGAGCAGGGCCGGGACTGGGGGAATATTCGACTTACGACTTGACCTTTCCTCGATGACGGGCAGCACGCTTTCTCGGCAGGAAAGCCAGAGAACCGTGGCGGGGAGCCTCGAACTTACGGTGCGACATCTTTGATTGATCCTTTACGTGAAGAAGGAAACCAAAGGTGTGTCGTTGGGGCGGAATGAGGGAAATTGAAGATCTTCAGAAGTATTCGCAAAAAAGTTTCCTTTTGGTTGGAGTAGCTTTCGTGCGATAAAACGCACCCTGTACTGAACTGTGCGCTGAGCCGAGAAATTGCCGCTGGCTAAAAAGAAGTGCTTCACTAAGCGAACAGTGCAGAGGAGCAATTGTGGGGAACCGACACGAACGACCCCCTCAACAAACCCTAAGATGCTGAGTCACGTGAGAAGCAGCATTATCCTTCTTTGTATTCGTCCCGGACCTGGCAGTTGTGGGCAAGTGGTAGGGGCTCCGAACACTTCCGGAATGGAGCCAAGGGGCGAGCCTAACTATAGTTCAGAAGAACGGCCCCATAAGGTCCCAAACAAACTGACCCTCACGGCAACATCAAGAATACAGTGCAATGCGACGAAATACTGCACCATGTGGATATGTATTTTCCATGCAATAAATTTGTGACCTAGCATACGTTGAAGCAAACACCCAAATAGTGGCTAATAGACTCCTTCCATCTCCCAGATGGAGAACGCCTGCGAACAGAAATAGGACCACTCTCCAGACATGCACCCAAAAATATACAGCATAAGGGGAGTCATGGTTTCGAGTCCATCTCGCTTTCTAGGCAGCGCTCTCAGTCTTTGGAGTCGGGCCAATCAACCCGTTCATCCCGCCAGCACTGGTCGGTGTGGAGGTTTTTAACTCCGCTGCTGAGGCTGGCCCAGGTCCTGATACCGGACCACCGCTGACCTTCTTCTCTTCCTCTCCACTATCATCGTAATCTTCGTCTACATCCATCTTCCTTGCAGCCCGCTCGGGCTCATTCACCTGCGGAGGCGCGGCCGGCGCCGGCGGATGGTCTATCCTCGGTCGTTCTTCCTGAGGGTATTCTTTCGGGGCAGGGGTGGGTGGTAGTCTTTCATGGAGCGCACCTTGCAAAGACGAGGGACCCTGTTGCATTGGAGGTAGATGATTCGGCATAGCATGTGCCGGCGGGTGGTGGGCGGCTTCCGACGGATGGTAACCATCGTTAGCATGTCGCTGCTCATCAACACGACGCATTTCTTCCGCACGCCTCTGCTCTTCGGCATGGCGCTGCTCGTCGAGACGGCGCTGTTCTTCGAACCGATGCGCATCGGGAGAGCGACGGTAAGGATCCCGCAGTGGCGTCGACGGACGTCGGTGCCGCACATCCTCCATACGGGCTCGGTTCTCCTCATTCGCCGGCTTCTTAATGGCTGGCTCATCCTCCCATTCACGCAGCCTCTTAGATGCTACAGAGGGGGGACGGTCATGTTCGCGGTGGAAGTCGGGGACTAATGGCCCTTTGGGAGGTTGAGGGACACCGGGCTCAACGCTGCTGGGCATTCCAGACTCCTGGACGTGACCGTATGCCGGCTGATGTTGAGGGTAGGCCGACTTGGGTGACGGCATGCGGTTGTCATGCAGAGGCCGCGGTTCTGAGCGAGGGGAACCCGGTCGATAAGACATCAAGGCATGGGGCGCGGGACCACCGTTAGGCGGGCCGTTCCCAGGTTGAAGCTGTTGTGATGATGGCGCAGGTGTGTAGTTTGGGTTGTTAACCCTGGCGGGCACCTGACCTGGCGGCGGAGCCTGCTGGGACGGTCCCGGTGGAGGAGGGCCGTACTGGGGCGGACCGGGGGACGGGCCCCGTCGGATAGGTCCCGGGCCTTGACGACCTCCATCGCCCCCGTAAGGTCTCATTTCCTGGCGGGGACTCGGCTGTCGAGGTAGCGGAGGCGCAGGTCCTCGTAGGGGCTCCCGCTGCTGGTCATACGGATTGGGCGGCTGGGGGTTGAGCTCATTAAGCCGCTGGCCGCCCCAGCCGTTGGCCGCAGCAGGACCAGGAGGGGGCCCCCGAGGACCAGATCCAGCTTGCTGCACGGGTCCTGAGCCGTGCCAGGCAGGAGGTGGTGGGCCCTGGGCTTGGTAGGATTGGGGATGAACATCGGTCGGGACGGCCTGTGGTAGGTTCCCGCCCGTCTGACCGCCGCGCAAGAGCTGCAACCTTGCTTTTATATGCGGATTGGCCGGGTCCAATTCAGCAGCCCTCTGGTAGGCGTCAAGGGCATCCGAGATCTGGTTATTGCACGATTCGTACTACAAAATGGTCAGTTACCATCGATGGTCGCGGGGCTGAAATCTTAGACAAACTTACCAGGGTGCCCAAATCATACCAGACTTCCGAGATGTACGGATTCAGGCGTATCGCACGGGAATATGCATCCAATGCATCGCGATATTGGTTAATTTGGTAATACAGTACACCAATCGAGCACCAGAATGTAGGATTCCGCCCGTCGCGATACACTGCCTGTTGGTACGCCTCGTAGGCCTTGGGATACTTCTGTTGAGACATGTAGCATCGACCAAGCAGGTACCAGCTCTGGGCATCGTTGCCGTCTGCAATGCATAAGTAGGGAGTCAGGATGCTGTTATATACTCAATACTCACCGGCCGTAACAGATTTCTCGAGGTATTCAATAGCCCGCTCTTGGCTTTGGAAGCTGCTACTCTGCTGATGGTGAAGCCAGCCGAGTTGCTGCAACACCTTGGCATGGTTGGGGTCGCGTTCAAGCACCCTCCCGTAGGCAGCCTTTGCATTGTCATACTGTAAAATGTGTTAGTATGCACTTGAAACCGAGTCGGTAATGTTCACCTACGTCTTTCTGCTGCTCGTGGACATGGCCGATTTGGAACCAGATGTCTTCTTCTGTTAGAGGCGGTGGCGGCGAGTTTACGATGTACTTGAAGCACTACGACGGGTTAGCCGCGTCTCCAACCAACACTCATCACAAGCGAAATACCTCTAGACTCTGCTGGTATTTCTGTTGTTGTTTGTATATTATACCCAGTCGGAAGTAAATCTCATTGGCCTTTTCGAATTCAGGCTGCATCTGCATCACTTGCGAGAATGCTTCCTCGGCATGCTCGAGCGATCCGTATCTGTCGTACAATATGCCGATACCGTACCACAACTTTGGTTCCTGTTTGCTTGTTAACTACTATAAGGCAAGCTAGAAAGGGACCACAGTACCTTCGGGTTCGGCAGATTGACGAGCGCAGACTGATACGCAGCATATGCGTTTTGTAGTTCATCCATCATGAGATAGCAATGGCCTGGGCAAGGGGCGTCAGTTACTTGCCGCACAGGTTACATGTTATCGAACGTACCGAGACTACCCCAGACATCGCCATTGGTGCTATCCAGCTTGATGATAGCATTGAGATACTCTACCGCCTTATGAAACTCTTCGCGCGTCCGAAGGATCAAGCTGATGGCAGTCATCGCTGGGATCGACTGCGGGTTTGCGTGAAGCGCACGCTCGTACGCGGCCATGGCATCGTCCAGGTTTCCGAGGAGTTCAGAGAAGCTGCCTGCGAAAGTCATCAACACGTGGATCCAATGTAATTATGTGATTTGTCTGCCCTACTTACCAATCTGCATCCAGACACCTTCATTAATAGCCATGATGTGGCGAGACGGTGTCCATTGGCTAGCCTGGCCAGGAGGGCCGGGCGGAGGAGGCGCTTGCGGTCCATGATGCTGCATTTGCATCGCCATTTGGGGCGACGGATGGTGGTTGGCCATATACACGTGGGCAGCTATCTATCCGATATCAGGTCCGGCTGTAAACCGTCTGATATGTTGCCGGATATCGCCTTACGTACTTCGTCGCAGGGCCTTAAGTGCCAATATGGGCGAGAATGGGATCGAAGTCCTCGGCGATGGAAACACACAGTTGCCCAAGCCACACTGACAAGTCGCAAGTTCCCTTGGGCCCAGATGCCCCGACTATTACCCAATGTCTTGACGGTGCAGCAAGTATCGGGTTTTCAAGTTACGCGCCCTTTTGTCGCAGACTTTACTTCGTCGCAGTTGTGGGGAAGCAAGTAGCTACTCAAAATAGCAAACATACATATGCAGCCTCAGGCAGGGAAGAAAACCGACAGGACCAATAAGAAAACAAACATATCAGTGCAAGATCGGACGGCAATGTTATAAAAGTAAGTGGTTCAAAAATTGTGGTGGTGACTTGGGGCTCTGAAGGCCGCGACCCAACACGAGACGAAGACCTTAGAAGAGGTACTTAACGCGAGAGATTGGCCGATATTGCTCTGACGTACGAATACAAGCCAAGACCTCTTCGAAGTTTGAGATGGTTAGCTCGAGCTGGGATGGATTGTTGCTGAGTTTGAGGCTCAAGAGTGCACATGACACAAGATTCGGAGAAAGGGGAAGAGAGGAGAAGAGAGGGTGAGATGGGGGATGTGCGAACTGATAAGAGGCACGACGGGAAAGAGGGATCCTTTCGGAAGAAGGGGCGAAGACCTTCTTCCCTCACAACCCTCCAAACTACCCTTACCCAGCGGCCTAGCAGAGTCAGAAGGCGCGAGTTACTCTGTGGAGAACGACCAGAGTCCCCTAGACCGACGAACCCTGAAGGGAGATGTAGACGGATGTACCCAAGCCGTAACAGACTTCAGAGATGCAGGGTGGGGCCGCCCTTGGTGGAGACTTGCTTGCCGTACGGAAACATGCTTCTCTCCTGGCTCTGAAATGTGGACCGGCCTGTTCTTTAAATTTGTGCCTGTGTCCAGTCCACGCTAACCCGCTAACCATCACCACCACCAGCAAAATCAGCCCATCTTGACCGTCTTGCCCAGCCTCATCCTACGCCCCTCTAGGTGCTAAAAAATTGGTACCTAACCCACGTAAGGCGAGTAAGAAGTAGCAGGCAGCTGATATGACAGCACGCCCACCCCAAAAGAAGAAAAGTCCGTCATCATACATAGCTAAGATTGCGGAGAATAGATATCTGGCAACTCGATTGGTATAGAGGACGTAGTGTATAATGCGCACAGTAATTATGGTTGGTTGTTTTTCTCGTTGCGGTATGATGCTAATTGGCACATGTTCATAGTCGTCATAAGAGCGCTTTGACACCATAGTAGGTAGCCTGTATCTCTCACACGATACATGAAATAGCGGCCATCAGATTAAATGACAGGCAGCGGGTGCATATCGATTTTACACGTCAAATTAGGGTTTCTCTCTTGCTTTGTCTCGACGGTATCCTAGTTGGAAACGTGCCCTAAGGTTAACTTCCCGCACTATACAGTCCCGGGCGTTTTATGCGGTTTGAGTTTAAAGGGGGAATGCCTTTTTGCCTTAAGCCGGAACATGGACTTACAAACCGCCGAAAATGCGGATGTGCGGATCCTGGAGGACGGAGATAACCATGTATTTATTATATGCTCCAGAGGGTTGGCTCTGTGTGGACTGTGGCGGGGGGCTGCCGTAGTGGATTTTTCCTGTGGGAAAATAAAAGCCATGGCGAGGTAGAGAGAGACCTTCGGGGGAAGCGTTTCCATACCCTCCCAAGGCGGGTTCCTGGAGTCAGCGCTACCTTCGCGATACCTTGCTGGACCTGCGACAGCCGTCGGCCAAGGTTCCGAAACAAGAAACCCAAATTCGGGTGCCCCCCCATCGTCCTGGGCGGCTCGGAGGGATTCGTTCTCAAGAAACCTTGCGTGCTTGGCGGGCGTGCATCCCATCCCCCCAGAAAAGAAAAAGAGCGGATTGTTTTGGTTAGGGAGCCGGCAGGGGTGCGTCGATGCGTGGGCCGCGGTCACACGTAATATCAGGTCTTAGCGGCCGCCATGGTGTCAGCGTATTATTGCACGTACTTAGTACCAAGTATTAGCGCAAGTAGTAATGGTTTCTCCGAGGTACAATGATCCAAAATTATTATAGGGCGCTTTTTGACCCGAGGCGCCACATACCATCATCTTCAACCCCACTGACTAGCCCATCTGGCCCCCAGCGCACCCCGGTCCAACCCTTTTCTTTCCCATCGTTCCAGTTGCCAAGACCTAAGGGTGGGCAAAGAACGGGGCCCATCTGAAATTGTGGAACGCTTATCTCTGATTGTGATCGGAGATTTCCCTATTATTATGTATTAGGTACCCATGTATCCTCACAACCCTCAATCAAACGCTATATGACACCGCTGACGTACCGGGGTACATGCGTGAGATAGGTAGGTACCTGCCTGCATACGTATCTGACGGCGCCTCACCTTGGTACGACGCACCGAGATATAAATTAGCTATTTACGTAGCTGCAGACCCAGGATTGCCGGGCCATTCCGCAGCGTACTTGGATTGGCGCAGATCCCTGGTTTCCTATCAGTCTCGCATCGACATGTGTGACATCCCATCGTACCAGCCCTCGGTCGAACATCGATAAGTCGGTAAATGGACTTGGAAACAAAGTCATATATAAGTTACCTAGAATAAAAGTCAGGAACGGAAGGAAACCAAAATTAGGCTATCAGGTACGGAAGGAATTGTTTATCAAGAGTGCATTAGCATTCTGCTCCAGGGGGAACTTGGCGTTCAAAAATGGACAATCGTGAGAGGCGCGGTTTGAAATTCTACCCTACCCATGGAGATACCCAAGTTATGACTCCATCGTCACTGGAGGATTGTTATGTAATGTTGCCCGAAGGCCGCACTCGTGATTGTGGGCCTCCTCGTGTCGTGTAAGCTGTGGTTGTCGGATTTCAAAACTGGTCTGCGTTTATTTTGTAGATCTGAAGGTGGGGAACCGGGACTCGGCAGGGATGCGAACAGAAGCCCATTTGGAAGAAGAGGTCTGAGCATAGTAAGTGTGTACATATATTAAAAGCCAGGTAGGCACAGGTGGAATATGTCAGATATGTGGGCTTTTTGTGTCAGCGATGCAAGATGTTTTGAATTGATCGAGCCCGGTCACGTCTTCTACTGCGCTTCTCCTTTGTGGAGGGCCTCAACGTGAGACTATTTAATGTATATCCGCCCGAGCGCCATTGCAGGAGAGGGCTCGCGCGTCGTGACACATATTCAGTTGGTTATTAATAAAAGATTACCGGCAGAGAGGGGTGCTACAAGAGCCGAGAGGCTAATCTCGTCATGTCCCTCCCCCGAAGATCGAGCGGGTAATGGTATGGGAAACACCGAGTTTTTGGGACCGAGGTGTGAGCTTCGGGCTGGTTAATTGGATATCGATGGCAGCTGGTGATGGATATGACTTCAGAAAAGGGGAGGGAAAATACAAATTGGGGGTGTTAGGTTAGGTTCGGAGTGCGCGTCATTCCCCGTTGAGGTAGTGGGGACGGCTGCCGCTAATACCATTCCAGAAAAGCCCACGTGTCAGGCTATTCCTAATCATCAACAGGTTGCCTATCACTAGCGTTCTCTGGTTAGGTTCACCAGTAGGCCCCCTTATTCGGCCTCGAATTTCCTACATGCCTAGCCAAGCCATTATTAGACATTCGTTCGTAATCCCCCGTCAATGCCGTATGCGACTGAAGTCAGGAATGATAGGTATCTTCAAGGCCCCTGAAATAGTTCGCTAGGTTACCAGCAGCACGTCATCATACCCTGGGCCCCGCCATCGTTGTACTGTAATCGCCTTGCCAACATAGAAAATCGAGGCCTATATTCTACGCGACCTCTATCAGGGATGGTATTGCTTTTTATACATGAGAGATTTGTTTATTGTCAAAGCAATGCAACGAGTGGCTTGAGCCTTTTGGTGCAGTACCGTTATATGGGAGCTGGGCCCTGGGTTCGGGGATCGCCCGAGTTGTATGTAGGAGATAAATGAACTGCCCATGGAGACTCGAGAGTATACGGGGAGACTGAGGCTTTTTGAGGAGAGAGTCCGGTGTACTTTATTACCCCGTCATGTGATGAACGGGATATGGAGGCTTTTTACCTCCATTAGCCCAACCCTTCCCGCGCCTAGCATGTACAATCTTTTTAATCCGGACCCAGATTGAGTAAGCGGCATGCGACGGAGAGAACCTCTGCTGCTGCTGGCTGCATCTCTTGCATATGTATGCGGGCGCCGATGCGACGCTATAATCCCCCCGAATCGATACATAAAGCAGCAGCAGCAGCAGCAGCAGGTCGGTAGGTTGACGTGCCACACCACCACAACACCGCCGTACCCATCCCCAGCAGATACGTACAGATCCGAGCCCGCCCTTGCTGCTGCGGTGTGAGTGGAGCTCTGCCGCCGCCACCCTTGGCAGAAGAGAGGTCTCTCGGGCTGGCACCAACCCGCCAGCCCGCATGCTTGCATGGCGTGATGTGGGAGACCGCCCGCCGGCTGCCTTGTCCATGAGATGAGATTGGGCGCCAAGAGGCGCTTGTCATAAATGAGATGCGGTGACACACACACACCACGCATATGCGCTCACACACACACGCATACACACACACACACACACACATCGCATTCCCGGACCTGGCAGCCCGGTATCAATATGTCGCTGCGACCGCCTCCGCCGCTGGTACAAAGTTACGTACCTACCTGACATCCCGAGCCAGCCCAGCTGCTCATTCCGCAGAAAACGAGGAAGGGGATGTCAGCACACTTCCCTCGCCGCGGCAAAGCACCTGCAGGAGGAGATACAAGCCACGAACTTCATAAAAGCTGCGTACTGCTGCAACCCACACATCCACCATTCATTCATTTTTTGATGAGCTGGCGATCTTCTCCGAAGAGGGGGGCGGGGCGGCGAAGCTCGCGAATCAGTCACTCACAATTGCCGTCTTGGCTGCGGAGGATATGTTAAGAGATGATGACGATGGCGATTATGGTGATATATCGCCTTTTGGAAAGCCCTGGACACTTATGTCCCCCGCAAACCCCATAAGAGCACCTAGGTGGGTATTATCGGTTAGGCCGTTAGCTCACGTCTAACCGGACGATCCCTTTGACGATACCGCTCGGCCGCTAGAGCTAAGTACCCGCAAGCGTGATTGAAGGTTACGAAAGGGTCGCTAAGTCCGAACCTACGGTTAAAAATTCAATACCGCAACTATATTTACGTATTACGTGTGTGCGGCGTTGTGGGCGGTAAAGACCAAAGCAAGAAAGGTTGAAACAAACCGATAGTTCCCTTTAGGCAGGCAGGCAGGCAGGCAGGCAGGCCGTAATAAGAGCCGCCCGTCGCTTTGGGAGTGGGATGCCGATGCTGGGCAGAGAGGGGAGGAGGGGGAGGCTGAGCACCCTGGAAACCGGCGGGACGAGGGAGGTTTGTCGCAGGTCGATGGAATCGTTTATAGCTAGGGGTAGGGAAGAGGACATAGGCACTAATATCATTGATAAAAAGGCATATCGCTCCCGGAGATAGGTAGTATCCATCTCACCGGCAATGCACAAGCTAGTCAGTGAAGCTGCAGAACTAACGAGTCAACCCGTCGTATATCCGTCTCTCTTGCTCCCTCCTCCACCAGTGCCGGAGCGTGGAAGTTGTGGTACTCAAGAAACTCGAGCCGTACCTGTACGCGGGACGCGGAGCCGATCTGGGTGATGTGCAGAAAACGTTGTGCAACACTGTGATTGATTAGGCATTATGAGACAATATGTGGTCCTCTTAGAACTTTCCCGAAGGAGAACCTGTCACTCCCGCTCGGTCTGACAAAGTGTCATCGCCGACACCCTAGATCTCTTATGGGAGCCAAGCCACACAGTGGCTGCTACATCAGCCCTACAGGATACTCGAAGCCAGCTATTTTTTACACGTACAAAAGCGGACAGTGAACCCAAGAGGCGAATCCAACAGTACCTGATATAAGTATAGCTTCCATCTGATGATATACATCCCCTCCAAGAACTTGGTCCATTAACCAAGACGCCGTCGCTCAATGCTCAAGTCTATCAGCATCCTCTTACAAATCTGGCGGATATCCCCGAGGCCAAAGACTGCAGGACAGCCTCGTTAGCTCCAGAGAAACCACATAAAGCCTCGCCTTATAACGGCCAAACCCAGACCAGAACCATCAAACTCCACCCCCGGCACACACAATGCGGGCCTCCTTATAGTACATGAACCATTCGGACTCCGAGGTAGGGCAATTAGACGGTAGATAAGTTCACTCCGACGAAACAGCGAGCTTACGCTTACGACTCCCCCTTGTCGCTACTGTCGTGGTCGGGGTTGTAATTCGTTTCCCCAAGTAAAGTGCTTGGTTGGGAAGTCATCGCGGTTTGGGTGGTCGGCTGTTGGTGTGTCGGCACGGCTGAACCGCTTGGCTGAGTAGCCGCTTGTGGTGGGGTCCGAGAAGCTGCTGTTGCAGCATGCAGCCGTTGATCCAACGCTTTCAGGGCCAAGGCTCGACGTCTCTCGGCTTCGGCTCGAACTCCTCCAGGCGCGTTGCGCTGCAGGAAGTTGTTACCCGAAGCGGCCGAGACATCGGCCTGGGAGAAAGGGGTGCAAATCCGCAATGCAACCAGGAAGTTGAAGATCTGGTCTGAAAAGGCGGCAACCAATGGTTTGACTGGGCCGGGGAAGAACTCGGCGAACGCAAACGTCTCGCTCGCATCCCCACGCATCGATGTCGGTTGCGAGGAGTCGAGATCGGGGAAGACGGTCTTGTAGAATCGTAGATATGTCCAGCTGGTGATGAAGCCAAAGATAGCCAAGAAGAGAGACGCGCTCGTCAGCAGCGGTGTCAGGGAGAGCGCAGTGACCAACCCGAGGTATAGAAGTGGAAACCGGGGTACTCGCAGAGATAAGACACCTCTGAATAGGGTGACGGTATGTGCGGGCACCAGCTGGCTGAAGGCGACGAGAAAAGAAATCTGCACCGGGATAGTCCCGGCTATCGTGGTCAAGCTAGAAAGATGGCAGATACGTCAGCGTTCCCGCTGCCCTCTACAGCGTACAGCGGTGTCAACGAAGGGAGAAGATCTACTCACGTCCATCTTTCGTTCCGGGTCAATGTAAAGAGCGACACCAGGGCCAGGAAGGTCAGCGTATTCGGAACCAGCGACACGACCAAGAGGAACTTGGCCAACTCCCTCGAAGACCAGGCCCTTTCGAGATACCTCCCTCCATGGTATAGAGTAAGTCCCGCGATGGACAGGGTGAAGATATTGTTCTCGACAAGTGTCGACGTTACGAAGGTCCAGGGGTAGAAGAGCGAGAGTTGGGGTATAAGAGTCAGCCACTCGACAACGATCTCAGAATGAGCGGACCATTGCCGATACCGTACCGCAGCACTTAGGACTGACTGTACGATCAATGTACCGATCAGGATACGGGTAACCGGGGGTATATTCCATCGCGGAGGCATAGCGGGCAGTCGGTGCGGTGCGGGCAATGCTCGGTCGATCTGCTCAGAGGTCCGGTTACGAAAATAAATGTCCTCGAAGTTTCCTCCCGTTCGGTAGCTTTAGGCAAAGCGCGTCAACATGTTCAGCTCACATTTACTGCTTTTCGCAGGAGCAAAGCAAGACCACACATCCAGTGCGTGATGGACGGCCGGGCTTGGCAGAAAGAAACACAGCATGACCTGGCCCGAGCTGAGATTTGGGTACCGCACCTGTGTCCGTCTCGAATGTGGAGAATGCCAGGCATCCACTCATCACACTTTCGCCGGGGTGGTCGCCCTACTTGCATAGGCATGTTTAGCTGCATATCTTCTATTAGATAATGTAGTGGATAGATAGATCTCCTAAGGGCATACAAGCACATGGAGATTTGGAGTGCTTCATTCCAGAAAAGACTGGTAAAGTGAATGAGTAATATCTTTATTGAAGCAGAATTGTAACAACATGCTATAGTGTTTTGTCACCATCAAAGTCTGAAAACTACAGAGAACTCTTGGGTCAGGCAATGATCGACTTTTGAAGGTATCGAGGCATTATAAATGACCCATGATCGGGTTTGCGATACCTGGATTACTTATCTAACGAATGCAAAAGATGGATCTAAACCCTCAAGGGAGAAGAAGACTTCGCGTGACCCAAGGTCCAACTGGTCTCGGGTTTTAACAACTGTTGCTGCAGTATCCGTCAATTTTTGCGGGATCAGTTACATATGCATATGATAACGTTGGTAGATGACGGCCGTGTCCAACGGATCCTTCTGGTCCTCAAAAGGCGTTCTGAGATTTGGCGTTCCTCTTCAGATTCCCAGATAATGCTATTTTTGGTTCATGTTCCAGCCTTTGAGCGAGCTGGAGAAATACCGAGCCGGGATTGGACGAGAACGGGTCTCGTACCCCCATCCTACCTAACTCTACGCACAAGTAGCCCAACCGCGTCAATTAGTTCTTCCTGAGACGACAAGTTTGTGTGTGAAGTCCAACCTGACTAGTACCAAGTGTCTAATAAACAGAAGCCAGGGAAATTGATTGTCCAGTTGTATAGGATCATTATACCGTACAGATCACTGGCAATACTTACTCGGTTTTCTAACGGGAACCAACGAATCCCATAGGCTTATCAAGTTCTAGAAACCCTACCAAGTTCACCAAGCCCTGTCCCAAAGAATCGCGTTGTTGCCGCCCCAGGACGGTCTGATCAAAGCCAAGACGCCAACGCTACCCCAACGCTGTGTACTCGGTTCACTTCCTTGTAGGTCGACATCAAGCACTGTGTCCGGGAATACTTGGTAATGATAGAACTTCAGGGTAAAACATAAAGTGACTAGGTAACTGACCCTGGCCCGAATACAGGTGTCCATTCATCCATAGGAGCCATCTCCTTTCAGATGTGTTACTCGAGGCTTCTTCTTCACATGATGTCTTTCAGGTCCTACGTGAGGATCTCTTCCTACCTCCGTCTGATCTTCCTCGGTAGCAGGCCTAGGGAACTGAGAGCCAACACACACACTGTGTGTACTTTTGCAGGTACTGTCACAATCTGATTCCCGTTTGACCACTTCGAAACCCTTGCAGCAATTGTGCATATGTTTTATGTGGATCGCCTCCGGCGAAACTGGCACTTGGTCCGTCTTGATTGGAAGCGACGAAACACCCTTAACGGCGGCCCTCTCTTCAGGGCTTGCAGCATCTGGAGAAGTAGGTACCTGCCTAGAATGTATGTGCCATCCTAAGGTCGGCTATCTGTTGTTCCTCGCACGCGAAAAATAGAAATTGTGTTCCCCGCGGCCAAATTAACTACTCCATAGAGTCATGATGCAAACATACAGTAGCCGCTCCGGGTGTAATATGCCTGCTCATTCACGGCGGATCCATTAGCGAAACTTTGTCTTCGTTAGAGCTCCTGGCTCAGTGGCTCAGTGCTGGCTCCCAGGGCCCTGTAACAAGATCTCCAGATCTCCAACCGCATTAGCCAATGGCCTGGCAGGATGAATGTGCGCAAGAGGCCCTGCATGGCAGGTACTCGGTGCAGTAACCAGCACCAGAACCGGTACCGGCACCACCTGCAAACTCTGGGCTGTCAATCATTTCCAAGCCCTGACGGCCAATATGATGGGAACGGGGTCGAGAAGCTTTTGTGCCGCCGCTCGGTTCTTATGTACGTACATATCGCCATAGCGCGGAGGCTTGCAGGGGTCTTCAAGGCACACTAAAAATCGTCAAATTGAGCACCATGCACCTTGTATATTGTACTGTTATACACATTAACCTAACCGTATTGGGCCCTTAGAAGATTGATGGGTCCCAGGCTTAATCGCAGCCCTTCAAGGCTCAGCAGGTCTTCTCCATCTTCATTCTTGTGTACGTATTTTCTCATTGCTTCAACATCTCGAATCTGGACCTACGGCATCGACAAGGACCGTTTGCGACAGCCTGACGCCATAGTCACAATCATCGGGCGACCTGTAATCCCTGGTTTACATTTGGAGGCGGAGGTCCGACCATGAAGGAGTATTTAGACTCGAATAGAGTCAATTTCTTGATTTGGAGGTACGTTTACCTTTCCCGTTATTCGAGGTTTCTCGCACAACATCCCAACATGGGGAGCCCCTTCATCAGGATCCGCCATCGCTCTGTGCCTGCCCAACTAGTGTCTTCGCCGTCTTGGTACATTATTGACATAGGATCCCAGGTATCTAATAGAAGGAAGTACGTGTTTACCATGGATGGCACGAAGCATCGCACATGCGTCGCAGCTAGCTCTGCAGCTTCGATACGTGCTCGGTGACATGCTGTGGATTGCGGCGTAGAAGCTAACCTGAGGTTTGCAGATTATCGAGAGACGGCCGTCAAGTTTCAAAAGGAATGGCACGTCGAAGAACCTCACCGGCAACTAGACTTCGCGCGACATGTCAAAAGTCATGCATTGGTCAATGTGATTAATAAAGGTCTACTGTACAGCTCGTTAGAGAGAGAGTTCGCACAATCGCAGCAGGTATGTTACTCCAAGCAGGTTGTGGTTCTTAATCCATGTGCGTTGCGTCAAGCGAAACAAGGGATTAAACGATTTGCTTTGGTTGGTGATGGGGTCGAAATTGAATCCCAATTTCAGGCGGGATCCGGTGAAACGGACACTGATTGAAATTCTGTGCAGGTACCTCAAGATGCATCAGCCGCGGCACAGACCGAGGCGGAGCTAGGGATCTTTGGTCCCATTATTGCACACCCACCGCCTAACCAACTCCAAGAAAAGCAGCGCCAGCAACAGCAGCAACAGCAAGAACACCACCGCCATCAGCAGCGAACTGCGGAAGAGCCAGACCGCGAAGGTGAGACAGGCGCAGTATCAGCAGAGACGGAGGACGCGGCGTCGGCAGCGGCAGCGGCAGCGGCTGCAACCCCTGGGGCGGATCTGGAAAATACCCGAAAGCGTCAAATTGACAGGCAACAACAACAGCCGGTTGTAAATGGTTCCCCAGCCAAGCGGCCACGCTTGAGTAATGGGTACGAAAATGGGGTGGCCGATGCAGCCACAACCCCCATGGAAATTGACGGGCAGGGCCACCAAGGCGACAATAACAGTAGCAGCCACGCTTACCCGTCACCCCTGGAAGGCGACCCAGCGCCCACGCCTCACCCTCAGACCGACGGTCCGGAGCAAGGCACCCAGGTCGAAAAGGTTGAGGAACTGGCCACAGAGACCACTTTCGTTCCCCTGGGCCCTTCTGACGACAATGCACCAGCATCAGCCTCTTCACCACTGGGCACAACGCTGAGGATGAATGGCAATGGTGAAAGCCCACCCGTGCTCTTGCATTGCCAGTGGAACCCCCGAGATCCCACCATCCTGGCCGCTGCTGGTACCGATGCGCTAGCCCGAATCTGGACCGTCTCCCGTGGGGCTGCCACCGACCCAGATTCTGGTCACGTGAACGGTATTGGCATCGCTCCCCAATTTCATAGTCTGATTGATGACGATGTACCTCCGAAGGCGACAGTGACTGCGATGGCCTGGAATTGGGACGGTACGGCCATCGCGGTGGCTACCGATTCCGATTTTAAAGGCCGCCTCAGCCTCTGGAGCGCCAATGGCGCCCACCTTCACAACTTCGAAGTGCCCGAGCCGCCCATCATTAAACTCCGTTGGAACCCTAATAACGCAGCGATCCTGGGCATCGCGCCTGATAACGGAGGGAGCCTGATCACCGTCTTTCACGCCGCGACATCGAATACCATGTCCTACTACCTTCCACAACACGATTTAGATTCCGACCCGTTAGATGCCGCTTGGACGACTGAAACCGACTTCCTACTTGGTGGCGGCGAGCTGCTACTTGCGTTGCGATGTACGGAAGCGAAGATAGTTGAAATTCAAAAGTTCGAGACGCGGAAAGGAGATAGCCTGACCCAGATTCACTTCGACTGGAGGTCCTCATTAGCGGCCACTTGTGGGCTGAAGGGATTCGTGGACGTAAGGCAAGCCCCTCGATGCTCGGTTATCATGATATCTGACATGGAGCGCATACACAGATCTGGAATATCAACGGAAAGCGTCGTGAAATACAAGCTCACTGCGATGCCGTCACGGCCTTAGCGTGGCAACCCTCGTCATCCCTACCCTCAGCGGATGAGCGACTATTGGCATCCGGGGGCGAAGATGGGGCTATCTTCATTTGGAACGCTCTCGCGGCCGATGGCAAGCCAAAGTGCTCCATGACCATGGGGCCTCCCATTGTCGCACTTGCCTTCACCCCGGATGGCG
Source organism: Monosporascus sp. 5C6A (assembly GCA_004155035.1). Classification (NCBI taxonomy): domain Eukaryota; kingdom Fungi; phylum Ascomycota; class Sordariomycetes; order Xylariales; genus Monosporascus; species Monosporascus sp. 5C6A. The sequence goes on along the minus strand of QJOB01000781.1, from coordinate 94,022 downwards.
CATTCATTGCCGGGGCAACTAACGAGAGGATCTTAATTTGGAAGGTCGGAGATCACAGCATTCCACGAGCGAGCTGGAGTCGGACGCCTCATCCGGGCTGGCTCAGCCCTCGAACGAACCCCGAATCCGACGAAGAGGATGAGCATTGCTTGGGTTGGGATTCGACGGGGCATAAGCTGGCATATGGCGTGAATAGCCGAGTAAGTTTTCCTTCCTAATTAAGGGACTTCAACTGAACAGTTTCAGCTTGCCGTCATCAGTTTCCGGTGAACGGTTTTCACCTACTGATCAGTTTTGAACATGACATCTCGTCCTTTGGAAGTCAGAGCTCTGGAAGTTAAGCAGCCGACCGCAAAAGCAGTGCCGCAATTCGAGATTCCGGATGGTTCCGGTGCAGCAAAAAGAGGCCGTGCATCATCATCCGTGTGCTAATAAAAGCGCAAAACGGCAATCCGATGGCATGGTCTGTCTGAGCGAAAACGACATATTGCCGTGTTTCTATCTTCAAGTGAGGGCCCATGGTTGGAACGCAATTTGATAAGACAATGCATGGAAGAGAAGAACTCACGACCATTTATATAAAGTGGGACAGCCAGTTATACACATCATACAATTCATCTTATATCAGAACGACAACTGGCGCCGCATGATTAGGCGCAGCTTTCTCCCTTAACACCTCAGCAACCCCACCGGAGATGTCGGTTGGTCGATAAACCGAACGGTCGATGACGTGCTGGAAACTTAAGTCCTAGCTAGCCATTGAGACGAAAGGTTATGTAACGACTACGGAGTATAGGATTTCTGCGGGTGGTGTTTGGCTAGCCTAGGGGAACCGGGCTCGGGTCCTGTACCACCAAATGGCAGGGAGGCTGGCTACAGGTATGTCGGGTATACACATATAAGTAGTTGGCGTCGAAGTTGTATAACATTTGATTTTTGACGACTCAACGTGCTATATCCCATTCCATGTCTTCTTACAGGGACTCCAAATTACAGATAAAGAAAAACGGATTCACTTACTCCTCGGCCGCTACCGTTATGCCTTCCATCTTAGCATTGTAAAGGAGTGCTTCAGAAAAGTGAAGGCTCCATCGCCGTTCCATTTCCCTTCGGCCAAACCGACCTTTTCTTTGTCTTCAGTGTTGACGACGTCCACCTTCTCACCGCTCACCATGTATACAGTTACGTCCTTGCCAATGCCCTTAAGGTCAACTTTGAAGTCCTCCGTCTCATGCATGTTCACGACAGCTAAGTTGACGAAGCCGTCGTCGCCGAGACACGCGCTCACGTCCAGCCAGGGCGCCCCCTCGGCGAGAGTGCCCTGCAACCACTTGGGGAACGTCTCGCCCTCGTAGGCGGCGGAGCGCACGTGGGACGCCACCGTCCACCCGCGCATGAAGCGGCTGAAAAGGTACAGCGGCCACCAGGTAGTCTGGCGCACGATGCCACGCTCCGTCGTCATCAGCGGGCTGATGACGTTGACCGTCTGAGCGATATTGGCCATGCCGATGTAGCGGCTCTGGCGCACGAAGACGTTGAGCCACACGGCCACGGCCAACGCGTCGCTCAGCGTGTACCGCTCCTCGGCCCCCTTGTCGCCGGGCGCCCGCTCCGGGTCCCACACGTTCCACTCGTCGAAGCAGATCTTGGGCGCCGGCCGCGCCGGATCCGAGCCCCGCTCGATGCGCGCCAGGTCGATCAGCGAGCCGGCGATCTGGATGGCGCGCTCGGCCGTCAGCGGCGCCGTCACGTTGCGCGCATGCTCGGCGTGCGCCGTGTAGATGTGGATGCTGTGCATGTCGACCCAGTCGACGCACTCGCGCAGCACGTGGTGGTCCCAGGAGCTGTGGCCCGTCTCGCCGCAGAGCACGAGCTGGATGTCCGGGTCGAGCAGGCGCAGCGCCTTGGCCCACTGCGCCGCCTTCCTGGCGTAGTCCTCCTTGGTCATCTGCAGCACCTGCCACGGGCCCCAGACCTCGTTGCCGAGCGCCCAGTACTTCACCCTGTACGGCTTCGGGTGCCCGTTGGCGCGCCGCCGGTTCGCCCAGTACGTGTCCCGCGTGCCGTTGCAGTACTCGACCCAGGCGAGCGCCTCGTCGAGCGTGCCCGTGCCGAAGTTGAGGCACAGGTACGGCTCCACGCGCCGCTCGCGCCCCTCGCTGAGCACCTCGAGCCACCGCATGAACTCGTCCGTGCCGAACTGGTTCGTCTCCGTCCCGAGCCACGCGAGCTCCGGCCGCGAGGGCCGCTGCTCCCGCGGCCCGATCCCGTCCTGCCAGTGGTACGTCGCGCAGAAGTTGCCCCCGGGGTACCGGATCACGGGGACGTCCAGCTCCCGCAGCGCCTCCAGCACGTCCTTCCGGAACCCCTCGCCGTCCGAGAGCGGGTTCCCCGGGTCGCAGATGCCCCCGTAGATGCACCGGCCCATGTGCCTGGCCTTTCCGTCAGTTCATCTTCTCGGATTTACTTTCTTCTTCTCCTCCGGGTGAAACGTACTCCGTGAAGCCGCCATAGGTCATCGGATCTATCTTGGACAGCCGCTTTCCGGGGTCCACCTCGATGAGCGGGGTCTCGTCCCCGATGATCTTGGTGAAGGTCGTCATCTCATTAAACAGTTACACTTCCTCAGCTCTCTAAGGCGAATCCCAAGTAATACAAGAAGGCACCGAAGAAGAAACCTTTCTAGGAATTCTTAAAAACTGAGGTGCTCTCTTCAAGCCCCGCGCGCCGCCGCGCTTTTATACGCGCTGCTGCGGAGGCTCGACCTACCTTGGCACAGGGTGGATGCCGCGGAGTGGGTTCCTTGCGGAGACTGGGAGACGGACTGGTTTCTGGGCTGGAGCCGTGTCGACGGTTCGGGGGATCACGACCCGTCCTCGCATGGGATTGGCGCGCCTAAATGCAGGCGGCTACATCGCCGGCCTTGGCGGGAGTAGTTCCTCAGCGCTCGCGTATATACTCTTCCTATAGATTACCGGTGTAGCTATCAGCCTGTCGCCTCGTTTACGCGGCTCGATACCGTTAAACCGGGCCGGTGGTCGTCTTTTACATAGTTAAGTATACAAAACATCGAAATGGGGCTCCCCGAGCATAGGCAGTGGATATAGGCGAAGTGGGTATTTCCTCTACATCTGGATATTCTAACCTGGTCCCGCAGTATACGATATTCGGTATATTGCCTAGATTATAGGGCGTCATCATTTCCTTGATTCATGTTAGAGGTTGTAGGTTGGCAACGAAACAAATGTTCTCTGATACTCTATACATCAGAGAAGAGGGGGGCAATCATTCAAGCATAGAAGATGCATCATTCAGATACGATGTTGCCATTGTATGCTGGCCAACGGGGCATTGAAAATCCTCTGCCACAATGTGTCATGCTTATATCAACTCATAGCGTGAGATATTTGAGGCTTTCTCTCGTTTGTTGGTTTCTTATTCCGAGGTGCCAACATACAGCATGGTATATGGTAGGAGTTCTGTTCCTGATGCCTACGTCAAAGCGGTATGTTGAAACCATCGGGTAAGTGATATCAGCCGAACACGCAGCAGACACCGCGTTTGGCTGGCCGTGATGGGAGTACGCAGGACTCTATAGATACTTCCCCTATATACTATTGTCCCAGTGCCTGCCTGTAGGGGAAAGATCCGGTTTTCCTGTAAGATGTGAAATCCGAAGGTTTGGCCTTAAAGCAGACTATTTTTCTTTCAGTAATACCAATTGACCCTTCTGGGCTGACAGCTTTTGCGTGTAGCTTCTTACGGTCTCGTCCGAAGGCCTGTCACCGCATCTCGCGCCACGTACCATATTTACCTGTAGGATGACCCGCGAACGAGTTGACTTGTAGCTGTACGTTGGCTGGCCTAAGAAACCATCATTTAACTTATGTGATAATCTCTAAATTTATCCAGCTGCAGCAAGGTATAGCAGTGAGGACTCTTAAGCAAATCATGCCACTTACGGGCACTCCCTCCAAAACCAGTCGGGAGTCGGCTCAGGCAACATGAAAAGGGATTACTAGTCCAAGTAGCTCAGTTGATGACCCAAAGCTGGGACTCGTAACGTACTAACAACTAAGATGGACTTTAAGAATACATTGACTAGGTAACGGTATACCAATGTCATGCCGTAACCATGTATCTCGTTCTATAGTGGGAAAGAGACGCGCCACCCCTGACCTATTGGGAGAAATGTCGCGGTAAACAAGAAACAAGGAAGATGAACTTCGTCTGGCCGCGATTCAGAGATGAGATTTGGCTGCTATATGACCCGTTCCCTATCTTGGTGTCTCCATTGACCCTGCATCTTTGACTGGCATCCGAGCTGTCTCGTATCACCTCAAGTCTGGCGGCGCACGAGCCGAAATGTCACGGCGACCACCTCCGCCAGGGCACGGAGTCTAGGGGCAAATCTGATAAGTCTCCTGTTGACAGCTGCCCTCTCCGACGGCAGGCTGCATGATGTCGGATTCGCTTCGGGACGAACGCGCATTTGAACGACATACGCATAATATTGAACAGTCCGCGCACGAATGCAAGGACTGTCGAAGCCCGCCGTCAATTCCTCCGGCGGGGAGCTGCATTGGACCTATCGGAACTCCTGCACTACGGGAGCGGAGTTGCCGGCGGCGGTTAATTGATTGCATATGCCGTAAGGCCAACGGAAGGGGGTCTGTGTGACTGATTATGACCCATTTTGCTTGCTTTGCAGAAAGGCTGGCTGTCACATGATAGATGGTAAGCCTGCGGGTGAGGGAGGGACTTCTGTTATCACATCTCGGATGGGATGGCAAGGCAACACGACTTCTTACCACCACCCACGCCCCTCGACAGGATCATCGGTCGATATTAAGCTTCCTCGCTCAGCGAAATCCCGGAATAAGGAAGATGATGCAGCGGCAGACATATAGGATCCCGCGGAATATCCGACCGGGAACGGAGCCGCGCAGTCATATCATCATCGTCCTGAGAGTACTGCCCGCGATGTCCCAAAAGGCCATCGTGCATTTCAGCGTGCCGTGCCGCGCACAAGCCACGGCAAACGAGAAAAAGAAAAGAGCGTCAAGCTCAAAGAAGATAAAGCGAAAAGGAACACCAATAGCAAGACTGACGGAGCTTCCCCACAAACGCCACAACAAATAAAGTTAGCAATTACCGAAGAGGAAAGAAAGTAAATAATCGCGTCTCGACCTCCGTCGCAAGCTCCCAAGTTCGTGGGATTTACCTAGTCTTATACCGTCTTTCTGTCTGTCTAATTATACATCTTCCGAATTCTGGCGCGCCCGAAGGTCCCGAAATCCAGAGTGGGCAAGGAACCAATAAGAGCGCCCCCAAACAATCATGGCCTCGACCGCCACCCAGGTGGGGTCACCGTACAGGTCAGGCCACGGGTCGCCCGCCGGGGGTAGCAGCGGCAGGGGAGGGGCGTCGTCCTCGGAAGCGCTGGCGTCGTCGCGGTTCACGGCGGAGATGCGGGACCGGCAGGCGCGGGGCAAGGACCCGTACGAGACGAGCGACGACGGCGGCGGCGGCGGCGGGAGCGACAGCGGGAGCAGCGGTGGGGCCGGCGGCTTCGGGGGAGGACAGCGTCACCGGTATGTATCATGCTCCTTATTGGCCGATCGGCTCTTCTTTAGTTCCGGCTCACACGTGAATGAATTGAGCTGACCAGCCCGCTGGTGTCTACTACGCAGGAGCTCCAGACGGGAACCGCACCGCGTCCTGGAGAAGCGGCGCACCGCCGCCCAAGTCCTGGGCACGCCGGAGATGCTGATTGCCGCCTCGTTGCGTGACGGCGAGGTATATTTCATTCTATTCCGTCCCCTTCCCCTTTCCCACCTTTCTTACAACCTACTGTTCTTCCGGGCCCCGTGCACCCCTCCTCTCAGTTCTCCGTATTTCACCTGGAATCCACACCCCATCCACTATGTCCATCCGTTCGTGACACTGGGAGCCATAACTAAAACCCGGACCCGCAAACAGAGCGTCCCGGCAACGCGCCTCCGCTACACGCGAATGCTGTGCAACGTCGAGGCGCCGCTTCCCGCGCTACAACATCAGCAGCCGCAGTCGCCTCAGCGGGGCGGGGACGGCAGCCGGAAGAAGCCGACGACGTCAGCCTCATCGTCGGCGAGGAAAGAGAGCGGGCGAGGAGGAAGAGGAGGAGGAGCGAGCCGGTGATTTTGTCCCTTCTTTCTATTCCAGCTAACTTGCCATCTGCTGTGTGGGGTGGTGAACTCGCCCTTGCAGGCCTATGACCAAGGCGGCCGGAATCGGGCTTCGGAGTTTTATCATTTATTATTTGGCCGGCAACTTTTGGCGCAGACGCGCGGATACGGATGGAAGCCGTCGGCTGGCTCGCTTCCTGACCTGCCTGTACGTGTGTCCATCCAAGTACGCGCGGAATACGGCATGGGAATGAGCATGGGCACGGGGACATACGGAACGACACGATACGGGTGCTCAATGGGAACGATGAGACGTCACGAGGCGACGCTGATAATAATAAGCAGCACCTGGGGTAGTATCTACACCACTGCGGGAAAGCAAGGGAAGGGGGGGGTAATCTGAAATACCCAAGCATTTCCTACGCGCTTGGGTTGGTCCACGGTGGCGGATATACACACACATATACATGCGGCTTTGCACGGGAGCGTGGAGTCTCGACTGGGTTGGGGTCGACGACAACCGGTGCCTACATGGGACGGGATTCACCTAATACCGCGTCTTCGGCCAGGAGGCGTTCTCACCAGCAAACCTCGAGCGAGGAAGCAGTCCTCATTCATACATATATATACACGCATACACAAGCACCCAGAGATAGACGAACGAAGCTCTCTTAACACAACACCAGACCTCCTGTTAATTGTCGAAAACCTCGGCACCCAAACAGTTAACTATCCGTCTTGCACTCACTTACCCGGGGAACATAAACATTAATATAAACGCATCGAGAACACCATCGCAACACGCTTTCCCATGATCAAAGTTAAACAGAACGGAACCAGTAGGGGGGTGGGCCTAGGGTCTCGGGCAGTTGGTTAGTCAGCACAGCATCGAACAAAATCAGCAAAGTCAGCTAGGAAGGTCCTCGGCTAGATGTTTGGAAGTGCGCGTTCAACATCGTTTTTCCGCCATCGGATCACACCACACCACACCGCACCCACTCCTCACGAACAGAAGAAACAGAAGGCATGAATGCCTACCACTCCGCGGACCGGACTAGTTCTAGCCCAGGTAGTCAGAAAGAACCATCCATGATATGCATTATATATGCACATATTCAATCTACACATTCTCGTACGTAATTCGTGCTTCGATTGATGCTAGCCAGCTACGGTAATCCCTCCCTATCCAGGTCAGGTTTTCCTGCGGCGTCCGGTATTCTTCTCTTGTGTCGATGCAATCCTACCCTCTCCTGCCTGCTGCCGTACCGTACCGCAGTAGTCTCGTGAGGAAAGCATGGCTGTTGGCGGGTCGGTGGATCCCTATAGTATATATGTATGTATGTATGTATGGAGTGATGTATAAGTGTACGTCCCGCGGGCGCCAATTCCCAAAACCGCCAGACGAGTCTTTGTACTGCACCCTGCCATGTCATATGTCAGGGGCATCATACCAACCAACAGTGCCGAAGAACACAAGAAATAAGAAAGGATAAGGCAATCCTAAGTTGAAAGGGGGACGAGGCACCACCCTCCTTTCGACATTTCTAACCAACCCCATACAAGAAAACAAGACGCCACCAGCGCCCATGACACGATAATGATGCTGCTAAAAATGATGATGATGATGATGAGGATAATGGATTTTTCCCATCCCGGTTCTTCGCTTCCAGATCCCACCATATCCTAGGTCGAGACAGCTCCCGATACACAAAAAGTCAAAACGGGGCCTCCTAGGCATACCGCGTAGTCGACGCCCTCCTTGGCGTCCACGACCCGTTGCTAGGCGGGGAGCCCCTTGTCCGGGCAGTGGGGTAAGCTGGAGGCGGCGGGTACGGGACGTTATTACTAGCCCACGCGCCGCCCCCCGAATTGCCCGCAACCCAGCTGCTGTTGGGCTGCGCAATCTGCGCCTTTGCCTTTCTGATGCGGCTCCGGCGGCGGCACGAGTTGACGCAGCAGCTCAGGATGGATATTAGGATGAGGCCGCCGACGACGGAAGCGACGGGGATGACTATGTTGAGGTTGTCCCGGATGGCGTTGACGCCACGCTGGAACCAGTTGGAGCCCTCGCAGACGCCGTTCCGGCACGACCCACCGCCGTCGCAGGGGGTACCGTCTAGGAAGTAATGCTGCATGTTGTAACAGGCTCGAGGCCCCAGTTCGGGCGATGAACAAGCCACGATGCAGCTCCCACTCTGCGCGTCGCAGGCCCTCGTGTCCTGGTTTGAGGTCGGCGACCCTATGAGCGCCTGGCACTGCTGGTCGCGCGACGTGCATTGGCCGGAAGCGCAGGCCAGGCCGGCGCCGCTACCGCCGCATGCCTGACCGTCTGGAGCCTTGATGTCCCGTGGGCACATCGCAGCGTTGCCGCTGCATGTCTCTTCCGGATCGCAGGCTCCGGAGCTTGCGCGGCATACCGTCCCGTTTGAGGCGAACTGACACTGATCCGTACAGCAGTCTTCATTCATGGGATCGCAGAAGGCACCGCTTCTGAAGCGGCACGTATTAGGATCACAGCAATTGTTACCGGCGCACCCCTCTTCTCCACCGCAATCACACTGCTCGCCTTCCTCGACGATGCCATTGCCGCACTGGCTCTCAGTTATCGTGGGGACTTCCCTGTTGTCACTCAGGCACGAAGAACTGACACTACCGCGGCCCATGGCCGAACAGATATTTCCAACGCTACAAGCGGAGAAACGCGTAATTCCTCTCCCGGTAGACGGATTCATGATGAACTCCCCGCCAGCGTCGCAACTATTTGCGGTGAGAGGACAACATCTCTGCATGCTCATAGTCCCGTCGCTACACGTCGTGGACGTACAGTCATGGAATGCGCCAAACGTATGGCCCGTCTCGTGAGCGAAGATCTGCCACTCGGTACCGTCCGTGCTTATTACCACATTGGCGCCTGCGATAGTCTCGTTGCCCCCCTGTCGTGTCGAGCTTTGGGAACATACCTGGCCCAGCCAGGCTAGTCCGACCGCCGCGTCGGTGTTGCAGGTACTCAGCAGGGTCCAGTACGCATTGCCGTCGTCGAATTGACCCCGCCATGCTGAGAACAAGCTCAGACGATCAGTGATGGTAACGCCACCGCCACACGGCACGTTCCACGGTGCGTTTTCCGGGGCACTTCCCGGGCATTCAGGGAGTTGGACGGTGATATTCCGGACGCCGAGGGAGATGTTGAATGTGGACTCGTAGACTTGCGACGCCGAATTGACCATGCTAATAACGTGCTCCCGCATATCGCTTTCGCTAGCGAACTGGGAGCGATAGTTACAATCAGTAGCAATACCAATCAGGGCAACCTTTCGGGCGGTGGGACAGCCAGCGGTCGAGCCGATGGTGCTTGCCAGGTTGACACCGGCGCCATTTCCTCCCGTCGTCCCATCAATCTGTCGGCCCAATAGCGCACTCGTCGCAACCGAGGATGTGTTACGAAGGTCCAGACCAAGATGAACGGGATGGGTGTCTTCGTTGTTGAACTGCAAGCTATCGGATTCACACGTGCTCCCACCAAAACCAAGACCTCGCTTCAGTTCGTCGTGGGAGTAGACAGGGTCCTGCAAGACATCCGTGTCCCTCCAGACAACCATATACTCGTCATCAGCTATATCGACATCGGGATCTCCGTCGACCCGTGTTCGCCTGTAGCTGGAGGCTGTAACAATGTGGTGATGGTCCCCATTGATCCTGAAGACGCCTTGGAAGAGGGGATTCGGTCCGTCTCGACTGATCGTTATCCTCGCGAAGCCCGAGTTTACCCATTCCGAATGGCCCGGGTACTGTACGAAGGCATTGCCCTTGAAGACTCTGTGATTTGTCCGGTGGACCTCCTCGTGGCGCTGAATGTTGCCGTCGGGGCCAAGGTGTGTTATACTTAATGAATCTGGCATTATATCATGGTTAGGCTCTAGTGATATTCGTATTTTCCGTTTCTCTGCGTGTAATAAGAAAGTCAGGTCGAATGACGAATAAGCATGAACCCGATGCGACGGCGTGTGCAATACTGGGCTATCGAGGCGGGTAACGTAGTTCAGAGGGTTTCTCTTGACGGAATGGGCGTCCGATGACTGCGTTATGGCGAGCAGCAGAGCGACTGCGGCCTTGAAGATGACGCGCATGGTAAGAATATGACTCCCGTAAAGGGAGGACGGCTACGCTTTTCTTCTATAGTTCATGCAGGAAAAAATGGTGGAGGACTTGTATCCTAAATATTGAAGGTTCTCGTCTCCGAGCAACTCGTAATTCAAATCGACGGTCGCCGCTGTTGTGCTTGTCGTCCAGGCGGCCAATTACCGTCGATTCAATCGCTCGCTGGATCACGTAAGGTCTTGGGAACTGGAGTGAAGGCGACTACCTATCCTCGAATGTTATCGTGATGGTACCGTTGGAGGATTTGACGGTTACCAAGACGGGGGTAGTCGAGATGCTGAAACGGGGCTCGGCGTTTAGGAGTCGCGGCTTGGAAGGAGTCGACGGCCGACCGACTTGACCGTAGCTAACCCGGAGACTGGATTGAGATGCCACCGCGCTTCCGACCAGCGAATGCTTGTGAAAAATTTCGAAGAGCCTTTCTAACGCATGAAGCGAGTGTAAAACAGAACAGTCCACGATGGGATGAAGAAGAAAAGGAACCGAAGGAGAAGGTCAGCTCGCTCCGTGGATGGTTGGTTGGTTTAGCTATGTAGGGCCACCATTGCAGGGCTGTACTGGACTGTTGCTGTTGACTGCTGCTGCTTACGAACGCAACACCAATTCCTACGGGGATGGGAAAAACGAGTGTGTGCATGGATGGATGGATGGATGTCTCGGCCATGGTGGGCGAGATGGTCTCCCGCACAGCCACCCAACTTTGGCCACTCGAACGAGACTCGACTCGTTCCCTTTGCCGGTCAGCCGGGGGCAGCATGAGTTGAACCCCTGCGCCTCCCAACTGCTCCTTACTCTTGGTGGGTAAATGAGTTGCTTGGCAGTCGGCAACTTTGGTCAATGGCCACGTCCTAACACAGTGCTGAAACCGTAGGGCTGGACGGTAAGTACAATACCTACCCAATAGGTATTCCGTGTTGAAACCCCTCCACTAGGTAAGCTATTTGATATTTATCGCTGTCGTGTTATTGAGATTTAAAGGGTCTCTGCACGTTTACGTGAGGAGATGTAGCCTATGATTAATAATTATTGGGCTAAATAAGGGGGTAAACGATGGCAGCTGTCGCATCGTAATCCAAGGGTAATTCTAGTAATGAATACGAATAATAAAAGCAATTAATACGCAATATACTTCTTCTATTACCGGGTATAGACAAGGCCCCGTCTTTTTTACGCAACCTAAGTTTGCTGGACATTAAGATGAAATAAACCCTAGGCCGTATTTGGTCTTGGCCTCTCCCGTTATGTTTTCAGGGTCCAACTAAGTTTGAGAATCATCGGCTGCATGTAACTCTAACTGAGCCCGAAAGAGATTATTATCTATAAAGACTCCGGATCTGCCTCTTTCAAGATGAGAGATTCGAATCACGCTGTTCTCCGAATTGCTGTTTCTGCCTGCCCTGTTGAAGGTCTTCAACCCTAGCCTACGCTGTGTACTTCTCAGCGCCGCTTCGGCAGCACCAGTTACGTTTTACCTACAGTGCTGTAGTTGGACGGCTTGCTGTGTCAACTAGGGCTAAATAAGCGCCTTGATAACGCACCGTTCGTTTACATGGCCCGGCGGGTAAACTGTCTCTATACTTAGTACAGTAAACGGCGGCTTTTACACGCTTCCCCCTCTTTCACTCGGTTCGCGGAAGAATAGGAGAGTCGAGAGTTTCATCAGTCTCCACTGTCTGCCTATGTGATGTGTGCATCCTATGTTCCTCATCATAGAGCCAACGCTGGTAGCATATACCGTACATCCCGTACAGTATGCGACAAGTACATACATACTTCATACATCTGAGAAACGCCCGCCAAGTGGTAGCATTGTCCGCTTTCCGCACCTCAGAACACTCCGCACTGCTGTCAGCTCCAAGGCTTGCCCATGACGCGTCCCCGTCTCTCCTTCTGTCGTCTTCCCCGCAGTCTAGGCCCTTACGCAATATTCTGAAGGCCCTTGTTGCCAAGTTGCGTAGGGGAATTGCTTGTTTCTTGCGGCCGGTATAGTTAGTGGGGCTCGTTCTGGAATAATCGGTATAAATGTTACTCCATCTTAGGAGATATCATTCAAGGTGAATGAATGAATGCCCTGACTGCACGCCTACCTAGGTACACGTACACATACCGATACGCAAAAAGCCCGATAGGCATAGTCCTAGAGGCTATGTCAACAGGAATAAGCATACGCGTAGATCTGAGATCTGATCAGCTTAGAGTGGGATCCGAGTAATCATGGCGTAGGCCTGGTGGATCATCCAGCCTTCCCAGAAAGCAAAACCTTCAATATGCACCTCGCGTATAGCAGAACAAGCCAGCCCGGCAAGCAAGCAAAAGGCACCAACCACAGCACGCATAGCATGGCGCCTCAGCAGATCAGCGCCCGAAACCCTCAATGGGGAGGAACGAGTGGCGGTTTCGCCGAGCGAGGCGGAGCAGGTGCTTGGCACATACATATACGCGTTATCAGAGCAGACGTACGTACGTCTCGCGGTCTTCGCATCTGTCTGTGTCTTTAATCCCGAGCCCGGGGCGCCCCATAAATCCGATGGGCAAAACGACGGGTTCGGATGGAAAGTTAGGTAAGTATGGACCTCCACTCTCGCCCGTGAGCCGCGATGGCGGGGCGGGGTGAAGGGGTGGTACGTATAAAAAGTAAGACGTCACACTGGCGTCCTTCCCCCCCGAGGTCACATGCACCGACTCCACGACAGAGAGAAGACGCACGTACGTGCTTATCTACGTAGATGAAGCTGGGGAGGACGGCAAGCAGGTACGTAAGTGCTAAAGAATGCCGCGCGGCCCCCGCATACCACGACTATTTTCTTCTACTAGCCGGCGCACCAGCTGGGAGGGGATCGTCACGGGAGACTCTGCAATGGGCGAGTGTGATTCCGAGCCCCCGGGGTTGAGTGGCGGGCCTCCAACCAAGCAATGTTCTTTTCCTGTTTTCCTTGCTATAAGGCTCCGACCTTTAGCTTCTACGTCTTATATGATAATTTTGAAAACTTACATTCTCTATAGAGTGGTCCGAAAGTGGTGCGCCGTGGGAGGCCAACGGTAGATGCAACGGAAGCCGGCAGTGGGGGCCAAGGCAGCAACGGGAATCAAGCACGATTTTACACGTTCTGATGGCTAACTAGGAAAATCCGAGTTGATTACGGACATGCATAGATAAATATCCGCTCCCACTTTGTTTTGACCTCCATACGAACATGCGGCGTGACCCGGGGGGTGGTAACCCGTAACCCCTACATCACACGAAGAGGGGGGAACTTTGCTCCCGTTCCTTTGCCCCTGGCGCTGCCTAGCCTAGCGCCCCTGATAAAAATAGCCTGACAAGATACCTATAATCAGACAGAGAGACAAAAGCGACTGCACGAATGTACGTGTGCGATGCCGTGATCCTACCCCAACATCCAAGATATCGTTGAGTCTGTCGCCACTGGACCGGGCTGTACGCACGCGCACGCCATAAAGCGTCTCAAGGGGCATGCCATGCCGTGGTGTCACTCACTCGCAAGTGCTCCCGCATTCTATTACCTACTACACGCGATCCCCGTATGGGCCCGCTCACTTCTTCCTCTGCTCGTGGACGACGTTGATGATCTTCTCTACGACAGAGGGATCGGATAGCTACAGGTGGGAGACAAAATTAGCGCTCACGGATTGGACTCTGGCAAGTCTACAAATCACACAAGGACAAACGCAACAGCAAGAGCGACACAACAGAGGATCAAAGTGGGGGGTTGGCGGTTGGATACTCACAGTTGTAACGTCGCCGAGCTGGTCTTCCTCGCCGGCGAGGATCTTGCGCAGGATGCGGCGCATGATCTTGCCGGAGCGGGTCTTGGGGAGGTCGGGGACGACGAAGACAGCCTTGGGGGCGGCGAATGGCCCGATGCTACGGCGCACCTGCATGACAAACTCCTTGCGCAGCGCCTCGCCGACGGCCCCGCCGGGGCCCACGTCTTTGACCGACACGAACGCGTTCACCGCCTGCCCCGTGAGCTCATCCGCCACGCCCACCACCGCCGCCTCAGCCACCGCGTGATGCTCGATGAGCGCCGCCTCGATCTCCGCCGTCGACAGCCGGTGCCCACTGACGTTGACGACGTCGTCCACGCGGCCCCGGATCCAGTAGAAGCCCTCGTGGTCGCGGCCCGCGCCGTCGCCCGTGAACTGTCCATACCATCGTCAGTCAGTTCGGCTCGCACCGATGCTGGGAAAAATTCTCTCTGGAAGGGGAGGAGGGTGAATCAGTTTGTACAAAACTTACGTAGTAGCCCTTGTACACGTTGAGGTACGTGTCCATGTATCTCCTGTGCGCTCCGTAGACGGTCCTGGCCATGCTCGGCCACGGCTGCTTGAACGCCAGCACGCCCTCCACGTCGTTTCCGGGTACCTCCTCGCCGGTGATGGGGTCGATGATGGCCGGCTCGATGCCGAAGAAGGGCAGAGAAGCACTCCCAGGCTTCGTGGGCGTCACACCGGCCAGGGGAGTGATCACGTTCGAGCCGGTCTCGGTTTGCCAGTAGGTCTGTACCTAGTTAGTATGGGTTTCGGGGTATTTATAGCTACCGTAGCAACTCACATCGACGACGTGCGCCTCTTCCTTGCCGATGACCTCGAAGTACCACTTCCAAATCTCCGCGGCGATCGGTTCTCCGACCGAGCCCAGAACTCGCAGCTTCGGCATGTGATGCTTGACGTACTCGTCTCCGGCGCGCTTAAGCAACCTCAGGGCGGTGGGCGCGACGTAGAACTGCGTGACCTCGTGCTTCTCGACGATGTCCCAGTACCGCGAGAAGTTCGGGTACGCGGGCGTTCCCTCGAAGACAACGGTAGAGACGCCCAGCAGGAGGGGTGCGTAGACGACGTAAGTGTGCCCGGTGATCCAACCGACGTCACCACCGCAGAAGTACCGGTCGCTGTCGTGGATATCGAAGACGTACTTTCCGGTCATCGCCGCTCCGAGCAGATAACCGCCCGTCGTGTGCAAAACGCCCTTGGGCTTTCCGGTCGAGCCGGAGGTGTACAGCAGGAAAAGGGGGTCCTCGGCGTTGACGACCTCGGGAGGGCAGTATGCTGGCCACTTCTCGACCTCCTCGTGCCACCAGAAATCCCGGCCCTCCGTCCAGGGGATATTGGCACCGGTGCGCTTGTAGACCAAGACGTGGGCCACGTTAGGACACCGCTTCAGGGCGTCGTCGACGATCTTCTTGGTGCCGATCAGCTTGCCTCCCCGCTTTCCCTCGTCTGACGTGATGACGACCTTGGAATTGGCGTCGATAACACGGTCGCGCAGAGAATCCGACGAGAAACCGGCGAAAACGACCGAGTGGACGGCGCCGATTCTGGAAATGGCGAGGAAGGCGATGATGGCCTCCGGAATCATGGGCAGATAGATGGCGACGGTGTCTCCCTTCTTCACACCCATTTGCTTCAGGACGTTGGCGGTCCTGCAGACCTCGCGCAGGAGCTCGCCGTAAGTTAACTTGCGGCCCTCATTAGGCTCGTCGGCCTCATAGATGATGGCGACCTTGTTTGGGTCCTTTAGGGCATGGCGGTCTACGCAGTTGTAAGAGGCGTTCAGCTGGCCCTCAAGGAACCAAGCGACGTCGCCGTTCTCTAGGGATCCAGACCGGACAGTCTGGAAGTCTCTCTGCCACGTCAACAATTCTCTGGCTTTTGTGGCCCAGAACTTGTCCGGCTCTGTGATAGACTCCTTGTACATTTGCTGGTATTCCTCGAGGCCTACGTTTGGGTTAGAAAACCCGGCTGCTACGACGTGTGAACTGGATGACGCTCGAGATCCTTTCACTTACTGCCAATATGAGGTTTGCTGGGATGCTCTGCTTTGATGTTAGCCCGGTCCTTCGCATTGTACAGCCTGCCCCCTCCCATAAAAGCAGGGCGGGCTCCTCAGAAGTGGCGCTTACTGTCAAGCATCTTCTTTGGAGGATCTGCAGGACTCTGTTAGCAAGCTACCATGAGAACAGCCTCTTGGATTCGGGTTCCTACGGTAAGTGTCGACCAGATGGGCCTCAGCGACCACTGGGCTTTTGTTCTCCGACTCAGCCATGGCGCTGTGTGTACGAAAGGGGTAGCTTCTTGCGGGGTATTCGGTGTCAAGTAAGTAATTGTTAAATCCCAATCTCTGCCCGGCGGTACATGTAGGTTCAGCAAGATGGTGAGTGTAACCACAGCAGCTAGCAACAAGAGGGAAGTAGCAGCAGACAACAGTCTAGAGACAGGAAGTCGAGGATGGGGGGGAGGATGGTGGAACAAGGGGAAAAGAAGACACGGGCAGAAGACTACGAGGGGTTACTGTCCGGGAGAAGCACTTTTTGTATTAATTAGCTCTCGCAATGGCAAAATTAAGGGACAAGGACCCCTTCAGCGGATTCAACCACCAGAGTCGGGGGAAATGGAACCGCCCGGTGTGCTTAGTGGGGCTTCCGCTCGACCGGCTTTGATAGGACACCAAAATACCTAATTCGACATGTTGTTAAGGGAGCTCTCACCAATTTCGCGTGCTGCCGTCACAAGGTCCCAGAACGTAACCCAAGATGACCATTCCGTGAGGATCTCCTGTGACAGTATCAGGAGCTGCCGAGGTAGAACAGCGCAAGGGGAAAGGATGAAGATGCTGATAGTTCTACTTGTACATTATACATGAAGACGTACGAAATTGCATACGATTGGTTCCACTCTTAAATCGCCAACTACATGAAAAAGGCACGACTCATGATGCAACGTAGGTAATATAACCCTTCGGCCGCAAGTAGCAGCATTTCATTCCACCTATTTTGTTACCACTGAAGACTTCGCATCGCATACCATACCGACGACCAGGGAAGTGATACACTACTCCCGAAATAAGCACGACTCCTCTATCAGAGTTCTGTCGACTCCGGCGAACTCTGCTGGTCAGATCTTGTCCTTCTTCGATACCTACCTGGGCTCCCGGAGCGCGACTCGACAGGGCAACCCCTCTCCCAATCATAAATCGCACCAGTCCAGTCCAGGCCTGGAAAGGAAGTGGGGGTGTCTTCACGCGCGCGCCGCTGCGCATCTCCAAATAACCCCTCAACCCCGCATTTGGCTTGTTACTGACTGATACGGACTAGTTGCGCTACCCCTTCCTCCTAGCTCATGACATAAGACGGGCCGGGGATATTTCCTGAAGGGCGATTGAAGCCACATACTGAAGTCCTTGTATGAGCCTCGTTTGCCAGTACATACGGAGTACGTGGGTATCAATCAACGGTCGGCGCAATGTTATATATTGGGAGCGAAGGTTGCGTCTCGTACACTGGGGAAGAAGCAACGAGGCCGCGTCCTTCTGGCTATTTCGGTAACACATATCTTCCACGGTCCAAGACGTTGGCAAGCGTGGTGGGTAGGTATAACCTCTGGCCTATAGCCAATAGTAAGATTACCAAATGCGGTTAAACCTCCCACTCGTCGTCCCTCGTTCCGGGGTAGGTAGGTCAGAACCACATGGTTGGCCCTTGGCACTACATCATTGTCTCTGGCGCAGCAGCCGGGAAGACCCCCGAAGCCCTCAATGACAGCCAATCACCAGTAATGGACAGAAGTCGACGGCCCGACTTTTCTGTCTCTGCCCAGGCTTGCCTAGATATCTGCCATCCATCCAACCGTTCATCTGGGGGTTGTCCCGGCACCTGTTTATTCCATTCTCTTCTTCGTGCAGGAGTAACTAATAAGCCCGTAAGTCATGTGCCGCAGGTGCCGAGTCGAATTCGAGTTTGTTTTTCGTCTCGTCCTCGGGGCTTGGCTACCTTATCACGTAAATCTAGCACGACTAGATCAACCTCGTCTCGCCGTTTTCGGTGGTGGGGGAAGGTGTCCCCGGATGACGAGCGCTCCCTAACAAGTAATAATAATTTCATTAATAAAACAGAAAGGGCGAACTACCTAGAAAAGGCGCGCGCGCACGCGGCTCCTTCTTCGGCCGAGGGGAATAACTAACCTTACGTATCGTTTCCCCGGATAGGTACCTAATCTTCGGGTTGGCCTTGGTGATATGGATAAAATGGAAGCTATTTGGCTGGTTGCGGAGGCGGGGCATATATCACGTCTTGTCCAGACGCCTCGACTGGCTAGCTTGTCTTGCAGTGAACGTGGCCAGGCGCCGAACCATGTGCCCCCAACTGACCTACCTCGCGTATATCCACTTCTCCATGGGGAAACGTTGATATCTAGCAATTGTCAATATGCAGGAGCCGGTTATGTGCGCTAGGTGGTATTGGTTAATAAAAGTTACGTTGAACCGGATTACCGGGACGGATGGAGAATAGGCAAGGTAGGTATTCTCTCGTTAGTTATAAGAGCTCAAGCTATCGTTCAATTGCTGCGTGACCGATGGTCGGCAACCATGTGTATACATACCCTCGGTCCGGGCTTCAGGATGCTTTTTCATAACCGACGTGAGTGGCACATGGTTTAGGGGACCACTACCCCTAAGATTTTCATGGATGCAGGAAATTGCTCAAGCGGTGGTACCCACATGGCCTTTGAACGTGTAGAAATTTGCCCGCAAGATCCGGCCGGCAGGTTCACCTCAATACCGATGGGCATCCATAACGACCCTGGAGGCGGCCGAGTTGACCTATACACGGGTAGGTTTCAAAGCGTGATGTTTCATTGATGGCATAATACAGAGCCGCTCTCCATAAGGACCCAACCCAAGAACGCCGGAATGCATCGCCCAATTTGATGCCTCGGGACATCTCTGAAATAGCCATTAAACCCGTTTTTTCTTTTCTTACATGTCCATGCTCATCAGGTACATCTCAAATATCCGCATGAACTTGGCGACGAAGGCCTCGAGGTGGAAGATGACCTTGGTCCCCGTCTTGATCCGGTGCTCGTAGAAGGCGGACCACTTGATGACCTCCCACTTGAGGTCGTCGTCTATCTGGGGGATGAGCTTGAAGGTCAGTGTCTTGAGGATCGTCGTGGCGGGTATGCAGTGCGTGAGGAGATCGTAGAGCTTCGATCGGACCTGTAGGATGCGCGCCGGCGAGTGCTCCTCCATGATCTCCTTGGCGATCTGCGAGATCAGGGCCTCCCAGTCCGGCGGCGGGATGGGCGTGTCGTCCGTCACTTTCTCGCTGGGAGGTGGCCGTGTTAACAAGCGGGCACGCACGCGTAAAGGGGGAGGAGCATAGAGTTAGACATACTTCTGCGCGTGAACCGACTCGTACATCAACAATGCTTTTCTGAGATTCCGTCCGCTTTCTTCGGCTATCCTCTTATGTAGACCCTTGACGACGGGCCATCCCTCTTTCTTCGCCGAGACGGCGAGCACATCTGAGATCTCGTCTATCGTGGGCGCCGCGACCCGCACGAGCAGGGTCCGACTGCGGATGGGCGCAATGATGTTGGCGGTGCTGTTGGCGAGCAGAATCAGGCGCAGGTTCGGGCTGTACTTTTCCATGGTGCGGCGCAGGGCGGCCTGGGCATCGCGAGTGAGGTGGTCGGCCTCGTTGATGACGACAACCTTGAACTTCTGGCGGGCAGACTGGTCTACCTGCTGGGTCTGGGCGACCTCCTTGAGCAGGTCCTGGACGACGACGCGGTCGTAGTTGCCGACGTCGGACGGCGTGATCTCGAGGTGGTAGACCGAGGCGACGATGTTGAACTCGAGCTTGCGGTTGCTGCTCGTCTGGAACACGCGCGCATCGATCTTGATCTTTTCCACGCCGGGCCCGTACAGCTCCTTCAGCGTGGCCACGATGCGCGTCTTCTTGCCGGCGCCCGAGGGTCCGTAGACGAGGAGGTGAGGAAAATCGCCGCTTTGGGCCAGGGAACGGAGTCTCTCGGACAGCTCGGAATGGTACGTCAGCGCGTCGAGAGAGCGCGGCCGATGCTTGTCGACTATGAGCGCCATGTTGCTCGTCGGTACTTTGGTCAGATTGTCTCGGTCGTAGGATCCTAGGAGGATTCAAAATTTCCTGTCTGGATACGCCGGGCCGCCAAAAGAAAGATTATGCCAAGATAGAAAAATTGTCGTAGGATGTGACCTCAGGTGTCGTTTTGCTGACAAGTCCTTCGCAATTCCCAGTAAGCCCCGATTCTTAAAATATCATCTCAAAATCTGCGATACTACCGGTGATCATGTAACTACCGTCACTGCGTTATACATCCGGCTTTACGGTTTACTAAAGTGGGTTTTCCCGATATGATGCTTTCACCGGATGGCCGCTGGCACATTTTGGAGATCCATACCGCGTAGGAAGGTCTGTGACGCGTCGGAATCCCCAATGCACGCGTTTAGTGGTTTTCCCAGCCACGTTGGAATGCTTAATAAGCTACAAGCTAGCTCAGCCACAGTCATTCCGCCATCCCAGCGTTCCAGCACCCCAGCGGAAGTGGGGGAGGCGGCTGGCGTTGGATCGATCGTCGGGAGACACCTAGCCTTGCTCACGAGTCGCTGTCCTGCCCGCCGCACCAGACGGGAAAATATTCGTACCATGTTACCGCGTACTTAGGTATTCAGGCTCAGACCTAAAACCTGACGAGGCGTCCCAGCATAAAAACATAACAGTTCATCTGCAGCTGCAATACCGGTATTGAAGGCCAAGCTTCAGGATGGAAAACTTGGCGATCGCCGTTGAAGTCTGGAATTGATGACTGCATACTCATGCGCAGGTGCATATTATGCGTGTTTCTTCTAGTAAATATGACTGACACATGGGTAAGCATGGGATTACGAGGTAAATCCCTTCCACCTCCTTCGTAGGGAGGACTCCTTGGACTTCTTTCTCTCACCCCAAGTCAGAGTAAACAAAAGAATCCCATTAGGTGGAATAACTCAAAGGTATGGATCGGCTGCTTTAAGAGCCAATACATGCGACGTAAGCCAGGGAGAAGAACACATAATATCTGATCGCATTGCCATATGACAACTTCCCGGAAAAGTGCTCTTCGGGACCTTTACCGGGCATGGTAGGACTGTTTACACATTGCGTACGTGCGTAATCTCCGCGGTTCCCTCCAGGACCCAGGTACGACCACCACTGCCGATCATCCTTCAAGGTCAGCTCAATATCAAGAGACCGCTTAGGCGGTATTCCCTGAGTGCCGAGTACCTGCACGACTTCGTATCCAGGATGGATCGGATAGCGAACGGTCTGCCGATCTAGGACGCCGAAGATGCACAACTCCCTACTGTAGTAATAATAGAGACACTTACGAAGTACCTACAACATACCAACACACACGAACAGCACAGGGCAAAAAATCACGGCATTGCCGAGACCACCTGCGTCTCCACAGAGAATGCAGCCCAGAAAGGAAAGGGGGGACACCGCTAGATCTCCAGCTTCGGGCAGGTTAGGGTGTGTATGGTTTTGGTACCTTTAACTTACCGGCTTGCCTACTCTAACTTGTGTTACCACCAACCGGAAAGAGATCTACATGAGTTTCCACCCGATTTTCTCCTGGGTGACAATAGAGGCAGCCTAAGGCTGGAGTATTAATCCCGGCGATGTTTACAGCGGTTGTGTCCAGGTGGGGCCTGAAGATTTTCGTAAAACTTTTGGTCACTCCCCAATCTCAGCCTGGGATTCGTCCCAGTAGTAACCCCTGTGCCGATTAAAAGAATATCACGTACCGCAAGTCCTTCTTCACCCATAAACTGCTTTTTCTTGAACTCCCTCTACATCTTCAGTGATATTTATTTCTCTCGCCTTCTGATCTCTGGCATTAGATGCGGCATATCGGTAACCTCTGGACCTTTTTAAATTAGAAAAGAAAGGAATTCCCTCACAGCGGTGGGAGTCCGAGTTGCGAGAAGCATTAACAACCCCCTCACCAAGGCGAGATTTCGATTATAATCCCGTCAAGATGTTCAGCGGCCGCAAGTTTTCCATGAATCGCAATACGGGGGAGCCCCGTCCCTCTAGACGCTTCAGTACAAGTGAACCTGGTGCTCAAGGTATGTAAACTTTATATGTCGTTTACGGAGTAGTATACATATCGCATTTCCGCCGATAATGCTATCACCCCGCGCATCAGGCCGCCTCAGTTACACCGCCAAGGAAGCACATCCGACAGCATTGTGTTCGTCTTGGCGCTTGGCATCGACGACGATCATTTTAACAAAAGAAGAAAAAGGGAAAAGGAGAGCAGCTAGAACAACTTTCCACTGACTCGTGCCATAGAAACCAGCTCCAAGATCCACCGCCAGTTCCGTGCCGCACACGAGGGCCATCTCCCTCACGCTGGCTTGGATGCCACCCGTGCCTCCACGGGCGTGGTCTGGTATATACACCTATCTTTACCCATTTTGATAGATACCTACCGTTTACTAACTCAAAGGCAGGTGCACGGAGCGTGCGGCTGAGTATGGCTTCATGGAGGAGCCGCAGAACTGGGCCAACCTTGGTCAAGGTGCTCCTGAGGTCGAAGATGATATCGAGGGCTGCTTCCAGCGTCCCCAGGTCATCGATATCTCTATCGCCGCCAGAGAGTACGGCCCGACGGCCGGTATCAAGCCCCTGCGCGAGGCTGTAGCTCACATGTACAACGAGATGCACCGCCAAGGCAAGGACAGCAAGTATACCTGGGAGAACGTCGCCATCGTCCCTGGTGGCCGAGCTGGCTTGATCCGTATTGCGGCCGTGCTCAACAACGCCTACGTCGGTTTCTTTATCCCCGATTATACGGCGTACAACGAGATGTTGTCGCTTTTCAAGAACGTAAGCTGTCACCAGACCCGTGGTGTTAAGACCTCCTTTCTCGATTGACACTTGCGAAGTTCGCCGCTATCCCCGTGCCTCTCTCCGAGGAGGACGGCTACCATATCCACCCGGACAACATCGCGACGGAGATCGCGCGAGGTACCTCGGTCATCCTGACTTCCAACCCGCGGAACCCCACGGGCAGGGTCGTGGCGAACCCGGAGCTGGCCGAGATCCAGGACATCTGCCGCGGGCGGGCCACGCTCATCAGCGACGAGTTCTACTCGGGCTACAACTACACGAGCAACTGCGACGGCACGACCATCTCGGCCGCCGAGAACATCGACGACGTCGACGAGGATGACGTGCTCATCATCGACGGGCTCACCAAGCGCTTCCGCCTCCCCGGCTGGCGTATCGCGTGGATCCTGGGACCTAAGGAGTTCATCAAGGCGTAAGTTCCCGCATACATGCATATACACCCAGGCGCGGGCTCCGTTCCCCCCCTATAACCTACGAAGATGGGACAAGTCGATGCTGACGCTGGATGACGTTGATAAGTATCGGCTCCTGCGGCTCGTACCTCGACGGCGGCGCCAACGCGCCGTTCCAGGAGGCGGCGGTGCCGATGCTGGAGCCGGGACTGGTGCAGCGCGAGATGGCGGCGCTGCAGCGCCACTTCCGCGACAAGCGCGACTACGTGGTGCGGCGGCTGCGCGACATGGGCTTCGTCATCAAGTACGTGCCCGACAGCACCTTCTACCTGTGGCTGAACCTCGAGGGCCTCCCGGGACCCATCTCGGACGGCCTCAACTTCTTCCAGGCCTGCCTCGAGGAGAAGGTCATCGTCGTGCCCGGCATCTTCTTCGACCTGAACCCCTCGCGCCGCCGCGACCTCTTCGACTCCCCCTGCCACCACTTCGTCCGCTTCTCCTACGGCCCGCGCATGGACGTCCTGAAGCTCGGCTGCGACGGGATCGAGAGGGTCGTCAACAAGTGAGTTTTTTCCTTTGTCCCCCCCTTTTCTTTTCTGTTCTGCGATCCTCTGCGCAAAAAGCTTAGCGGCTCGGCTTACCGATGTGGGTGTGTTTGCGATGTGAGAAAATGATAAAGCTGCTAACGGGTATCGTCCCCCAGGTTCAAGAAGTACCTCTAGATACGAACCATGTGGTCAGGTAGGTGGGCGAGAAGGAGAAGAGCGTCCCGAGACCCCTGTTCTAGCCAGGCATACGCTGGTGTACGCACTTGGCTGTCTCTACATTCTTTACATACTGAATAGGACGAGCCAGGCCGTACCGAGATAGAGGTACATTGCAGATGGTAAATAAGCGGTCTTGCGTAGGATACAGAAACAGCTAGACAGACATACACGGCGCGCACTCAGAGGAATACTAGGTACATACTTACCTACCAGTTGAATACTATAGCCGTGGTCCTGAAATGGCTAGGGATGCGGATAAGTACAGATAGACCATTTGATTTCCTGTTAAATCTACACATGTGACGGTGATCTTCAGGACAGTGGTAATCTCCGTGGCTTGCCTTAGTGCATCAACTGGCTTACAAACGTCTGTAGTCATAAAATCACTCGTTGGTCATATAGCCTTCCTAACAGCAGAGTATGGTATCATGATCCCCCCTGCCATTATGTCCCTTCGCGTATGTAGAACCTAAAATACAGTTTGACCTGGCTTAGCTAATATGCCACCTCGCAATGGAGAAAGGAGGAAGCTGAACCAGACAGAAAATCCACGTAAGCCTGCCCCTACCATCGTATGCGCAACGTCGACATGCGGACGGGAAAAGCCGAGCAAAATGCTGCTGAAAAACTGCCGAAACTAGTGAAGGCCAGCTCAATCCTCCAATCTCAAACCAACCGTGGTCGTTCACCAGTTACGACCTCCGCAGCCAATTACATGATCTCGTCGTCCATAGGAGCGTCACCGCCGTTGGTGGTAGCAGCAGCACCACCACCAGCGTTCTCATTGGTCTGCTGATTTCCGGACTCGAAGTAATCCGCCATCTCGGAATCCAACTCCTCCGTAGTCTTCTTGGCTGGGCGAGCATTGCGGGGCTTCTTTTTGCCGCCGCGGCCGCGCGCACCAGAACCAGCAGCCTTGGCAGCGGCCTCCTTCTTCTTGTCGTTTGCCGCAGACTTTGGCTGAGCTTTTGGTTGCGTGATGCGCTCGGTCAGAGTCTTCGCGGGAGGGGCAACCTGGGCAGCCTTGGCACCGCCAACGACGATTTCGATCTTGATTGTGTGAGCCGACTGAGTAAGAAGGCGACCCAGATTCGAGCTTACCTTGATAGGACGGTTGTCAACGAGGATGCCGTTCAGAGCATTGAAAGCCTTGCTAGCGCCATCGAGCTGGGCAAAGGTAACAGTGGCAATGCCACGGCTGACGCCTCCAGGACCGTACGAAACCTCCACTCTCTTGATGGGGCCAACCGAGGTCTTGAAGTACTCCTATGGTGGGAATGCAGGTCAGTTATATGATATCCACTCGACGTATAAGCAAGGCGCTAATCCATCCGATTCGGTTCTCGAGTAAGCCGGTACGAGACATCGTCCACGGTAAGCATCAGCATCAACGAGCATGCAGTGAGCGTTAGTATGCCTATCAGCATCATTTTGACAAGTGGAATAACCACGAACTGGCCCGCCCCCAGCGCGGGTTCGCTTGCTCCGTTGTAACAGGACTAGGCTTTCCCCGAGGAACATTATAATCCAAAATGCCCCTCTTAGCGTCGGCGACTACCTAGGTAGCCTCTCTCCAATCCCGAATTGCACGCCCCGCCTTGTGCAGTTCAGAGCCCAGGCCGTCTTCACCACCATCAGACGGTTGCGCCGGCGCTCCTGGGAAAGCCTGCTCTGGGAGTGGTATCTTGCTGCCTGAATGCTTCTGATGGGCAGACGCGACTAGGTCACTAGGTGGGACACACTAGAATCTACTGTGCTGTCTTGCTCACTGCTATGCTCGCTGGGTTGAAGCCATCCCCTCCGGAGGGCAGCAAGCCTCCACCGAGGGAAAGCCTCGAGAGATAAACCTGAGAGGTCGCTGGTTGCGAAATGCCAAGATTCGGGCTGGTCTGCACATTGCTGCCTGCGAGAGGAGGGTTGCCAAGCCTCCTGGAGGACAAACAATATAGGAGTGCGACAGGAATCTGCTCAACTTCCCACATTGCAGCTGCGCAAGACACGAGTGCGTATGGGGAAGGAGACAAGGCTGCTCAACAGGGTCTGCTCGGCTAAGGAATAGTCCGGTCTGACTTCGATCACAACCATGCCGGTCGTCTAGGATACGCGCATATGATGCAAGGAAGATGTCGACGAAATTCCACAGGCAAGAGCCTTAGCGGAAACATACCTTAATCTGGGCTTCGTTCACATCCTTAGGCTGAGGAAATACCGGTCAGCAGATGTTCACATACTCCAGTCGAGATGCAGATGACTTACCAGGTTGCTAACAACAACCTTGCTCTCTCCATGTCCACCGGTAGCCTTGGCAGGAGCCTGCTTGGTCGCGGCAGCACGAGGTTGTTTTAAGTTCTTCTGGACACCACCGACGGGAGCGGCAGGGGCGGGTCGTCCGGAAGAGCGGCGCTGGCTTCGGCGACGGCCGCCAGCAGCACGACGCTGAGTAGAGAGGATCTCATCAAGGGACTGGTCAAGCTTGCCCGACATGTTGGCTGGGATTGGTGCAAAAAGAAGTGGGTGACCAGAAAGTCGATGTGTCGTGTTGCTGAGATGAGACGGCAACTAGCAAAGCCGCTTCGCTTAGGCAGGAATGTGCGGCAAGTGGCAAATGAACCCGAGCTGGCTCAAACGTGCGAAGACGTGGAAAATAAGGCAGGGACGGCGAAGCTGCGCGATTTCCGAAGTTTTGCTGTTCGTAAGAAATACGATAAGGAGTCGCTTGGTGGCAGGGAAGTATGGTGTTATGCGGGAGAACGTCGACTCGCAAGAAACGGTGACGTGTGTTCGACTGACGGATGCGTGGACAGCAAAGTAAAGAAATGTATAGAAGATTAAACGGCTTCTTGTATATCTGGAGAGGCCAAGAACAATTAACAAGAGAAACAATCGTGTTGATTGTTGTCGGTTGTGACGGATGTGGTGGATGTGGATTGTGAAAGTGAGAAGCCCGAAGTTTGGTAGAAGTGAGGGAGATGTCGCGCTTTGTAGGCAGGGAAGAGAAGCAGGATGTTGCAGGGGCGCGAAAAGGCCGGGCGGGCTTGAGTGACAAGACCGTATGGGTACGTACCTCCTTGCCGATAACAATGCGGGTGCGTAAGAATGGGGTTTCACGGTTGTTATTACTCTCTGAATCCGGCCAATTACAGGAATTTTCGAGAGCGAGCTTATCCGGATGAGGCTTAGTGTATGACTGGCGTTATCTAACCAATAAAAGCTGGCAAAGCATGGGATCATGTAACTATGGTAGGCCTCTCCCCCACGAGACGAACAGCCAACTTGATACAGCGTGAAGATGGCACATTGGAAACTTTACCAATACTTCTCCTAAGCTATCTGATACCTATCAGAAGGTATCAGATAGCTTAGGTACCCATCATCGATAGGATACATTATTTGGAGGATGCTTGCATCGACCCATAGCATGAGGTTCTTCCTAACGGTGTCTGAAGTTAGCATCCATGGAGTGTCTAAGAATCCGAATTCAGCATTGCGCAAAGCCCCTTGTCTCTTAATACTGGATATAACCACGAAATATGCCTCCTTCAATGCATCATCGACAGAGAACATGTTGATCGCATAGATGGGGATCGTGATACCACCATGGCTACCACGGGAATCGAGGAAGGGCTATCTCTCGGATCATAAACCGTATGCGGCATCGTCGCTTGCCCTTGACTTCTGTACACCCTTAAACTCTAAAGGCCTCCCAGTGTCCCTTTTCGGTCGCAAATCTCCGTCACTATTGTTTCGTCGTCGCTGACTGCTTTGCTGCAGCTGCTCTTGGTTGCGCTGGTTGAGCGTTTGCAGCTTTCTCCTCGAGCGCACTGTCCTGAGAGTTGACCTCGAGAAAGTGATATACCACAATCAGAACCATGGCCACCGAGCCGAGGAAAACGGCGAGTCGGTACAAGTCGTTGTCGGAGATCATGGCGACTCGATGTGGCTGTCTTAAGTGTAGGGTGATTAGACGACGCAGAATAGGACTATAATAAAAAAGAAGTCAATTAACTGCCTTGTGGGTTCTTCAGATAGCTGGACCTGCACTCACCTTGCAGTTCACTCGTCTCGGTTTGTTCGGCCGAGCACGGATCTCAAATGAATGGACGCGAACTTCGGAGGGTGGTTTCGCAAAGGTGTATCGTTCATATGATCTGGGACAGTTGCATGGTGGGATTTGAGGCCAGCTTGGAGCTTCCATAATCCATATCAAATACAGGACCCCATAATTTGTGGCTGGAATATATGGGCCTCTGCTTAGCCACAATACCCAGGTCATGTGACGTACGGGGTCCTACTCGATATGTTTCTATGCGCCTCTTATGGAACTCTCAGTCCCCGCCGGCGTCACTTACGACCCACCAACCAACGCCACTAGCGAAACCGCCAGAGCGACTTCGACAGCCGCAGAGCAATCCTCAAATTACTATCAGACAGACTCCCGATCAGCCGACTCCCCCGACCACTCGAAGACCCGATTGGACCTTTTACCCCTAGTTAATATTCAGTATCGCTTACGATTGTTAAGATGGCTCCGAAGAAGAAAGATGAGGGCAAAGGCAAGAAGCCGTCCGTCACCAAGATGGTCGAGGACAAGACATTTGGCATGAAAAATAAGAAGGGGGCTGCAGCACAGAGACAGATCAAACAGATAACTTCGTCAGCGGCCAACAGCGGCAGTGCTGAGGAGAGGAGGAAAGCGGCGGAGAAGGCAGCCCGGGAGCGAGAAAAGAAGGCAGCCGAAGACGCCAAACGGGAAGCAGAGGCCCTCCTCAATAGGCCCGCCCAGATCCAAAAAGTCCCATTCGGCGTCGATCCTAAGACCGTCGTCTGTATATTCTTCAAGAAGGGCAATTGCGAGAAGGGGAAGAAGTGCAAGTTCGCACACGACCTTTCCATCGAGCGGAAGACCGAGAAAAAGAACCTTTACACAGATGCAAGGAGCGAGGAAGAGGAGAAGAAGAAGCAAGAAACCTCGGAAGACTGGGACGAAGAGAAGCTGAGGAAGGTTGTCTTGTCCAAGAAGGGTAACCAAGTTACCACGACGGACAAGGTCTGCAAGTACTTCATTGAGGCCATCGAAGACGGCAAGTATGGTTGGTTCTGGATATGTCCAAACGGAGGCGACAAGTGCAAGTATAGACATGCTCTTCCACCAGGGTAAGATTTCCGCTCTTTCTCAATACTGAGGGACTATTTTGTGCTAACTACTCTTCTTCCAGGTTCGTGCTTAAAACCAAGGAGCAGCGTGCTGCGGAGAAGGCTCTTCTGGACAAATCACCACTTAAGACGCTTACCCTCGAGGATTTCTTAGAATCGGAGAGGCACAAGCTCACGGGCAACCTCACCCCGGTCACCCCAGAGACCTTCGCCAAGTGGAAGAAAGACCGGTTAGACAAGAAGGCGGCCGAGGAACAGGCCCGACGAGCCAAGGAGTCGACCGGCCGTGCCCTATTCGAAAGTGGCAACTGGAGATTTGAAGACGAAGCGGAAGACGAAGACGACGCCGAGGATGATGGAACCTGGAACCTCGAGAAGCTGCGTGCGGAAACCCAGGCAATTCGCGACAAGAAGGAAGAGGAACGATTAGCCGCCATTGCTGCAGCGGAGGCTGCTGGCTGAACCCTGCATTGTTTGCGCTGGGATCGAGCGGTTCTTACACTACGAGATGGCGAACGGGTCGTCGTCGGCGATGATCAACACAAGCGGCATGCCGAGATTGTGCACTCTGGGAGTTGGGAGTTAGCAGAACGACGATTCCCGCGGATTGACCTGTTGCCCCTCCTTGCGAGCTGGGCGTCAATGCAGGCAATGTGGTGTCGGAGTTAGCGGGTTAAGTTATCTATATAATATAGATATCTGAGACCTCGACGTTGAACATCAGCATCGTCCCATCTGCTCTAGTCCATGTTTTATCGGTGCTACAACGTTTCACGTTTCAGGGGTGAGATCCTAGAAGGCCCTGACATGCCACCTATCCGACATGCCAGGGCTCGTCTTGTCTCCCTGCGTAGTTCTCCGACCACCGTAATCTTTCATGGGAGATCATGACCGCGTTGTTCCTTCACCTCACTAAATAGATCTTAGATATCATGGAAGGTCGTATACCGCGCGCGCACCATGACCATCCGGCCCTCAAAACTTCTCTACAAATGGCCGCAGATCCAGCTCGTGAGTGAAGGCGGAACGGTGCTGAGTGTGCAGGTGCCAGTAGGTCTCCGCGATCTAATGGGCCCAACAGAAAGCGGAACATCATCAGCATGTACACCAATCACTTGCTCGCAAGGCAAGGAAATGAACAACTATGGGCTTTGGCTTAGGGGGGAGGCAGGCAGGGGAGATACGAATCCAAAAGAAAAGAAAGGGCTTACCGCCTCGGCGCTCAACTTGCCATCCTCGACCCCGCCGTTGACCACATACCCTTTCGTGCGCGGGATGTCGATGACGCCGTCGACAACGGCGTGCGCCACATGGACGCCGCGGGGCCCGAATTCGCGCCCCAGCGACTGCGCCAGGGCCCGCCGGGCGAACATGCCCGCCGCAAACGGCCCGAACTGCGCCGAACCGCGCACCGACGCCGTCGCGCCCGTCGCGATCAGCGTCGGCGCGTGGGGCGGGGACGTCGGGACCGTGTCGAGGAGCAGCGGGAGAGTCTTCTGCGCGAAGAGGAAGAAGCCTCGTCTGTTTTGCGGAAGCGTTTTGAGTGTCTATTAGTCATTCACGTCAAAAGAATGGGTGTAGGGGTGTTGGAGGGAATTTTGGTGTTCGTTGCCCGTGGAAAACATCATCTGCTTCCCTTGATCCTCAATAGGCCGATATGGTTGGCATATAGGGCACGCGGGCCAGATAACGACGGAAAAAAGAGCGAGCAATAGGTAAGTGGAACTTACGCGCTGCCCTCCAAGCTCCCATCCAGCTCCTCCACGCGCGTCTCCAGGAACGGCTTGCGCCCGAACCCGCCGGCGGCGTTGTACACGGCAACTGCGAGCTGCAGGCCCGGCATCAGCTCGCGCCCGATGGTCTCGAAGGCGCCGTCCAGTGACGTGGGGTCTGCCGCGTCCGCGCTGACGCCCACCGCGCGCCCGCCCGCCGCGTTAATCTCCGCCACCGTCTCCTCGTACGTCTCCGGCCGACGCGCCAGCAGCACGACTGGGTACACCTTGGCGAAGCGCAGGGCTGTTGCTCGGCCTATGGGTTTTGGCGTCAGCGCGCGAGGGCGGGCGTGTGAGGGAGGTGCGGGGTGGCATTGAAGGTTGTGGCGGGAAGAATGGGGTTCAAGGTTCAAGGTTCATGGACATAAAGGGGAAGGTTAGGAGGTGTGGGGAAGGGGGAGGGGGGGGCTAGATACATACCTGTGCCTGGGCCGGCGCCGGCAATGATGGCGAAGAGCTTGGAGGACATTGTTCTGTTGAGTGTGTGCGAGTAGAAACCGGGAAGTCGAATTATCACGACTGAGGCATAGATTCACTCAAAATCACTGTGTAGTGGGCTATATATTCTCATTTTAAGCTCCGACATGTGGACTTAGACAGTGCTTGTTCGAAGCGATGCTTTGAAATCAGACATGCAACGGAGATCTAGAATGGATTTGTAATTACGTCGGTACTCCGTAATTTGATCGCAGAGCTCCCTGCATCTACTTCGTATCGTAACGTCAGTTGACTACATGTATAGCGTGCTATAGGGCCCCAGCTGGATGTAAGATAGAAGATGCACATATGAGTTGTGGTATGTACTTGAGACCAATAGCGGTTTAGATGAAGCATGTCGTCAGAATGGTTACCCAGTGTTAAGACAGAGGAGAATTCAGACGCGATATGAAATGTAGCAATGTATTACTTTCTTTATAAAAGATTTTAAGCATATGCATGATACAAAGTTTAGACGTATAATAAAACAAGCATTGTTTAGTAAAATTCGCTTTAATTAAGATATAATTATAATATTATTAAGTTCTTTTTTTTAAAAAGCCTTAACTTAAGTTAAAACCTACGTTTTAATAAAAATTGAAAGCCTCGTTTAATTGTTTTATAATACTGCTTAAATAAATATTTGGATATCCGAAACTAATAAATCCCCGATTTAAATCGCTTAAAGTATTACCGACGTGTTTTATTTTATAAAATTTAAGTAATGCGAACTGAACTTCTTTAAACAATTGCTCATTTATGATCTGTCCATTGTCAGAGAACGCGACGAGGGCAACTTTTGGAGTGTCTATTTTTCACGTTCTTTACTGTTGCACTAGAACGTGTCTTTCCCAGATATACAAGCAGGAACCACTCACGACGGCTTCTAAGGATAGTCCGGAACTAATCCATGGAATTACTGTCTAAACCTAGAACATCGTTTCCAAAGGAGCCAGGGGCACATGTTATTCACCTGAGTCAGTAGGGTTTTCCAGGATACAGTGACTCTCGGCGTAATTCACAACCTGCATGGTCAGCATGGCTGGGCGCGACGTGATGATGGGTGGCACAGGGGATATGGGGCGAAAAGTTGCCCACACTGAGGCGTCCTCCACCGGCCGGTCTAGGGAAGGAACGAAAGACAATGCACCACTCCCTCAGATCGTCTCAGATATCGTCAGACCAGTCCAGCAGAACACCCCAAGGATACCTTCACGAGCACGTGAGCCAGGTGTGCAGCAGGAGTCTAGTCTAGTCATGCGTGGCGTTGGACAAAATACGGCCTCACAGACACAAAAAACACACGTGCCCTCTCGCACTCGGATCGAGGTGCTCATCAGATCGCCATCAAGACCATCACGACACTCACCAATCTCCAAGATGAAAGGCAAGACCACCGCAACTTCAAGCCGCGAGCAGCGCGTCATCAAGCCCCAGCCGCCGAAAATGGGCGACAGGGCTACCGCGGCACGCGCCTTCGTCCAGCAAAAGATAGAAGGACAAAGCCCGCAGCCCAGGCCGCGCGGAAGGCCAAAGGGATGGAAGCCCGGGACGGCATACTCGGAAGCGAGGGACGGACATCCGTCTCCCGGCAGCGGCGGTGGTAGCGAAGCAAAAAAGAAGTCGGGCCCCGGTGCCGGTGCGGGAGAACCCAAGCGGCGCGGTAGACCTCCACGCGCGCCCGAGCCCACGGCCAGGGAGCGGTACCTGCAGTCGCAGCCCACGTACACGCGGTTCCTCTGCGAGTGGAGGGAAGAGCAGCACGAGCACGAGCACGGGAAGGAGGCACCGAGGACCTGCCCTGCGGAGCTGCAGAACTTGGAGACGCTGCGCCGACACGTCTATCTGGTGCACGGCGACACCGACCCGCTGGTCTGCCGGTGGAACAAGTGCGCGGCGCAGGTGCCGCCGGTCGAGTTCACCGACGAGGACGCCTTCCGGGAGCACATGGAGCGGGAGCACTACCGGTCGTTCGCGTGGCACGTGGGCGACGGTGTTCAGAACAAGGGCATCGAGACGCTGAAGGAGAAGCTGGACTCAGACGAGCTCCCCGCGTACCTCTTCAAGGACGGAGTGCAGGTGACGCCCTCGGTCAGGAACCAGGTGCTCGAGGACGACCAGCGGGCCCGCGAGAGGAGGCGTAAGCTGAGGCAGCTGCTGATACAGAAGGACGAGAACGCGCCCGACGAGCAGGAGTACATGTTGCAGACGTTGGGACTGGCACAGGCTCAACGGCAGGACGTGAGCCGGTTCTCATAATTAGGTCACCGGAGAGTTGATTCGGTTGTGATGTGATTAGTATCATATCTGGATGACATGCTGCTCATTCGTTGTTTCCAGAAGCCATTCATAGCTTGCCTCTTCGTACTTGGTAAATGGGCGGATGTATTGGACTACCTATTCACTGTGTTACACGTCTTGGATCTGCCAGGTACATGCATATGTGATAACCCAAACTGCGTTACTCTTCCAATTGCGCAAGCAGACAGCGTGGGTCAGTTTGTGGGCTTGCAAGTGTCGTACCGTACTTAGTACGGATACAGTACCTACATCCAAGTATGCTGCATTCATGAGTACATTTCGAGGCGCCTGGAAATTCAGCTCTTGGGTTTCTAGAACTTGCCCAATTAATAGATAGGAAAAGCCCATGGCAGCAAGCAAAGTGTGTGATATGCTTGATACCCATCATGAATGGTTAATCCATGTCTATATGTCCATGCGTACGTATCTGAGCATAGGCAGCCATATGCTTATAAAGGTAGGGCTTAGAAAGTGTTGGCGCATCTTCCCTTTGATTACCGATACGCCTACCTACTACATATTTCGTACAAAAGCCATAAGTCATGGTTTTCTTTTTCATGGGTCGACCTGAGCTGCGAACTCTGTTCGTTTTTATACCGTAAGTGAGCCTTCAGGTACCTGTAGCAAAACGGTCATATCAGACTTGGAATGATATCACCCTCGAAGTTAAATTTATTAGGTACACTAATGCGCCAAAAAAGCCCGTGCACCAATGTACGGATTTTCTTGGTAGGGCTGCACGGATTCTTTTGGCGCATTACCGTACCTAAGGTTTTCTTCCCTTCTCAAAAAAGACTCCAAAGGGATTGATTACCAATGCACTCAAGGGTATATAAGGAAAGGCTTCCCTTGCCTTCCATGTTAGGCTTTATACCTACAGCAGGTACCAGCCTGCGAAATTCGCTTCACCATTCCATATTTCCCAGCAGCTTCTCTTTTTCGTGTAGTTCTTACATATTATAACCGCCATGTCAAAATAACCTTCCCTCCGCCCGTCAAGCCCCTTAAATGATTCGACGTCTCTGGTCGAACTTTGGTCTAGCTAGCCCGCCTCTAGAGGCAAACTCAATGGCTGTATCGATACGGCATATCCACGTGGTCGCCGACCGTGTGGTACTGTAACCTGCTAAACACTCCTAATTAATCACCCTAGGTAAGTAGCAAGGGCAGGTTCCGAGTCAGATGTTCTACCCTTGTAGTCTTTGACACGGCGCGCATCTTTTGTATATATTTATACGAGATTGTTGAGGCGGAGCTAACCAAGCAGATTGATCTCTAACTACCTTTTACAACCATAGCGTGCAACAGCATCACGACTGCTTTCTAGTGCTGCCCGGCCTAGCCTAGCCTAACAAAACATACCATCGGTGTATCGCACACAACTGGCATAGCACCTAACGAGCACAGAGCCAAAGAGCTCCCCCCACCCTTCAAACCCCCCTGTTTGACCCCTGGTTTAGTCGTGGGCGGCTACTGGAGCCAAGGAACCAAAAACCCAAAAGCCTCAAGGGCCAGGCAACCCGTAATTGTCGCCTGTAGCCCTGGTTTCCGTTAAGAACAGCCGCCAACCTGGTCTCCGCAGCCGTCGACGCCGCCCGCAGCCAAAGCCAGAGTGTTCAGAGCCACCTGCCTGCCGCATTCATTCATCGCCATGGATTCCGCCGAGCCAATCGACCATCATCAACCACCTGCACGAGTCGATCCCGACCCCGACCCCGTTCCCGACCCCTCTGATCATCACCGTCTTTCTCACCAACCACAACAACAACAACACCAACAACCGGAGGGCAGTGCGTCATCGTCACCGGCTACTTCACACCGACGAGTATCTGCCTTTCGCATCAAACAGCGGTTGACATCATGGCATCACTCAAGTGACCTTAAACAAAGCAAGAACACCCACGACGACCACCCTTCATCCCAACCGCCCCAGGCTAAAGACGACGCCAGCATCATGCCTATCAAGTCTACCTCGAATAACGGCGTGAACAGCCACTTCAACCAGCGGTTGAAGAACTTCTTCCGTATAAACTCATCAAGCAGCGAAAAAGAAAAGAGCTTGGAAAACAACGTTAAATCCGATAGTAAAGCCGCCTTCCGACAATCCAGGAAATTCTTCACAAGCGTCGGGCGGCTTCGATCGACCACCACCGCGAGCGAAGGAAATCCACTCGACGAGTCGCTAAGTCCCACCGCCCACGCGAATCCCTACTTCGCCCACCAGGGCCTACCTAACCTCCGTCATCACAATGAGGGTTCCGTACCTCCGAGCCCGCCGGATACGCCCGAGCTGAAGATCCACCACGTCGACGGTCCGGGGAAAGAGCAGGTTACAAGCGCCACCAAGGAAGAACTGGCTCGGAAACTACGGAGAGTTGCCAGCGCCCCGAATGCACAGGGCCTCTTCAGTAAGAACGGGGGCGGCGACCAGAGACCAGCCACGGCTGAACTCGGCAAGGAGCCACTCGTACAACATCCCGATTCTTCAGGCTTGGAGTTCGTGGAAACCAAGGCGACATCTGCCGACGCCGGTGCTCTAGCCGTACCTGATCCAGATGGATTGGGAGCTCTACCACCGCCGAACCGGAACCCGTTGAATTTTAGAAGGACGTATAGCTCCAATTCGATAAAAGTTCGGAATGTGGAGGTTGGTCCTGCTAGTTTCGACAAGATCAAGCTTATTGGCAAGGGGGACGTCGGAAAGGTGTATCTGGTCAGGGAGAAGAAGAGCTCTAGGCTCTATGCTATGAAGGGTAAGAAGCATATCTCTTTCTTATTACTCGTTAATGCTGACAGTACCAGTTCTGAGCAAAAAGGAGATGATCAAGCGCAACAAGATCAAGAGAGCACTGGCCGAACAAGAAATCTTGGCAACTAGCAATCACCCATTCATCGTTACCCTCTACCACTCGTTCCAATCCGAAGACCATCTCTACCTCTGTATGGAATATTGCAGCGGTGGTGAGTTCTTCCGCGCACTACAGACGCGTCCTGGTAAATGCATTTCCGAAGACGATGCCCGATTCTATGCGGCTGAGGTGACGGCCGCTCTGGAATACCTGCATCTTATGGGGTTCATCTACCGGGACTTGAAGCCAGAGAGTGAGTGTTTGCTAGCCGTTGCGGTCGGTTCCGTGTGCTAACCTTCTGCCAGACATTTTGCTTCATCAGTCTGGGCACATCATGCTTTCAGACTTTGATCTGTCCAAGCAGTCGGATCCGGGCGGCAAGCCGACGATGATTATGGGCAAGAACGGCGCCAGCACGGCATCCCTCCCAACGATAGACACGAAATCCTGCATAGCCAACTTCCGGACCAATTCCTTCGTGGGAACCGAAGAATACATAGCTCCGGAGGTCATCAAGGGTAGCGGGCACACGAGTGCTGTCGATTGGTGGACCCTGGGGATCTTGATTTACGAGATGCTGTACGGCACGACACCATTCAAGGGCAAGAATCGCAATGCGACTTTCGCCAACATTCTTCGGGAGGAGATCCCGTTCCCCGAACATTCTGGTGCTCCCCAGATATCGAAGTAAGCTAGTGTCCGCTCGTTGCGCTCACATTGTGTCTCTGGCTAACTTATGTAGTTTATGTAAATCTCTGATCCGGAAATTGCTCATCAAGGATGAGACCCGGCGTCTGGGAGCCAGGGCGGGTGCCTCAGATATCAAAGGTCACCCGTTCTTCAGGACGACGCAGTGGGCTCTCATTCGCCACATGAAGCCACCAATAATACCTAACCAGGGACAAGGCGTCGATACAATCAACTTCAGGAACGTCAAAGAGAGCGAAAGCGTCGATATCACGGGATCAAAACCGATAGCCTTCCCCAAGGGCGTGCCGCTGGATAGTGGACTAGCAACTCCCGGTACTGACTCTCCCGCCGTAGACCCGTTCGAGGAGTTTAACAGCGTGACTCTGCATCACGACGGGGACGATCACATATATGATCAGAAGGATCCACGACAGTCATGAATGTTGAATGAACGACCTCGGGTAACTCGCTACCCTGGGCCCGCGCGAGACTCGCAGAGAGCTGTCATACAATCCTGAGTGCTGAATCACTCGTCACGCATACGGACAATATCACAATGAGCACACTTACTACGTCGGCGTTGTTGAGGGGGGAATTCTGTACCGTCCACGAAACTGAAGATAACATGATTTTACTCGTCTACTATACCTCCACCGCTCCTTCATTATTTTAGCCATTTTTACAGGATATAGTGTGTGTATGTCTTGTACAATGCGTGCCGTGCCGTGACGTCATGACCGGCCACCGAAGCCAGAGGCAAGCATGCAGGCGAACAGCAGCAGACATCGGCAACACTACCTAGGAACCTCGTTACCATTTTTATCGGTATCATTATCATCCTCATCATCCACGTCAACACTAACACCCCGTTAGCCCCATCAACAACATCATCGGAGCGGCGTCTTTCTATTGAGTTGCTGGCTCGATTCGGCTCATTTTTTCCTGTTCTCGTCATGTCTTCATGTCTTATTTATCATGGGCTTGGGCCGCAGAAAAGAATGGCCGGAGTTTTAGGAGCGCGGGATTTTCCAGAGACCGACGAACGAGACTGATGGAACAACGAGAGGCCTAGAGAGAGTGTGTGTGAGTGGGTGTGAGACAGGAAGGAATCAGTTATTGGGCGTGATGTGTTGGAAAGAAGCGATGAGATAGCTACATAGGTACCTAATGCTAGGTACCTTCGTCGCTAGACGAGTTTTCTACTTGCGCTATGTTGTTGGTTTCATGCTCACTTCTAAACGCGTGAACAAGTTAAGTGAGGGACTGAGGGGCCACGGACTGGTATGAGAGGGATACTGGGCTGTTGGTGGCGGTTGTGAGATGTGTGTCTGTTTTCAGTGTGTGCTACTACCCCTATTTATTTGCTTGCCTGCCTGTCCACCTACCCGTCTGCTTCTCTGCTCCCTTGTGCGTCTCCAAGATTCATAACTATTGCCCTTTTTCAAAAAAGAAAATATTGGGGGTTTCCTAAACCAGTGAAGCTTACATATGCCTTAATATGTAGGCTAGGAAAGTGCCTATGGGGTCTTTTACATCGCCGGTGTTGGGTGGTGGTGGTGTTGGTGTTAGTTTTGGTTTTTCGAGGTTGATTGTGGTCTTTGCGAGTGACTTGGATGGGGTAGCTGCGTGTCTGTGTACAAGAGGATTGATCAGCCACCCGCCTGGGACAGTAGCGAGATTGCTTATCCGTATTTACGATAACGGAAGTCCCCTGATAACTAGGATGCATGAGCTATATCTATATTTGTGACCAGATATATAGAAATAACTATACAGATGGATCGCGTGGCCCGTATCGTCCCGAGTTCTAGGAGGCTTTTGTGGACGTTTCGGCATTGGCTTCTTGTCGGACCTGTGAAGTTCTAAAGCCCCGCATTCGAATGTGGTCTTTTAGCGCGTCTTCAGGAGGTTGGAATCCTGTCTCGCATACGCGTTGTTCATTTCTCTGATAAGAGAGAGAGTGTGAGTGTGTAGGTGTGTTAGATTACGAACTGCCAAGGCTTTTGGGAAAACCCACGAAGTCGTTCCTCGTTAATGGCAACCAAGATGCGCACTAGGGTCTTGCTAGATCCGGGGTAGCACGAGACACGTAAAAAGAGAGAAAGCAAGCAAGCGGAGGGCCTACCCGCTAGAGGGAACAACCTCGAATACCGTCGGTGCTGTCGCAACGAAACAACGGCAGCCCATGTAGAAGGTATTGCCGGCTCCGGTAAAACCTGGTGGCCCTGACGAGCTCGTTCAACCTCCCGGGACCGTGACGCCGCCGTGGGGCATCAGCGCCCGGTAGAAGCTCGTGCGAACCCGAGCCCGGCATGGTTCCTGGTGACTTCCCGTCTGCGGGACCTATGTCGTGTCCTTCACGAGTCACTAAGATATGCATGATACATGCAATGCCTTATCAACCGTACAGTCTGCGATTATGTCATTTTGGCTGGTCCTCTTGTGGAGTTTCGATTCGGTATATCATGCGTGAATGGGGATGTGCTTGGGCGTGGTTGGCTTCCGGTTGTTGAGTCTTGTTCAATTGTAAAGCTGTACATGACTACGTAAGCAGCAAAAATAGGAGTTGCCGTCATGGCCTCACCGTGGAATGGGAATACTGCATGCAAAAAGTCGAAATAAATGTAAGCGAAACTAGCTAACCATTTTATAACTATGCACAGTCTAATCAGCTAAACCTTCCCTACGTAATAAGAGCGACATGGTAATCTATGTACAAACTAAGGCCGATATAATATATGTACCTAATGAATCAAAAATATCTGCGCTCCTCGGATATCGCACACTGCTAAGATATATCGACCGTTCAAGACTCAATCGGAACGATGGACTCGTGGGCGTTCTCCACCAGCTGTTGCACGTACTCATCGAACCACTGGCCCGCTCTAGGGGCGCCCTGGAGGCCGCACTCGCCGTCGCTCTCACCGCCGGGCTTGACCCAGACGATGCTGTCGACGAGGGTGTTGTTTACCGGCGTACCGGGCTTGATGCCGAAGCCAGAGGGCGCAACGTTGCACCAGTCTCCCCACTCCTTGCGGGCGCCGGGGAGGGCGACGCGGCCTTGGTCGATGATGAAGCGGGTGGGCAAGCCGGCCTCCTCGAGGTGCGGCGCGAGCGACTGCGCATAATGGTCCTCGTCCCAGGAGTTGCTCCACTCGGTGAAGTTCTCTCGGACAGTAGCCGAGTACGGGTTGTAGTTTGAGACGTTTGTCGAGAAACCCCGAACCCTCGTATTGTTTCCGGCTTGAGCGACGACCTTGGCGAAGATCTTGGCGGCTAGAAGTAATCAGATTAGCTACGTCCGTTACGGGTGGGGCACACTGCTTACTGGGCGCCAAGTTGTCATCCCAGCCCAGCCAGCCACCGTGAGCGGCGTCGAGGTAGAGGTGCACGTTGTCGAACTGCAGGCTCGAGATGGCGTGGGCAATGCCTTCCTCGTACAGAGGAGCGGCTTCGGCACAGGCGGCGACACCCAGGTTAGTGACAAGGTTAGCGAGGGAGTCCGGCTCCAGGATGATGGCGAAAGTGAGGTCCGTGGCGGCGCTGACTTTCTGGGCGTAGGGAGCGATGTAGTCGGTCTTGTATCTCTCCAGTCCCTGACGGCCCTTCAGCTCGCCCGCACTCTCGCCGGCGCTGCAGTCGCGGTCCGGGAGGTTGTACAGGACGAGACCGACGATCTGGTCTTCGCCGGTAGCCTCCTTCGCGGCACGGGCCGCAGCGATGGCGTCGTCGATGTTCTTCAGGCTGGCGATGTTGGAGACCCAGACGAAGGTGCCGATCTGTTGGATCGCACGAACCTTGTTGGCGTTCTCGGTATCGCCCTTGGCCACGAAAGCGTCGTACGTCACGTCGAGCTTCTGAGACCACCCCGGGTTGGCGAACAGCTTCCTGCCCTCGAAGGGGTTGGGGTCATTCTGTCGCTTGGAGACCAGGTCCTTCAATGAAGTGCCCGATCGTCTCCATACAGGGCTGCCATAAGGAGTAGCAGACACCGCGGCCGCAGCCGCGGTAGCAGCAAGCAAAGCAGTGGCACGCATTATGTCGACTCGAAGGTATCAGCGATGAAGGGAATGTAACGGATAGAGAGGCAAGTAGTCTCGAACATCAATTTGCCCCCAAGAAGGCGGAAAAGAGTGAATATATGGACGATGCTGGTTCTGTGAGAGGGGGAGTGGTATGAGTGTGAGAGAGGGGCCTCGAGGGCCATTTTATGTTTGGTCAATAATATCATCACCCATTGTTGCTTCCTTGTCAATTTAGATGCTCGTTTTCATGGCGCCGGAGCCACGTCTTCTCATACTAGGTCGGGAAACGGAGGCAGGGCCGATAGGTTGCCCAGATCCCGCATTTCGTGGCCCAATACGCGACAAGACGGGCGTTCCAAACCAGCATTCCAAGCATTGGAACCATGGACCCCCACACTCCGCGCACTCCGGGCGTTTAGGAAACTGGAGCCTCCGCAGATCGTGCCTGACGATGGAAGCTCTGAAGGCATTAGAGGCATTAGACCAGATGAGGTCATTCTCGCGTATCGGCGCCAATGCTCAGGACAGGAGGCGGAGGTAGATGTACCGACGGTAGCATGAGGTGGAAGGGGGGCCCACGTTGCATCAACTTACCCGTCCCGGATATATTGACTGGATTTAGGGCCGCCCAACCGCCCGCCAATGCTTGGCTTGGATGCAAAAATTTGGAGCAGGAACACCAGAACCACCCTATTTGGAAATGCGGCTACATTTCTCCAACTTCTTGCCAAGGAATCGCGATTTTGTGGGGAATATTCCGTATGAAAGCACCTACGGGCTGGAAGCTTCTTAAACATGAAGCATAATGCTTTCTAAGCACGGTAGGCCGGCCGCCTTTTGGTGAGTGTAGCTGTTAATGGGAGATCTCGTCTCGATTTAATAACAATTCCTATCATGAGCACATCCGTATGAAGATATTGTCATTTCCAGAGAGCATAAAGAAGTTTAGAAACTAGACTGGTCGTAAACACGGCTCCTGCTGTAGAGTGTATCACGCGTGCTCCTGAAATACCTTGAGTTACGTATTGATGGTAGTAACTAATAGCTGAATAACACTAGATCGGTCTCTTTGGAAATGGCCTTAGCTGAAAGCTCTCTTGAAACAGTTGAAAACAGATATTTTGCTTCTGCCCATCTTTCATTTTTGTCAAGTATAGGGGCTTCCGCTTTGGGGCTTTAACCATTTGTTGATAAGCTGGCGTCGGTGTGACACATGAAAAAGAGAAATTAAGTCGCCGGCGGTTTTAATTCTAAAAATACAGGATATTAGAATTGAATTGGCATCGGTGTGAAGTCAGAGTTAAAATAAGTTGGTGGTATAGGGGCTATGTTGGGCTAAGTATCACAATGTGATGGGAACACATGCCACCAAGCGACAGCAAGGTCGACGATGCCAATCGATTTTACTGACGCATCACGGTTAACTGGCCGACAGGGTACTCATTCTACTATATCTCACTATCTTAAAAACATACGGAAATTTCTTTACTTGTTTTGCCCTTCCGAGTTCATCCAAGTCAAGGTTTTCTTCTTGTTTATACGGGGAACTTTACTTCATTCCCTTTCGTTTCTGGTGTGCCCACGCGTCTTTAACCCCGATTCCTTTTCTCTTCTTCCGCTTCGGCCTGCGTGAATATTCTCTTGGTTTTGATTCCCCGGTTCCTGTGATTTTCCACACGCACGCTTTCTGTACTGACTGCTGCTGATCCCCTAATCGACAATGGCTCAACCTTATGGAGAGTCATCCTACGCAGGGCCTTCTTCAGACGATCACCCACCTGATCTCTTCCACGACTCATCCTCTGTTTGTGGTCATGGTCATTTGGGTCCGTGTCTCGACGACTGTCACGAGGGTGAAAGTTAGTCTGCTCACCTCGCCGATCTGACACTGAGTGCTGACTACCCGTACCAAAGCCGACCATCTTCGCTACCTGCCTGCCTGCTCCCGCTGCCATGCTAAGGAGGTCATCTCCAACTCTTTGATGCGAGTCTATGTCCAAATGCGCGGTCCCTGCATGGGAGGTACTGATGATCCCTTGTTTGAGTGGATCAGACGGCGAGAGGAGCTTGCCATTTTGGATCCGCCCCCTGGTCATAAAAAGGAGGTCTCTCGGTATGCGTTCAAAGAAGCTTCGTATATTATTTTAAAGCCCTATTATCTGATTTCATTGTTTGCTGACCATTCCATGTCGTTTCCAGAATGCTCGAGATGATTGATAAGGCTCTCGATCCAGAGAACCCGGGCGGAGACTCGCCCCGGGATGCGGCGTTCGAGATCCCACGCCCGTACATCGAGCATATCGAGGCTCCTCCCGACATGGACCTCGAATTTCACTTTGAGCAAGAGGCCGCTATTGATGCGTTCGAGGCTAAATATGAACCAGATTCAGACGACGAGGAGGCCGGCATCCCCAGCGGCCGCATCTCGCCCTGCACTTTCCTCGCCTGGTCCAAGGGCTGTAGGCGCTGGGACGACGACGAGATCAAAGTCCTTCCAGACGAAGAAGTAAGTAGTTCCCCAAATTTCTCGTATTCGACCATATTGGGGTTGTCCAGCTATATGTACTGACCTCTCGAAAAAAGGAGGCCCAGCGCCGCCGACCGCCCACCCCCGAGGAGCCCAGACCTCCCAAGGACCGCCACCCGTACTGGTACTACAGAGATGCCATCCGCCAGTGGGACAAGTACACCGGCCAGGAGCTGACCCCGAATTACCTGGTCCCCACAAACCCGTCGATCGTCTACACGCCCCCGGGTATCCCAGTCAGCGAACTTCCCCCCTCGGCCGGCTTCATCACAAAATTCAGCCGCATGGACCCGATTGCGGCCAGAGAGATGCGCGACCATATCTACGGCAAGCACCCTACCTATCATGAGCCCAACTCAGTGTCTGAGACCTATACCTATGTAAGTCAATCCACCAGATTCTCACCCAACAACCCCAAACTCCCACCGTCATACCATTCACTATATCGTCC
Organism: Monosporascus sp. 5C6A; assembly: GCA_004155035.1. NCBI lineage: Eukaryota > Fungi > Ascomycota > Sordariomycetes > Xylariales > Monosporascus > Monosporascus sp. 5C6A. Next base: position 49,555 of record QJOB01000781.1, on the reverse strand, counting down.
CATAATGCCATGGTCCCAGCCCCCTCGCCTATCTCTGGTCTCTTCTATTCCCTTTTGCTTTCAAAAAACAGCATGATAATCTCGCTAACAGAAAAACCCCCCACCGTAGTCCGAAGTCCAAGAAGTAGCCCGCCAGATCCCGGGGGCCGACTTCGGCGCGCAGGCCCCGACGACGCTGACGGCGTACCTCGCAACGCAGTGGCGCACGGTAGCCGAGGCGAAGGCGGCCGAGGTCTCGCTGCAGGCGACGGCGCGGGCGCAGGAGCGACGGATCGGGGAGCTCGAGTTCGAGCTCGGCGCGCTCCGGCGGCTGGTGCCGCAGCTCCTGGAGCGGCGCGAGGCGCGGCGGCAGGAGCGGCGACAACAGCGGCTAGAGAGGGAGGCCCAGGACCGCAGGGGCCGCGTCAAGGGCCACATGGCCACCTACCTCCGCGACGCCCAGCACGAGGCTGACCTCGCGCGCATGCACCTCGAGAAGGCCCGCCGCCGCACCCGCTGGAACGAGTTCGCCATCGAGCGCCTCGAGGACGAGATCGGCGAGCTGCTGCTCGGCGTCGGCTGCGCCGACGTCCGGCAGGTGTACGAGGAGGCGCACGGCGTCGGGGGCTGGGAGCGCGATGATGATGACGACGATGGCGACGTCGGTGCCGATGCTTGGTTCGGTGCTGGTGGCGGCGTCGTCCCTGGTGGCTATGGTGTCGATGTTGTCGACGACGGCGTCGTCTCCGCGGAGGCGGAGGGCCATGAGACCGCCGACGGCGATGGTGGACTGAAAGGAGGCGGGCAGCCGAAAGACGGATCATCGGTCACGGACAACAACGAGACCACGATGCGTCGATCGCCTAGAGCCGAGGAGCCGGAGCGGCCTCGATCGCCGAAGGGCAAGACGCCGCTCAGAGGACGTGCGCACGTAGTCACCTGCGAGACCGTGGAGGACATGCCGGAGGAGGAGGATGGTTTCCGTGCCCAGTACCAGACCTGGGGCGGAGACTTGTGAGATTCCCGGCTTGTGGCTGGCTCGGATTGTTTGGGGCCTTCATTGTGTAAGTTCTATGGGTCTAAGTGAGAGGAGAGTGTATCAGGATCCTCGGGTCACGTTTGGAGAGTCGGGCGTCGCCTTAATGGGCCTACTCTTCTTAGATCGGGGCTTTGGCTTGGCTGATCTGCGGTTGGTCGGCGGTTTGAGTGGACTGGTTGATGGTTGCGACGGCCATGAAGCAGTGGATGAGCTATAAGGAGATGTTCAAGGGCCTGTCAGATATCCCCATACAAAATGACTGTATTACAAGGCTAGGTAGATAGTCTAAGAACTGGTATTGATGAGTACGCGGACCGGGTTTGATGCTCCTATCGAATGCTGAAAAAAACAACTCCCGGACTCCAACCATGACATGCTCTAAAATGCCGCCCTGTCCATTATCTAGCTATGTTTCTCCAAAATAAACCCCCCAGGGCTCCGAAAGACGCCTCCGGTAATGAATGAATATGGTCGGTGGTAAGGTGCCCTTGCCTTTGTGCCCCGGCTTTCTTTCATGCTCTCTCCTCGCTCACTGCGTGCTCGCGGCGTTCATAGCCTTTACACGCGCCCAGTCATAGCTATCTTCTCCCAAGCTCCACGCCATAATTCCGCCGAGACCGCGCTTCTTGACAATCTCCGTTATCTTCTCTTCGATCGTGTCGGGCGTGTCCCACGTCCAGAAGAAAGTCCTAGGGTGGTATTTAGTGTCGATTTGAGTGTCGATGTACCACCACGCCCTCTCCTCTTCGTCGAATTTTCCGTGGTCCATAGCAGCTTGGAATGATTTGACCATGTCCAGGCCATTGCCATGGCAATCCCCGAAATTGTTCAAGCACATGTGGCCGCAAAATTCGTCTGTATATCCGCAATAGCCCCATCGTGAACAGCATTGTCCAACTGCACAATGCAGTTCATTCGATGAGCCGCATAGACCGTCAACTGTTACACTTTTGGCGGGCTCTCTAAGGTAGTTGTGCTTTTCGAAAGTTACCGTATCGGAGGTAAAAGCATCCGAACCATTTGCGTTTTCAGCGGCAACAAGCTGGCAGCCCAAAGGACCAACACAATCTTCTTTCTCCAACTCGAAGAACTTGGCGTAGAAAGGGAAGCCGAGATTGATTTTCGCAGGATCGAGGCCGAGCTTACCAACGTAATGGGTGATGGACTCATTGGCTCCGGGCAGGGAGGCATGGTGACCAGTCCCGTTGTTGCGACGGTTCATCAAGTCATATGCCATGACGTTCACGAAGTCGACCGTCTCCCAAATCCTTGCGCTGTACTGCCCGTATACGGCGATGTCTTCGGGCTTGCCGGGTACAGCAATGGAAAGGCCCTTGCCCGTGCTGTTGAGTTCGTTCCTGAGTTCCTCCATGAGCAGCGGGAAATTCTCAATCTCGGCCTTCTTCGACTCGGCCGTCTTGGTTCTATAGTCGGTACCATCACCGCCGGGGTACTCCCAATCAACGTCGATGAAGTCGAAGTCCAGCTCATCGAGCAGCTTCACGGCATTTTTGACAAAGGGCTGTCGCCAAACCGGGTCGACAGTGAGGTTGAAGTTTGGGGTCAACTCCCAACCGCCAATTGCGAAACCAAATTTCGTTTCGCAGGGGAAGCGTGAGCGCACTTCTGTAGCAGTCTTAATGAACGGCGTATATGCATTTGATGTGCCATTGTAGAGGTCCGATGGATCGACAAAGGACATGATGACATGAGTGATGTCCTGCAGGATAGTCGTATCTTCGGGGAGGGTCGTATGTCCGCTGTGATAATAGTTAGCGATTAGGGCTTTGAAAAGGGGCAACCGTGTACGCCATACTCATCGTAGTACATCACGTTGCGCAAATGGGGTGCGGCCAGCGCACTGGGAAGGGCTGCCATGGTAGCCACGGCGAAGGCCCGAAACAAACTGGCAGTGATCATCATGATGATCGTTACTTAGTAGTAGAATGTAGAAGGTAAAATAGAATATATTGACGCAAAGAAAGGTTATCAAGAGACATTGCCGATCTGGGACAGCATATTTATATACGTGGTCCAGCTGATCTACTACTCTTTTCCATCAACCATGATTCCCAAGGAGGTCTAAGTTGGTGATACAGGCTCTGTTCTTTGGGGTCGTTCAATGGATCATCTACCAGCCTTCCCTGATCATGGGCTATCAGAGCCACTGTGAGTGTTGGTTGCAAGCCGCTCTGCCAAACGAGCGAGGACCAGCAGGCCAGTGACGCATTTCTGGAGCAACATATTCATTTCCAATCGGAGCGTGTTCTTGTTGATATCACGTTCTTTCCTTGGTTGGAAGCTTCGGACATTGGACCATGAGTCAGAACCCGCCATGAATGCTGATTCCCCGTCACTTGCTGTGGTTTACACCTACAGGGGCTGTTCATACGTAAATATTCAGTATCGAGAAACGAATGGGAGTTGAATCGTTATTGCAGATCCCTGTCAGTAATAACCTTATAGTATTGCCCAATGCAGGTACTGGATGGAGTTCGACGGAAGTAAGTTGCTACAGTACTGCCCGGGTCCCAGGAGGCTCAGATACGGCTTATTAGGCTAGCCCCCCCGGCTTAAAACGACTTACAAATGGGGCTGGCTACCAAACTTGCTAGATTTCCGGCGGTCCACAGATGCCACAGACCCAATTAAAGGCAATTGGGCCAATTAGGTGGATGACTTCATCCCTTCACCTTCACTCCCCCATGCCTATCCTAGTGTTAGGTATGTAGATAGCTACAGTACAGTACGCTTATTACTTCGCACCTACATACATACAATCAATACGTACGTGCACACCTCCGATGCCAACCTAACGTTAGGGGTCTACAATCTGGAGCATGAGCGCTGCCAATAATAACGAAAGACATGATCGACCATGACGATGCTGCTGTTGCTACCAATTTCATGACTGTCGCCGCTTCTCCCCTTCGGTTAGAAGGAGTGTAGCATGAGCATCGCCATGTCGCCCGAAGCCCGTTCCCATTCCAATATTCGCGTGTTCGTACAATGGGATGAACAAACCGTATTTGCTGGGGAGGATATCAAGTGCAAGATCACTTTTAAGAATGTCGCTCCCGGCCCTGATCAATATCAGTCGAGGCCCGAACGATCGAGACAGCCCTCTCCGTTACTAGAACCCTCGAGAACCAGGACCAACAACAACAATGGTCTTGCTCCCCCGACGCTGAGAAGAGGACATCGCTCGACATTATCACTTACAGTACCCGCCGCCGGTTCCCGTTCAACTGGCGGTCCTCCACCTCCACCTCAACCTCAACCTCAACCCCAACAATGGCCCCCTCCACAACCGACCCCACAGCGGCCCGGTCACGCCCATAAACGATCTCTGTCTATAGTGTCTATAGGTTCAAATGCAACCGTCGAAGACCAGTCGCTGAACGGAAGCCCGGCGAGACCACAGCGACCAGGTCGGGGGCACGGCAGGTCCGCTAGTTTACAGATCTCGCCGCGCCTTGGCTCGAGCGGCGGCCTACACTCAGCTACCCTGCCGCGGCGCCCTTTCGGCTCTGAGAGTTCTCCCGTATTCAACAACCACTCTTTCCCCCCGACTAGACATGGACTCGGTCGACCAGGAAGTTCGACTGCTCCTAATACCCCTAGCATCGGCACTTCTTCGAGAAGGGGTCCAGGGATAATACCCGACTTCAAGTTCCCCATGAGCCCCCCGTCGAGATCGGAACATCACGAAAGTGCTTCAAATAATTCTACCAGAACATCGCCCAAATCGCCACTTAGCGGGAATATTGCAAGAACAGACCATCAGAAGGAGCCCATACCAATCATTACAGAACATTCTGCCCCTGCCGCGCGAATATTATCGACGACAAGTATCGCTGGCGGGACGCCTAGGAGTAGCGGCGAATTTTACTCGTTAAGCAATAATTCGTCGGAAACGCTGGCGTCAGAATATGTGACACATCCTTTACAGAACGGGCGAAGACCTCCCCACTTGCGTCGGAGCTCCGGCTTGTCGACCGTTCACCAAGCACGACTCCCAGAAGCATTGATGATGGGTTATGCACAGGTCCAAGGTTCCTTCACGCTCGACGGGTCACTCATCAATTTAGGACCGTTCGAAGCAGTGAAACGAAAAGCCGTGCTAGGTGGACAGGGAGGAGGAGTTATCGGGCTGGAATCCTCCAAGAGATCCAGCGGGCTTCTCCAAAACTTCGGGTGGGGAGCGTTGAGCAGCTCGATAGGCGAGCTTCTCGGAGGAGGCGAGCTCAGCAGCATTAAAGAGCTGCGAGGGGCTGCGAGCTCCAGATCGATACCGCTGCTTTCCACACCGCAGTCGATATTGTTCGTCGATTTACAGCTGAGTCCTGGTGAGAGCAAGACGTACGAGTACATGTTCAAATTGCCAAAAGGGCTACCTCCAACACATAAAGGGAAAGCTATGAAGATATCATATAGCCTTGTGATAGGTACCCAAAGACCAGGTGGGACACGAGAGCAGCAAGTACACTCCGTTAGCGTTCCGTTTCGCGTTCTCGGGAGTGTGAATAGCCACGGCGAGATTTTAGGCCATGACCTCTCATCACCTTACGTCCTTCTTCGAGATATGGCCAAAGTCCAAGCGCTGGAGAAAGCGCCGGGGCAAGGCGAGGATTCGAAGAACAAAACTCCCCAGTCGGGATCTTCCATCAACGAGTTCCTCCTATACGTAGACGAGCTCCTTGAAAGACCTCGTCAACAGGGCGCCGGCCTCCTATCTCCCACCGCCGTCGGTTCATCTTCACGCCGTCCATCCGTCTTCGAAGAAGCCGGTACCGCGAAGGAAGCCATCGACCTGGCCATCCTGCGTGCGAACCTCACGCGCAACGGAGGCCCGAGCAGCAACCGCTTCGAGATCGCCCGCAACGGCAGGCGCGTTGGCGTGGTGATGCTCGCGCGCCCGGCCTACCGGCTCGGCGAATCGGTCAGCATGGCCATCGACTTCGCCAACGCCGAGATCCCGTGCTACGCCGTGCACATGGCGCTCGACACGTCGGAGCGCGTGGAGCCGGCACTGGCGCTGCGCAGCGAGGCTAGTGTGTACCGCGTCACGCGTAAGGTGTACGCGAGCTCAAGCGAGGCGGCGCTCTTCGCGCGCCGCGTCGTCTTTACCCCCACCATCCCCATCTCTGCGACCCCTGAGTTCGTCACGAGCGGCCTGAGCCTCGAGTGGAAGATCCGCATCGAGTTCGTTGTGCCCTCCTCGTCGGCCTCGTCTTATCCTAGCCGTTTCGCCGCCAGCGCCGCCGACGACGACGACGAATCGTCGGAAGAGGAGGACTCCGACTCGGCGGTGTCTACCCCAAACGCCAACGGCGGTGGTAGTGATGCTTATCCACCGCTGCGTCCTAACCGTTCCCGTCCTCGCCCTCCCCGGCCGCAACAACCGCGATACCCCCCGCTGCTCGAGGAGATATCCCGCGACGAGCGCGGCGGCCTCGTGCTCGTCGCCGCCGAGAACCTCGACTGCGAGAGCTTCGAAGTCGCCGTCCCTATCCGCGTCTACGGCGCAGTTTGCAAGGGGCTCGAGCGCCTCGAGAGGGACGAGGCGCTCGAGGAGGGCCTCCCTGTATGATAAATCCCGCGTGCGTAATATATACTCCTTTTTTACACCGGAAGATCTGCGCTCGGGAATAAAGATGATGAGCTGTTGCTGTGTGTCTCTATGGAATGATAGAAGAGTGAGATGGTTGACGACTGGTTTTCTTATGCCGGTGGCCACATACTATAGGAGGTATTTATGTACTTATTGCTGGGGGGGTTTATGAGTCTTTGTTATTCCACGCCACGTCGATTATGCGAGGACGGGAGGGTTGATTGATTCTTTGGCATGAGTATGGTCTGCGCTGGCTGATTGGATATAGCGTTGTTTCTCTAAGCCGACGAATGGGACTGTTTACACTTATATAGGTGGATGATGTGGCAATCGAGACTGTGTAGTTGGTCCGGGATACTGTGGTTGTTAATGATGGGGGTTTGGATGTTATGATGCGGTTATTACGAACTGCTTTTCTTAAAGGGGCTGGGCTGAGGGGTAAAAAAATAGAGCCATGTACATAAACAATGAACCGTTTTTCCTTGGAGCGTTTTGAAGTATACGGTTCTAGAAGAGCAGCAGTGGAATTCTGGAAGTATCTTTAGGCTGCGCAGAGCATCCGCCCTACCCTTTGCGTATGTGAAGTAGCCTTGAACCTCATGTGATTGGACTGGTAGCCCCGGACGATAGGGGGGGGAAAGGGGCATCACGTCCAGTTGGTTCAGTGTCACTTTACCCCGGTTCCAGTAAGCGGCTGGACGTTTCGAGCTCTACCCCTAAGTCCTTAACTCTCAACTCAGACGCTAAGGAGAAGGCGAGCGCAGCACTCGACGCGCCGCGGATCGACCTGCACCTTACCTAATTCTTCTCGCCAGGTATAGGGGCTTGTTGTGAGCGCCCTGAGTGATTCTATTGGAATCCCGTAACAGAGAGCCCCCGGGTATGGATACTTCGAGTTGCATCTTCTACTACCGGATTCTCAAAATTAATGTACTTAGGTTACTGTGTGTAGTCGGTGGTGTTCTCATCGCTAGAATGGAGGTACCGAAATGTCCGTCCTGTGTATTCGCACCCAGGGTCATCATATATCGCTATTTGTTAGATGAGTAAGTCTTCTGAACTATCACGCGCAATCCGTTTCCAGACACGCTTATCCTAACCCAAACACAGGTAGGCAAGCAATGCGGTTCTCCGTCTCTTCCTTGTTTAATATTTGACAAGTCGTTACCGTGGACTGCTCTCAAATCCCAGTTGTGGTTGGTGGCGTTTCAGCGCGAGCATTGTATCGTCTGCCGCTCCTTTACTACTCCGACGACCACGTTATAGATTATATTCCTTATCCAACTAAGTTCCCCGAGAGCGAGTTAGACGGCTGTCACCAAGTAGGTTCTAGTCATATGTAGCAGGCGCCAGTACAAGCAACCCTCTCGATGTCTATGATATGAACCGTAGCGGCCACTTCTTTGGATTACAGTTCTGCACCTAAGTGTTCACCAACTAGCCACGATCTCCTCTCACCTCACCCATATTAACAACACACTCCTGAGCTTGCGCTCCCTACAATATCTCGTACTTCCACTTCTCCTGCTGTCATGGGGTAAGAAATTATTGTTTACCTCCACATCTTCTATATAATTAGACCCTTATCAGACTCGTTTACAAGACTTCTGATGTGAACAAGATGATATCAACCTCATATTTCTTCATGTCTTCTTTCAGGGCAACTCACTATAACGGCAGAATATCTCCTGAGCACTAATAAGACGCCTGTGTAGAGTACCAAGTCCTCAGGGCAAGCGACCCAGAGCCTCCTTTCTGCGACCTGAATCCTCTGTAAGATCGCCTGGGTAAAGCCCAGGACGGTTTCTTAATGGCGTCTCGACTCAAAGACGTCGCCTCTTCGGCGCGCGGCAAAGGGCACGCAGTTCTCCGAGATGGAGCACCAATTCTCAAGGATGATGTCCTTTTCGAGGGTTCCGAAGCGAACGACTGGGTTTCCTTTTTCTCCGAATACCCCACAGCAACCATCACCTATCGCTTCTGATACCTACAGCGCTGAATGCACTTGAATCGCTGGATGCTTCCTGTCCACCTCCCGGCCCCAATCCAGGAATGGCTCCGCGGACAAAAACATATCTTCACATCCCCCCCGGACTTCGGCAACCTCAAGAAGCTAGTAAAGATCTACAGGAACCGTTTCCACACCGGTGGAGAGCATCGCCAGCCACGGGACCATCGGGCCGTTCAAGCTTATCCAGGACAAGGAGGAGTTCAGCTCGTTCATGGCCGCGAGCGACCACATGGCCGACTCCCTCGCTGAGATCACTGAGCGCAGTCCGAGAGGCCATACGCGGAATCTCACCTCAGCAGCACATCACCAGCGAAACAGCCTAGCGAGGTGAGATTCTCGACCATCTTGACGACACACCTCATACTCTGCAAGAAAGGCCCATGCGGGTTCTAAACACTATATTTCACCTCCGTTGGTAGCAGGGGGTCGCAAGAAGCAAAGGCTCAAGTTAAAGTTGTCTTCTTACAATCAGTCACTTGGAGATTAGAAGACTGAAACTCTGTCCAACCAGCTCATCGCGCTCTCCCTCTGCGACTTGCCCGAGGATGAGATAGAGATGTCTTTCGCGATCTTGGAGCACTTCCTGCTCCTTAACAAGGCGATACCGGCTATGAACTCGCGTAAGTCTCAATTTTTACTATTTCAAATGTTTCACTGCAAGATGGTTACTTAACTTAACTAAAAGAGAATATTCGACCCCTAGTCGGCTATGAAAAAGAAGTCCCCGTCACCTTTTGCAACAGTCATGGACCATTTCGGGGCTACTGGGACAAGCTACGTCTGCTGGCGATTTTATGGAAAGTTTTAAGCCTGCCGACGGCATTCAGCGAGGGGCGATACACGGAATGCTGGATGACTTCCTATTGCTGGGGTACGGCGTATTCGACGGTTCTCAGTGATATCCATAACCCATCGACAAGTTGTTCACCCAGCGAGAAGGAGGTCTTCTCCAAGGCCTTCTAGGCTCTTACGTACTACTAATAACTATTCTCTAACGCTCATTGGTCCATTTGGGCCAGAATGTCCATATACAAGCCTGCCTCCGCTCTCTGTAGTGTTTCCTTTCCTTTCTTTCCCACCACCAAACAACCGCTCTACCGTATACTCGGGTTTCCTCTTTTTCTTTTTCTTTCTCTTTCTCGATTCGTTTCTTGATATATCTGCACTATACCTCTCTGCCTTATTATATAACTGGGCTAATACGCCGTTTTTGTGGCACCTCGACGACTTTTCTGCTGTTTTGTCACGGGATCAAGACCCGCTGCGTGCTCAGATCACCTCTTCGATCCTATATTCTTCCCAGGTCATAACGTCATCACGAGCATAACAACGAATTCAACGGCACCTACGAATTGCCGCCTTTCGGATCCCCCCACCAAGGCTGGGCCAGCTGGTCTCGTTCGCTAGAACGCGATACATCAATAAGTCAAGAGTGCTCTCCAGCGCTCGTCACACTGCTATGTGTGTGACGCTCCTCGATCTACGGCTCTCACAACCGGAGAGATGAGGAGACTTCACAAGCGGCATTCCTATAGAGAGTGGAGAACGTTAAGCCGTGTGACAGATAATTCCCTAACTGTCCGTCTAAGTTGTCACCAGTCATTGCCTCTGTCGATCAGCAGCCTGGTATCGCTATGGTGCAATCTTAGGACCTTCTGCAACACTTTTAAGAAGCTGGACGGCTTTTTATTCGGAAAAGAGCCAATCAACCTCTCGGATAATGTGTACTATGCTTCGGTCGAGGGTGGCCAGTCGATTGCTAACTACAGCGTCGACATGGTCGCCACGAACCTCCTGAACCGTCTCACATCGCTCTTGGGAAACGTGTTAGACAATCCAGTATATTCCTCAGGACTCGTACCATGAACGAGGACATCTACCGACGTGTAGGTGGAGGCAACTCGTTGTGGGGCTTCGTCGCAGCAGCATGGCTTGACGATGGGCGGCAAGTCCCGACACGGCCGGCGCGGCGGGAAACGAGGAGGACGAGGAGGACGAGGAGGACGGGGCCTGTTGCAACAGTGGTGCCACCAACCTGCTGCCCATATACGCTAGAAGCCACCACACTTCTCAGGTTGTATAGCACGACGGCGCAAGTTTCGTACCCATTGTCACTCCCTCGTTACTGGAATAGCTCCGCCTGTCTATATAACACTTGGGCTAATAATGTTCGAGCGCCCGAGCTTTTGCCATAATCCAATAATGACACTGGAGCCGGGATGACTCGAGGAACTCAACATTGCATATGTGCAGCATGCCAGCCATTCTCGCAGGTCGGCGTATGCGTAACTATTTAAACGGCGACTGTGTACCAAAATAGGATCTAATTTACGAGATTCATATATAAATGCCTTGCCCCAGCCACTACTACATAATATGGGTCAAACATCATGTACCCTGAATGAGTGCTCTCATGTTGTACGACTTCTTATTAGGTTCGAGCCATCCGTCACATGCTACTGGTAGTCTCACACACAAAGCAACCTGTCCACATTGTTATCCGATCTCTCTTCCCCGTGTCTGAATACATAACTCACTGATTTGCTCGTAATGCGTGTTTCAGTATCCTGTATACGTGCCCAATCTGTAACCAGCTCGGACATAGCATCGAAGAGCACGTGTAGGCAGATCTGGGGTGTCACCCGATCTGGATGTGGGCTGCTGACGGGTTCTTGGCACGCACAAGACAACAAGGGATTCTCCTCGCATACTTAATTAGCCAACTGAGAAGAAAACTGGACGCAATAGTTCAAATGCAAATACCACGATCCAAGCGTTGGAATGTCACTGTTTGCGCCTTTTCTTTTCAGCCATGGCCCGGACCGGACAGAAGTTTCGAAAGCGGAAGCAGCGAATCGGCAAACACCCCCGCTCAACGGCTTCAATGATACGCAAGAGACAATATATCATGCATCGCGGACGCCCTGGCTAGCCATAATATCGCAGTTGGGAACCAGGCCGCTGGTTCGTCGGTGGTTGAGACCGTCGACGTCGCTGCAAGGGAGGAAGCCAACTACCCTTAGCTAACGCAAGTGCGAGGCTGATATGATGCGCCGGTGACACATGCAGGGGCAAACTTGCGCGGTATAGGAGGTGCGCATGCGTGTAACGCATGTTCTGGGATAGGTAGGTGCTACCTGGTGTCGACATCATCTGAACGCCTACCCATTCCTGGCACCGACCCAGACGCTTCGATATGAATGGGGAATGCAACTTCGTCGACGCCGACATATCCAAGTATATATAACGTGTTCGGCTCCTCTTATCCCTGAGCTACCGGTCCGCTCCCCTTTCCCTTCGAAACAACCGCCAGTAATAGCATGTCCTTAAGAACAACCTCGAACTCCCACCACTCTTAACCATCATCCCTCAATCACCGCACGACTAGGAAACCATGCTTGCGAAGCTCATCGCCCCGGCTCTCCTAGCCTTCTCGGTCCTAAACGCCGACGCGCACTTCACCATCACAGCGCCAAAGCCGATCGGCACCAACCTGAAGCGGCAGCGGGAGGCGCCGTGCGGGGGGTTTAAGATGGGGGACCGGTCGCGCGGCGTGACCGAGTGGCCCGTCGGCGGCATCGACGTTGCCTGGGACTCGGCGAACGCAACGGCCGGGTGGCAAGTGAACGCCGTGCTGGCCAACGATACGTCCTCGACCCTAACCAGCACGACGAACCTGCGCACGCTCTACACGCACGCCAAGGGGCCTTTCTGTCTGCCGAGCGTGGCCGGTCTGCCCGAGTGGGTCGGCCTCGATGCCGTGTTGCAGATCCAGCAGTGGACGCTCGGCGGGAAATATTACTTCTCGGTAGGTTTTCTTCTCTTCTATCTGTGTATCTGTAAAGACATGGGTGCCCGTTTGCTGGGGAGCCGAGGAAGCTGAATGGCTAACTGACTAATCATGCTGAAGTGCTCTGCCATCAAATTCGTGGATGGCCCGGCGCCGCCCTCGACGTGCAATATGAACCCTGGGAAGAGACTGCGTGCTTGGGACGAAGATTAGACACCAGGCTGTTCTAGGTCGGCGGGTAGATGCATCCCGTCCAAGGAGTTGAATCACGGAATTAGTTATGTACGCTGGACGGATGTCGTCGTGTGAGACGGAGAGAAGCGTTCTGTCCACAATCACGGAATTATCAACACGCCTCCTGTTCCGCAGAGCAAGCCGCTCATTCCCAGGCTGGCCATGATTGAGCCCCGCCTTGCTGTGATATCTGGTTTGCCATTGAATACATAGGGATCAGACAGAAACTAGGAGGGGATAAACTAGGAAAGTTCTATACCGAGCTGCCTTGTTCCATGTGTCTATGTGCTTCTGTCGTCTCATCGACGTGTACTAAGGAGAATCGAGGATCTAGAGTAACCGATTCCCTAGACGATCTTGATACGCTTCCAAGATCTTATAAAAGATAAGCTGAATACCGCGCCTTGGATTCCATACTAAGTCACCAGCGCAGGAGGCCTGGGGACCACCCAATTACATATGTAAAATGGAGTGGGTCATTTGCTTCCCCTTATTCCAAGGGATCTTCCCATATATTTGGGACGATAAAACGTTGTTTCGGGTGAACTTTAGATAACTTTGTTGGCTTTTTCTGCAGCCCTGGGGGCGTCCATAGATTATCTAGGCCTCCCACAGCCCCTTTGGCCTTCCCCATGTTTTCATTTTCTTATTTATTTATTAGACGTAACACCACAGGGTGTCTGCACAGCCAAATGAATTCGGTAAAGAATAACAAGTTAGATTTAAGACTTAAAGCCTTTTGATACGGTGGCATAGGATTAAGGGGCCATGCATGGGCGTTCTTGAATATGGTAACATGGCTATATAAGGGGTTTTAACAATTCGAGTAAGTCAATTTTATCCAACTGGAACGCACTCCTTTCCTAGACATCTACCACACTGGTTTAATGGCCACTCCCTTACTTTAAAGTTTTGCTCTTTGTAATGCGAGACTTCACTGATGTTGTAGGCGTCGCCTTGTTTATGACGCAGGCCGATAAAGCAGCCCAGGATGTCCATAGCGGCTTAGGTACTAGGACGTATATTATACCGATTTTATGGAGCTATTACGTTACGTTTAACGTGTTGTTACGAACTGGGTCAAGAAGGATGCCGTTCCCCCATTCTTGGCTATTTCCGACCAGTTGTGGAATATCCTGTGAGTTTCAATAATTTTCCTAGGCCTGGAACCTGGCGATCCCACCTCACGTATGTAATAACAAGACGTAATATATGTCACGCACATCTGTTACCAATGTTCTAATTAAATATGCGTTGGACATTTGACTTGATCCACATAGCCATGTTCAGACGGTTAGCACTATGATGCTTACAAGGATCCAGTTTGTATCATCTACTAGGAAACTGTTTCAAGCTATAAGTTTACTTGAATTTAAGAAACTCCACTTGCAATCCGCTGTTGGGGGCTAGCGGTCGTTGATCTAGTGGCATCTTGGACTATCATCTATAAGTGTTGCGGTTATAATCTTTAGTTGTAAATGCCCCTTGATTGGAGGTAATCCGTCCATCATCTCCAACTGAACCTAACATCAACATACTTAGCTAGATATTTCCGGTCCAGACCGGCCTGGCTGGCCTATCATATACCACAATGCTGGGGAAAGTGGACTATATCTTTCTAAGTTGCCTTATCTTATTATGTTTTCGTCTTGCTTAATCCACATGCAAATGCATACGTGGGTTCCATAGGAGATATCGCACCACTTAGGTCAGTCGAATGGGAGAGCGAACGAAGAAGGTAGTACTGCTAGCATTGCTATTCCGCGCTTGGTTGCAGTGACACTACGAAGCTGTTTCTACCCTCGGAGTTGATAAGTGTTGATTGGTCGTTCCTATAGGCGGTTAATGCGCCAAGTCTGGCTCCTTGTTAGCAAGCCGACAAGGTCGCGGACGACACAATTCGTGGTTGACCACCTTCCGTTTTGGTGAGTGCTTGGCGGCAAGTTGTCTCCCTACACCTGCCACAACCTACTCGGTTCCGTGATTGAGTTATCAAGCTGCCATGGCAGTTCAAGAGTCTTCAGTAAGAGCTTCGGCTCGTGAAGTGGAGTTATGACCAACGGCACTATTAAATGCAGATGGCTTCCTACCTGCGTTTGACATCTCGTCCCCTCTTGACTTCCCCCTTCTCAGCAGTTCCTCCATTTTCTTGTGCTGCTATCGTCCCATTGCCGCCAAGATGAAGTCGAGATTTGTGGCCAGTTTGGTCGCGGCAACAGTCACCGGACTCGCCGCAGCAAAGGAGCTTCCCCCAGATGACGTTAAGGGCGCACAGTTGTACGACACTGGAATCATGATGGATCGCTTGATGTCCATTAAGCTGGTTCGAAGACCAACTCTCCCTGGAGTCATTCCCAGGTAGCTGATGCACTGCGAAGGACACTTGGGCAGCCCGCGACGCTCTTGGCATCTACAACTCTTCCAACTACCCTAGTCGCACGCTTGCTGATGGCCCGGTTCCCTGCATCAATGGGCTCGCGAAGGTCGTGCCTGGCGACGCAAAGCAGACTTTTCGATGCAGCAAGGTAAATCCAGTAGTTTTAATATCTGACACCAGGACGATGCTGATTCATCCGTAGATCGACTTCCACGATTTCAAGAGCCATGCCGACCTTGGAGGTCCTCTTGCCCAGGGCTCCTCTTCTTGGGGTTGGACCAGTGACGACGGTCGTGAGTTCGTGGCCATTGGCCAGGGCCAAGGCACTGCTTTTGCTGAGGTCAGCAAAGAAGGGCAAGTTGATCATCTTTTCATGCGTATGCCTGGATAGCCATTTTACGACGAAGTTAAACGGCAAAGCAACATACCAAACACGGGGCTTCGGTACTGAGACAGGATGCTAACTCATCTCAGGAAGCTCATCTACTTGGGCAGGCTGCCCCAGTACTCTACCACCTCTCAGTGGCGCGAAATTCGTAGTTACAAGAACTACATGGTCATTGGCAGCGAGGCAGCACGCCACGGCGTGCAGATCTTTGATATGAAGAAGGTACGTATTTGAGGTGATCGTAATAGTCTAATACCCTCTGACGGCACTCCAGTTGCTCACTGTAGACCCCGCGAGGCCCGTTACTTTCAGCAACAGCAAGGATATCTTCCACTTCAACGGACTCCCCCAAGGGTCAACCCACAACATTGTTGTGAATGAGGAGTCGCAGTATGCCGTTGCCGTCGGCGCAGTCCCACGTAACACAGGGTGCAGAGCGGGTCTGATCTTTATTGACCTGAAGGACCCCTCGAAGCCAACGTCGCCAGGATGCGCCAGCGGGGACGGTTACGTTCACGACGCGCAATGCATAGTTTACCGAGGTCCCGATGCGAAGTACAACGGCACTGAGATCTGCTATGGTTATAATGAAGACACTTTGACCATGTAAGTCTTTCGCCCAAGCGGGAAAGCGGATGCTAAATTTTGGGTATCAGCTACGACGTCACGGACAAGACCACTACGAAGATCATCTCTAGAACATCCTACGAAGGTGCCGCTTACACGCATCAAGGTTGGGTGTTGGATCCGAACTGGCAACAATAGTAAGTGGCTTGATATGTTACCGTTATCCTCTTCAACTTCCTTTCAAGAGCAACATTGCTTGGTGCAAGTGCGTCACGACAAGTTTGCCCCTGGGAATCCGTTCTTGTCTTCGCCGAACCTTCGCAATTCCGAAAATAGAGGTCGCTGACTCTGTGCACTACAGCCTCATTTTGGACGATGAGTACGACGAGGTCGAGAGAAGGGGTCCTGCCAGAGATGGATACCCCGTCACGTACATCTGGGACATCAGCAACCTCGAAAAGCCAGTCCAGACAGGATACTATAAGGGCGCGACAAAAAGCATCGACCATAACCAGTACGTCCACAAGGGGCGTGCTTATCAGTCTAACTATGGCGCCGGCCTACGCATCCTCGACCTCTCGTCGATCCCCAGGGATCCGACCGGCGCCGGCGTCAAGGAGCTCGGCTTCTTCGACATCTACCCCGAAGATGATAACCAGTCGGGCGGAGGCAGCACGTCTTTCGTTGGCACCTGGTCGCTGTATCCCTACTTCAAGAGCGGCTATGTTCTTGTCAACACGATCGAAAGGGGTGCGTTCATTGTCAAGCCGACCTTTTAATGCCGGAGCTGAGATGAAGGGGCGTCGAACCTGACGAAGTCGATGGACGGACGATGTGTACGGAGCGTCTATTGCGACACGCCAGGATGTTATCCGTTATAGGCGCAGCCTCGGAATCCAGCCCATCTGTGGAGCGCGTAGTTAGCCGAGGTTCCCGCAAGATATTCTGGCATATTTAAGCAACTATCTAGACATGAATAAAAGCTTCTCCGCCGTTGGCGGCTACGATGATGGGCACGTTCTTGTGCTAGATACAGAGCCCTACAGCAATTGCCGATCCTATTCAGAGATGACAAACAATACGGTACAAAATATAAGTATGCCTGTTTGTAAGCGGTTCTCCTTTAACTTTCCATGGTCCCGTTAAGGAACGTCGTCATGTTCACGAAGGCATATGCGGATCTGGTCGGGCCATGGCGGCCGCCATACCGAGTATGCGATTGTCGTATAAAGTTAATTGTTCTCAGTTGACCTTTGCATTACCTCACTGAAACCAGGCCACATTTTTGAGGTTGTGGTTGCGCCGCAGGCGCAGCCGTGGCTAACGCTTTGCATTACGATGTAACTTCAAGGGTCCAATGGATCAACTGGAACCTCTTTAAGAAAAATCTCTATAAAAAAACAACAAACGTCAGAAATAAGCCCGGATGGTAAGTTGTGATTTTTTCGTTCCGTTTTAGGCAGTCCCATATAATTAAATATTTAAAAAATATTAATAAGAACTTTTTGAATAACTTTAATTTAACCCCATTTATGTTATAATTGCAAAAATTGGATATAAAATTAAGGTCTTTATTTCCTTATAACGTACCACACCAGCTCCCCTCCCAGCTCGTTTTTGGGGACCTCGCAATAATTAATCCAAATAACTCGATTACAACACCTCCAATTAATTCAAATTAACCCTATTCACTGTTGTTAGCAGTATCTATAGTAAACGCTCTGTCTTTATCCTTAGGAGAACCTCATATACAGAAATCCGTATACATCCAAAAGTCTATTCCGACATGGCAGCATACTTAGTGATGGGCGCAACTGGCCACCAAGGCGGTGCAACTGCAAGGTTCCTCCTCGAGGCTGGCGCAAAAGTCCATGCGCTTACCCGCGACCCCCTCGCGGAATCTGCTCGTCAACTGAAAGACCAGGGAGCCAGTATATTCAAGATTCGCGACTTCAACGACTTAGAGGCTATACGGGAAGCCGCCAAAGGATGCAAGGGCATCTTCCTTAACTTATGGCCCGGTCCAGACGAGGGGGATTACGCACGTGGCATTGTTGAGACCTGCAAAGAAGCCGGCATCGAGATCGTCGTCGCATCAACCGCCTTTTTGGCTGGGAATCCCGAGAAGTGGGGCCACGAGATGGATCCGGCTCTGCTGGGGTACTTCACTAGCAAAGCAGCCATTGAGAAGGCAGCCCGGGACTCTGGGCTCAAATATACTATCCTCCGCCCCTCTTTTATCCACTACAACTACATACCTCCTTGGACCTCGCAGGTATACCCCGAGTTCGTGGAGACAGGCGAGTTCATGCATGCATGCGAGGAAGGGACTAAGATGCCCCATATCGACGAGAGGGGCATCGGGAAATTTGCCGCTTCAGCCTTGCTAGATCCAGACCGATTTGGCGGCGAGGAGATCGACTTGGGCTTTGAGAACCTTACCGCTGAGGAGATTTGTGCTATCCTGTCTAGGGTGGCTGGACGGGATATCAAGGCTAGGAGGCGGACCCCTGAGGAAGAGGCGCAGAAAAGAACACCGTTTCAAATGTCCCAAATCTTGGCTAACCGCGTGGACATTAGCATTGATGGTGAGGCGCTGCAACGGAAGTACGGCATTCGTCTCACTCCGCTCGAGGATTATATGCAACGGGAGAAGGACCGATTTCTAGCTGGACTTCCCGCTGGGAAGTAGAACATTTTGATATAGGGTCAAGGCGTATATTCATGGAGGGGCGTTGGAAAGAGCTAGAACATGACGTCGATGTCTATATAAGATTGCTCCAGGCCCCAGGTTACTAGGCTAGCTCTTCATCCAACTTCAATACACACATTTCAACCGCCAGAGATCTTCATGTCCTTTTAGTCCGAGGGCGCAAATTCAGGCATTACGCGCCACATTCACAGACCCATCATATTTTTAAACTAAGATTGCGATCACTTAAGAAGACTTTCTTCGTTGGTGGAGCTGTTAAGACTTGCTGTAACTAAAATTTCTTTTTGCGCACAGCTCGGCCACAACTCTGTCACCTCCTTTTATAATGGTACAGTCATGAATCTTATAGCATCGCACATTTGAGACGCTTTACATATAGCAGTTATTCCGAGCGACTGTTATCCTCACGCAAAACCGACCACAACCGATACATATTCAGGTCCTGGATAGTGCCCAAGTCACGCGAGGAATAAGACCTATCATGCCCCTGTCTCTCGTCCGCGTATACCAACCGTGTGAAGGTAGCAGGTCGTATGCTCAGGCACTAGACAAGGCACCAGGACAGTAGCTGGAATAGTGTTGGACCGAATACGGGGAGTATAGGAGGAGTATACCTGTTCTCTTACTTTTAGGCCGACTAGGTGAAGCACCTCAACCAACAATCTAAGGACAGCTGAGCAAAATTGAGATGTATAAATGCCTTCCTGCTCGATAAACCACATATCCAGCCGTCTAGTCATTGATTCTGGTTATGTCTACCTGATAGGACTTAATTCACCGTTACGTTTATCCCGATTAAGTCTAATGTCGAAGAGTGTGCCCTGAGCCTGCTACCCCCTGAAATACATTACCAAACAAACAATCCATGATCGAGCCCAGTCGTCCCCAGAACGTTACCCCTAAGACTGATCCAGCCTCCAGAGTCCAATTAGCGATCTTAATAAGCCCCTACAATCTTTATTAACGAGTTCGTCCTCCGACACGCTCACACAACTCCTTTTGACTGTGGGCGGCTCGAAGGTTTCGGTTCGCGTTGTCCGTCTTCTTGCACGCT
Organism: Monosporascus sp. 5C6A; assembly: GCA_004155035.1. Classification (NCBI taxonomy): domain Eukaryota; kingdom Fungi; phylum Ascomycota; class Sordariomycetes; order Xylariales; genus Monosporascus; species Monosporascus sp. 5C6A. The sequence continues at coordinate 29,789 of QJOB01000781.1, read as the reverse complement.
GGGAGCTTTCCCTCATCACGCTGGGAGCTTTCCCTCGTCACGCAGTCAGTGTACCGACCTCCGGTGATACGTATCAGTAGATCGCATGCCTCAGCCGATATACGTCACGGGAGTGAGGCCGCTGTTAGAGGTCAAAGCAACGCAATCGACTGCACCAGGCACACCGGTGGGGTGGGTTGACGTCCATCTACCAGCATACCGAAACACACAGATTAACTCGGCGATTTATCGATATGGATGGCCACCGGCGGGCGTTATGGATGTCGGGAGGTACATTCATTTCCTAGGACTTCTATACAAATTCATGTCACTCCGTTCCGAAACTTGCCCACCACTGGACCGACCACTCCGAAGCCCAAATCACATGTTTCGACCCCCAGCCACACTATTTTATATGGAACACCATAGTCCGCTTAATATGGACAAATTGGCAATCCACGATAGCTTCAGTGGAATGGATGGCCACAAAATCTAAGGCCGAATGGATGGATTGGGCTTGGTGTTGCGCAATTCGTTGCGCAACCAGTGGAGATCGGTTGAGTTGCTTCGACCCCTGTGGAGCGGTCAGGGACAAGAACAGGAGATACATGTCATTAGGGTGTATATCATAACATGCGGTAAATAGAAACAGAATGCTTATAATTCCTGAGCCTCCGTAGATACAATGCCTTCCGTCTTGATATATCAGCGTATCTTGGAAGCTTTAGACTCCTCAGACAATTTCTGTTAAGTTGCTGCTAGTAGGTAGCCAGTTTCCACCCTCACACTCTCTGCCAGCAATACTTGCACCCTTGCAATATTATTAACCTTACTTATCAAGCATGTGAATACAATCACGCTTTATATATCATACTAGCTACAGTGCTCTTGTCAACAACAGGGGGGGACCTAAGCGGACTTGTAGCCAAGTAGTCATACACTTACATATATGCCAATGTTTTTTCCACCAACCAGGGTTCTAGTGAAAACTAACATTCCATCCCCCCCCCTTTCCGGTAAACAAAAGAAAAGCATGTGTTCTAGCTACCTACCCTCCGAACTCGCCAGACGACTTATGTATAAAACCTTGTGGGGCTGCTGCCTACATGTAGGGATTCTACGGCTGCGCTGAGCTAGCTAGAACCATCACCAATACAACAAACCCCATAACCCATACAACCTCTTAAGCAGATGTTTACAAGACGCAATCTACTCCACCAATTGTGGAATGAAATAACGACAACCACGACTATACGAAATATATGGATAACATTGGCGATTTGCCCACGTGGATGGCCGCCGGTGGACGTTATGGCCGTTGGAAGGTACATGAGTTTCCCAGCAAAATGTATACAGAACTACGTACCGGAAATCGCCCCACTTCCCCCCTGAACCGGGACCCTGAGACTGGCCCCCTTTATTACCGCCGAAGCCCAAACCACATACATCGACGCGCAGCTATTACATTCTATACGGTATTACAAATAATGCCACTGGTCTATACAATACGGGCATGATAACAAGCGACGGCAGCTTTAATGAAAATAATGGTCGCTAGAGTGGGAGTCAAATAAATAAACTGGGCTCGAAGGCTGCGCAATAAATAGCGCACCCGGTGGGTTTCAGTTAAGTTGCTTTGACTCCGAGGTTTAAGTATCTTGTATTCATATAAGTAAAGGACCTCTAAGTGAGGGTCAAAAAAGGAATGGTGTGGATGTCAGGTTACGGGGTAGAAGCTTTGCTATTTGTCGGGGGCATAAAGTAGGAACAGCACTCCAGGAAACAGAATCCCATTCCCAGTAGTAACAGACTGGCTGCTGCCTAACGGGACTCGACGGGAGATAAAGGCTACGGGCTTAATAGGTATTAACTTCTTTCCCGGCCTCCAACACATACAGGAAAGGGGAGCAACGCTCTTAATATACCCATCTTCGGATTTCCAAGCCAAGCACCTAACACAATCTCAGGCTTTATCTTTTATAATAGTTGCTGCACCCGCGTCCAGAGAGGGCGGAGAACCAAAGCAGACGCACACACGGGCAATTGGCAAACTTTCTTTCTCTTTTCCTTAAATAAAATAAATAAAACAAAGTCCCCAAGGCTAAGGATCAAACCCATACCAAGCTCCCAGAAAAATGGAACGTGTCTGTTCTGCCACCCAATTTTTTTAGCATCCGAGCCCTCCGGACGGCTTGTAGACAAGCCTCTTGGCCGTCTTTATTCCTACAATTAGCGAGTAAGTCGTGTATCGTACCCATTAGGCCGCGCCATCCTCCTCTGAAGTATCTGCCTGAAACTTCCCAGCATTGCCCAGCCATATCTCTTTAATGGAGTGTCAGTAGCTGAAGCAGCCCCCCCTTTCATATTGATGATCCCTCTGACCGCACTTTGAAGCTATTAGGAATTGCGCAGGGGCCGCGGGCGGCGGAGGAGCCTGAGTCCCAGGCATATATGGCCGGAGCGCGGCAGCAGCAGTATTTGAGGGATTGAGCCCAGGGACGACCCCGTCGAAACTTTCACTTCTACATGTCTTGCGACATACTACGTCCAGTTCCCGGAGAAGTCTTGATTACGAACAATCCCATGCTATATGTAATAGAATATCCTCCAACTCGTGAATAGGGGGTCGGAGTCCTGCGTACGAGCGTTGCTTATCATTTCTTCGTACAAAGCGATAGCAACAATCACCTCGAATGCGAGATAGATTCTCCGATAATAATGATCCGAGCGCAGAGCTTCTTTTCCTGCATCACCGCAAGGAGGTGTTGAGGTTACGAGGCGGCTTCCAGTCGGAGTTGACTCCCCTTGTTACCTGGAGTGAAGAGCGCGGCTCGGACGAATGATAAATATACGTAGCACTGGACTGTTCAGACGATTGCAAAACAAGGCATTGAGCTGCCATTTATTAAAGTCGAGTATCTACCTATGTATCTATCATAACTATACGAGGCGGAGTGCCCAGACCTACGACCCCCTACTCTCGATCCACCAATAAACTAAAACACACCCACCACTGCCCTGTTTCACTTGCATGCGAAATGGGATTTATTGGCAGATCACGGGTTACTCAGTTTCTCGCAGTCGAACTGATGTTGCGTGAAGAGAAGGAAGATCAAGGGAAACAGTAAATTGGAAAGGGAGGTTGAGGTGAGGCGTGGGGCATGGGTTCAGGGCCAGGATCGAAGGAGAGCGATGTATTCAGGCGAATGGTTGCTTAGGGCGTCAGGGGGACAGTCAACGTACCTTTCAGATCATCAGACGCGACACCATGGACTTCTAGAAGCAGACCTGTTAGCCGAACACCGTACGTAGCCGTGGCAAAAGGGGACGAGGGAAGTTGGTGATAAAAGCAACTATGAAAGCCCTGGATTCCAGACTCCGCTCCGTAATGGCACAACCCCTGCAAGTGCAAACATCCGGGACACGTCCTCCACCTTTGCTTTGTTCCCTAAGCCTTGATATCCATCGTGCTCGATCCCCGCTGAACGCGTACCAAAAGGCCAACGGCTCTATCTACTGAGACTAGCCGGAACTAACTTGCGCTATGCTTCCTCTACATGATAAAAGTACACTTCAGAGCTCCATCGCATATCGTCCATACTGGTTCTCCATCGCCTCTTGTCGAGCTGTCCAGTCATTGTTGTAGACTGGGTCAGTTGCCGGGCGGTAGTTCTGGTTACCTACCGCACTTCCGAAATGGGAATACACAGCTTTGGGCTGGGCCATGCCCTCATCGTGCTGCTGTTTTGCCGACTCCTCATACTCCCTTCGAGCAAGAAGTTCGTAGCCTGATTCCATATAAGGCTCCGCGTCCGAGGTAGTGACCCAACGTCCGTCATCGGTCTGCACTGGAGTCATGGGTGTGCCATCCAGGCTCATGAGGTTCTTCTTCTGCTCGTGCTCTTCCCATTGTCGCTGGTATCGCAGCTGAGCCAGGAATTCCTCCTGTTCGACGGTCGTGCTGGCCAAAGCGACGGCCGGGTTCTCTTGTTGGTTTGCGGGAGGGCAGATGAGCCACAGCTCGATCAGTCGGAGCTTCTGGGAGTCGTCTGCGGTCTTGAAAAGCTCCAGCTGTGACGGGGATAGAGTCATGTAGTCGATACCATGAAGATTGAGTATCAACTCTGCAGAAGGATGCTGTGTTTGCGGAGGCTCTGATGACCGTCTCGAAGATTCAGAAGGAGTGTGATCGGCCTGGCGAGCTATGTGGGCAGAATGGTGGTAATGCTGCGTGATTGAGTATGTTATGGGCTCTGGCTCTGGCTGCTTCGGCTGTTCTCGAGGGACCTCGGCAGGCGGCTGCTGCAGCGTGAGGTTCCGAGCGAAGAGGGCAGCGAGTTCTTCGTTCGCTTGCATATCCTGCTGATTGTACATCATTTTCTGGATAACACGGGAGGTTAGGACGCAGAGATGATCTAGGTGGGGAGATCCCTTACCACAGGGAGGTAAATGTCTCAGAATACTTCGTAATCCCAGGTTCCTGATTTCCGGATGATCCTGTGCTAATTCGTAGTTGAGTCCACAGAAAGTAGTAGCTGATGACTTCAATAGAAGCTGAGGAGAGAGGGCGGAAGTGCGAGTTTGTGGCGGCGAGTTGCAGCAACTAAACGAGTCTTCTATTGACTATGCTATGCTACTTTTATAGAAGTTAGCTTTTCCGACAAGAGATCCAATGTCAGGAGAAACAATGGAGATGTGCTGGCTTTATTGTTGCTTGGAAGTCCGAGTTTCGAAGTCAAGGAGCGGTGGGAAGGAAAAACTAAGGCGTCTATGTGCCCCTTGGGCCCTGCCTTAGGCTTGCCTGCCTTTGTTGCTTTGGGTATCGTGGGGTTGTTGAGGGATACTAGCGCTAGACCCCTGACGAGACGCTGGATTGGGATCCAATAAAGGGGAGGGGTCGAGCGTTGACGTATTCGTTCTGCTGTGAGACGAATCGAGGGGTCAACAACTGTTACCATAACAGCGAAAGAAAGCAACTTTTTTTGGTGGTAGATTCGGCTCCTTATATGAGGTAGTCAAGCACGAAATCAGTGGCAAGGCACAGAGAGTTTGACGTGAGTAACGAAGGGATATTCACTTGATCCGTTCATGGATGCACGTGGTTGTTTGTGGTCTACTCGTAGAAATGACGGATTCTTGGGTTCGGATGGAGGGGTAATGCTTGATAGGGGATGGGTGGCGGGATGGCTGCTATTTCGGTTAGCGTCAGGCAGTAACCGCCCTGCAGGCACCTATGGTTCGTGCGTCGTTAGGTTGACACCCAATGTTCCTAATAAGGTATCACTGGAGCTCTAGTCTAGGGCGTCAAAATGACACGAGGTGTGCCACGTCTCACGCACGGTCAATCTCCACCATCTGTCTCAATTCTTCACATTCTACGAAGGTCACTGGATAATCGATTCGGGAATCGCATTGCATAACAGCTGATGCGCTTCTTCTGAGAAAGATGGAATTGTTCTCGTCAAGGAAAGATGGCAAAGTAATTCGCATTTGCGAGGGGGTTCTCTCCAAGTGGCTTTTGGATTCACCCGACGTCAGGGCTGATATCATCAGACAGTAGGACGTGTTTTCGCTTCTATGACGAACGAGACTTGTGGCCTTGTGACTATTCTCATCTGCTGACCCTGCCCGCTAAAAAGAATGTTTCTTTTTTTTTCTTTGGCCGCTCAAGACCACTGCGCACACAACGTGGATTTTTGAGGAATTGTCATACCCGTCCTGTCCTTTCAACCCTTCCAGGGCACCTTTAGCTATTACACCACCTCCGTAAGAATTAGCAAGAAGGCTCCTTGCTGCAGCCATATCCCATGCTAGTCCTGTGGGACGGCTCCCTGAAAGCAATCTCAAGCTTTAACGAGCCCGTTTGCAGTATTTCCCGTGGATTGGTGATTCACCTCCGCTTTTATCGTTAAGGATCGCCGCAAATAATGACCCATGCAATGCGGGCGGGGGGGTAGGGGGGGCTTCCCGTAGCCTGCAGTATATGCGATATATGGGTAAGGGGAATTGCTGCTTTACTTGTACCCACAGTCTGCTTAATTGACCCCTTCCTAGGTCATTTTCTCTACCATAGCCAGGTATATAAAGCCGTTATTCCATCATTTATCAAAGTTTAGTTCTAATATCAATTCCCATGCTATATCCTCGAGATTAATAAGCCGTAATCCCAAAGGTTTCTTTCCTTGCGGCGGATTTAACAATAGTTGTCGTAATCGGAACTTAAGATGAGCACCCTCTTCAACAGTATGTAACTCCGAAGAGCTGATTGGACGCCAAGCACCGTGACGAAATTCACTTTTAACACAGGCAAAGTCAAGACCGGAAGGGGATGGCCTGGTATGCAATTACTGAAGCATATTCATGCGGAACGTATCATCATAATCCACTCACCCAAAATCAAGCCAACGCCTAGTCGGCCAGGCGGTGCCCAAAATTGACGGCGCACGAAAATCCACCCCCATTCATAAAAAACCAACAGAAATTGACAGCTATTGCAATTGGCGTAACCTTTTACGTTGTTCTACAGCCTGTAAGGTTGTGGTGCTTAAGAAATTCGAGGATACCCCTAATTTTAACCCTTTGAGGGGTATTATGTTTTACCTCGCCTAATTCTTTAACCATCACGATACGGAAAAGGCTGGTCTGGTAGTTAAAAAGAACTACACCTTGCTAACAGAATGTTTTTATTATTAAAATTCAATTGTTAACATTGTCGTAAGCGGAATGGTGGCGGGAATAAGTTGGGGCCCCTCGTGCGCCATCAATTTTGGGCACCGCCCGTCGGCTAGCTAGGTACACACTGCCTGTGAATAAGTCCGCTCGTTTCCGTCCCAGCCTCACAACATTACCACCCAAACATCTCCTCTAGCCAAACGCTTTTCACATTACGAACAGAAGATTAGTGTCTAGAAGGGTTAGCAACGGCTTGGCTTGGTCGGGGACCTTAGAAACCTACCGAGAGGGTGGCTACACGAGAGCTGCGGCTTCTGGGAATAGTCGGCCGCCAGGATGTCGCGGATACTGTTAAGGAGCTCTACGTAACTCTGTTCTGGGTCTTGCGTGAGGGCCTTGATGAAGGCGTACGACATAGCACCTGTCGCTTTGGAAGCGATGTGGGCATCGGCCCTATCAAGCACGTAAGTTTGCCAGAAAATACAATGCAGGGATCGAGGATCCACTCACGAAGTCTGATCATCTTTGCTCCCTGAGAACATAACAACGTCGGCAGGAGAGGTCTTAGTTTCAACGGTCTTCTTGTATCCGGAGTCTCCGTTCACGGCGCGCTTCGCGAAGCTGAAGGCCTCCATGGCAACGCCCATCATGTCACCCTTAGAGTAGGCGGCGAAGGCATCAAGCAGGCCCTTGCCAGCCTCAGCCGCAAGGTTGGGCTCCTTGAGGACACCCTTAGTCGAGTAGACGTAGGGCAGGTCTAGGACAGTCGCAGAGTGGCAGGAATCGAAAATGGCCGTGAGTCTCACACCTGGCTGAAGCGGCTTCACGACCGCGTGATGGAGCTCCTCGTCGACGATGTGGCCGGCGCTCCGGAAGTCGACCGGGTAGATGACCTCATCGTAATCGTCGTCCTCATCGCCGTCCAGATCCTCCGTCCGCCCACCGTGACCTACGGTTCGGTTAAGCAATAGTAAAAACTTAAAGTAACGGATTCTAGGACCCACCTGAGTAATGAAGGAATAAGGAGTCATTCGGCTGGGCTCCTCCGACAAGCCACCCTATGGCCTTCAGGATGTTTTCTCTGGTGGGTATGCCCCTGGGGTCTTGCTGGTCATCGGTGAGGAAGACCATGTCCTCTCTCTTATATCCGTAACGCTCAATCAGGAAGGCCGAGATATTCTTGGTGTCATTGATGCAGCCTTTCAGCTCCCCTGCCTGGCCGAAGTAGTTGATACCTATCAGCAAGGCCTTGCGCTTCCCCGTACAGTTGGAGTACTTAAACATGTACCCTTCGGGAGCGCCATGACCGAACTGCTGAGGAGTCGACGGCGGAGGAGGACCGCCTCGATGGTAGCCTCCGTACCCGCCGTGGTGAGGCCCCGGTGACGGGTGACCGCCATGCGATGGGTACCCGTATGAGTCCAGCGTCGGAGGTGGCGGATGCTGGGGAGGCGGGTAGCGGTTGGCACCCCCGTAATGCGACGGAGGGCTGTTTGGTGGAGCATGATGGTTATAGCCTTGCTGAGGAGGAGGGTACTGATTGTACCCGTGATGCTGGGGCGGGGGTGTACCATAGGACTGCCCAGGATAACCCGAATGGCCGGGATAACCTGAACCTGGTTGCACTGGAGGAGGTTGATAGCCCTCGCTGTAGCCTCCCTGGTTATAACCGCTACCGTACGGTCCTTCGTGGTAACCTCCGTAGCCCGACATGTTTACCTACTGTGGTTGGGAGCGTGGCTGCGGCTTTATCGATATATCAAGATAGCGACTCGAAACCTGTTGTGTTATAAAAAGAGGCGACACACGCTTGTGAAGAAAAACCACGGCGGTCGGTAAATAGGTAGTTATGACCTATTGCCAGCCCAATCCTTACGGCTGAGACTTCTCCGTACCCGCTCAGTACAAAGTCATGCAATCCCTCCGTGTTTGAGGCTGGGTAGTTGATGGAGTGGGGTCACCGCTCAATGTAGGTAACTAACTTCGTCCCGGTATGTATATTCCCCAATGGGGCCAGATTTCTACCTGTATTAAAGTTGGTGAGAATCGGCTTCTGTAGAAAGATGGTTGCGGCTTGAATATCCCCAACATCATTCCCGAGAGGACAAACAGTTCTACAGCAAGGAACGCTGCGCAACTTTTTGCACCTCTGCGCCGACTTTTGTACGTAGACTTTTGGATTCGACCGCAGGTGGAATCTTGATCCCTGAAACGCCTCACTTGAGATGCCGCTTTACCCGGTTTAGCACTCTCTGGGGAACCGGAGCAACGCCTCACTGGGCGCCTCTTGAAACCTTCAGCCAGTTATTACCTAGTTGTGTGAGACCTCCTTACCTGTCCAGGCTGCCCTTGCTTGACTGGTTGTACCTAGGTACCTTGCATCGGTAGGAGGTAACCGACTCGGCCAACTCGAGGATCAGCCTCTCGTTTCCATAAATCTGCGCCTCCTCTACTAGATACATAATAAAGAGAGATACATACCAGCAGTCCAATCCCACCTAGCAGTCATGTCTTTCCTAAAGAAGCTCACTAGCGAGCTCGATAATCTCGGCCTCGGCTCCGATAAGAAGGACGACGGACGTTCAAGTGGATCAGGTTAGTGAGCCTAAGTGAATTCAAACTTCTTCAGTTCCCCACGCTTGTCGCCGCTATCCGAGAGCTTATTGTTTTTTGCCGTCATAACAGAGCATCGCGGTTATCCGGAACAGGACCACGGAGGTGGCTACTACCCAGGACAACGCTCGGGGAGTGGCTACGGGCAGCCATACCAACAGACGCCTCCCAGTTCTGCGGGCAGCTATCCGGCGCGGCCACCTCAGCAGCAGCATTACAGCAGTCCGCCTCCGCCTGCCGCGGGTCCTGTCTACTCACCGCCTCCCGACAAGCCGCCCATTCCGGTCGGATGGATTCCGCAGTATGACCCGCGTTACCAGAGATGGTACTACGCCGAGGAGGCCACCGGCCGAACTCAGTGGGAAGCGCCCGAGTACCGCCCGCCCGGTCCTGATCGCCGGGGATACGGCTCCCAGGAGCAGCACGGTTACGGCACCCACGGCAGCTACGAAAATAGCGACCGTGCGCACGGAAAGACGCACGGCTCTAGCGGCGCGATGCTAGGAGCCGCGGCGGGGGGGGTTGCTGCCGGCGCTATCGGCGGAGCGCTACTTGCGAATGCCCTCGGTATGAACTCTGTCTTCGGAACTAAACTCCCCAATTATTCCATGAGCGCTTCATCACTAACCTATACCAGATGATTCGTCAGACGAAGAGCATCACCAGACATATGCCGCGGATCCGGGATATACCGTCCCTGCTCCTGTCTATGAGCCCGCGTACAACGCAGAGGGCGAGTATGTAGATCAGAGCGATCGGGAGTCTGTCGCGGAAGCCCGCAGAGAATATGAAGAGGCGCTAGAAGCCGCCGCCGATTCCAGCGCGAGCAGTAGTGAGCAGGAGGAAGTAGAAGAGGCGCATGAAGACTACCAAGAAGAGTACGAGGAGGCTTACGGAGATGATTAGTGAGGCTGCTTAGTGGCGTATCTGAAACCGCAAAGTACGTCAATTTCGTGGTTCCCACAACGGGCGCAGTCTCCCTTCCACTTTCTCTATACTCTTAAGTAGAGTACTTCCCTCTCCCATGGCACCGATCGAGATATTCTCTGCGCGGTGGTAGCGCTTGTCGCTATACTGCGTGTTGCTGGTTTATAATAGCTGCTTGTATAGTGGCTGCGGTTGCAGCGCTCGATACCGATATGTAATCCTCGTCGGAGTGCTTGTCCGCGCAGTGCGCTTGGGTGGGCCATGGTTTGTTGCTATACTGTGATCAAGGTAGCCGTCTGTGCGAAAGGGAATAAAGCAGCTGGTGGAGGAGCCAGGGGGGCTGTTCCCGTCGTGGTCAGTCTCGTCTTCACATCTGAAGCCAATGGTTGTCATGGACGTTGCTGTCGCTTCTGCGCCAAGATATGATCCAGCAACTCGTTCCTCCGACCGTATCAAGGTAGCTACCGGGTTTGTGTCCGTGAGGGACAGAGCACCCCGTAACGAGGGGGGAAACGGGGGGGAAGGAGTTGCGAAATGGGAGAGAGAGTGTAGCGTTCTGTCTCTGTTTTGGTTCTGCTGTATCTCCACTGCGATGCGCAACCGCGCGTGACCATAGGTGCTTGCGCCCACGGACTACCCGGCCTAAAGGCCTCGAATTTGGCTATGTGGCCTGGGGCATACACTTCCAAAACCCGCTGTGCATTACCCTTAACTGGCCGTAGGGAGGAAACGGCTTGGACTGCAGTATATGTATCACGTCTTGGGATATGACCTGCTAGATGGGTCTCTATGTATATAGAATACTCCATAGACTAGCACGCCCCTATGCACTAAGAGAGGCTCTGAAGCGACCCTTACGCGGCCGTTCCCCCGGCATTAAATACAACAACAATTACAACAAAAACTTCAACCGTATCAGTAACTTCTCGTCGGGATGCTACTGCACCCGTGTGGCCTGGGTCAGCCATAAGCTTCTCCTCGCCCCATTACAGAGTCAGGTACGATGCGGTAAGCCTGGTTGCAGATACAATATCGGTCTGTATTCCGTGGTAGCGTGGTAAACAACATGGCATTGGAGTTAGAGTAGACATGCTACAATGGGGATAATTTGTCATAGCATGGCTGACAGTAGCGTCCCTTTATGGAAACGGGGTATGGCTGTAGTGTATATATTAAGATGCCATCAAGATTCTCACCCTTTCAGAAACTCTCTCCCGGTTCCAAGTGGTAAGACGTATAGGAGATTATGAGATTAAACCTGGGTGATGCGGAAATGGTAGTTGGCGGTTACCGGTCTTTATATATAACCAATGGCAGGAAACAATAAGTTGAACTAATACACATCAAAGAAAGAGACTTGAGTCCTTACGCATTTGCGAATAAACCGAACAATGGTCTTCTCTGACGCCGCTATCTACTTGATGGCGAGCAAAGATCCTTCAATCACCCTCATCCCCTTTTCAACGACCCTAAGTGAAAAATTCCCGCGACAATGGAGTGCTGGGGATGAACTATTGAATCTTCGGTGGCACAACCACAATGCAAAGATTGGTTGCCCGGCGGGTTCAAATGTGAGACAATTACCCTTTAGATGAGCTTCTATCTAAGGGGAACATACTGTAGTTTTTAAAAGTGGCTTATTATGAAAGGTGGGTTCGCTTTCTTATTCGAGCTATCAGCTTGAACCGTTGCCGCAACTGTCCTACACTCGCCGCAGGAAGACCAATCGCCATGTAATGAAGACGAAGAAGAGAGCTCGGGGGATATATTGGTAATCGTGATATGTCTTTATTCTCGGTGAGATATAAGTACCTAAGATAACAGCGTGTACGCTCTGGCACAGCACATTAGCTCAATACAAGGACTACGTCCAGAACCCATCGCACTTGATAACTTTGGTGATACTACTCCATATGTATATTTTACCATCCAATTTATCTACACATCGTGGATAGAGGACTTTTCGTCCACCACACCTGGCTGGGCAGCCGCTGTGTCCGCCTGCTTCCCCCATCTTCCCATGAAGAAGTTGGATACAGATCGTCTGATGCCTGCCATATTCTCAGCGACAATCTCTCGCGTAGGGCGCTTAAAGAGCTCATCTATTTCCTCCAGCGTTTTATCCTTAGTCTCGGGCATAAAGACGAGCTGATAGATCCATCCTACAGCGGCGATACCACCGTAGAAACCAAGAGTGAGACCCGTCTTGCCCATCGCCTTCTGCATGGACGAGAAGTTGTACGTGACGATGAAGGACGACAGGAAGAGCAGGGCGTCCGAGGTCGTCATGCCGTAAGATCGGAGGTAAGTCGGATACACCTCGGAGGGGACGACCCAGGTCAGAGTAGCGTAGCAACCAAAGAAGCCCATGTAAAGGATGAGGCCGACGAAATAAAGCGCCTCGGAGGTCACCAGTTGGGTCACGGGATTGAATTGGTAACTTATACCGAGGATGACAAGGCCGACGAAGAAGCCAGGCAGCATCGTGTTGGCCCAGAATCGACGTCCGAACTTCTCCATGTAGAAACAGGCCGGGATCGTGCCGAGAAGCAGCGAGCCGCCGCCGACGAGGGACATGTAATTGGCCTTCTCGTTGTCGAATCCGATCTGCTGCATAAGCACCGACATGTAATACATGACTGCGTTCACGCCAGTTAACTGGCCGAGCAGGATCATGATGTTGGCGTAGACCAGAGCGCGCCGAGCGCGAGGGACCGTGAAGAAGTCCATCCAGGGGAAGCGCTTGTTGCTGCTGCCCTCGGCGCAAGCCTGCTGCTCCTCCAAGACAGAGACCTTCATGACGAAGAACTCCTCCCGGGCTTCGGCCGACTGCGTACCACGGATGCGCTTCCAGACCTTGAAAGCCTCTAAGGTCTTGCCCTTGTGCATGAGGAAACGCGGGCTTTCCGGCAAGAAGAGCATGCCGAGGAACATGATGGTGGAGAAGACGAGCGACGAGCCGAGAATGTATCGCCAGTTACCAGGCACGGTGACAAACATGGCAGCCACAGCATACCCGAGGACCTCGCCCAGGGCGATATTGAACTGGTACAGAGACACCAAGTTGCCACGAATCTTGCGCTCGACGGATTCGGCGACATAGACAGGGACGGTGCCTCCTTCCAGACCCACGCCCATGCCAAGAATAACTCGCGCAGCGATGATCGAACCTTGTCTGATGTCAGTCTCTCGCGCCTCCATAGCATTGAGAAAGAGGGGTTGAGGAGTGGGGAATACATATGGGCAAGCTTACCAAAGTCCATCGCTCCAGCTGAAAGCGCACCGCCGACGGTATAGAGGATTGTAGAGATGATGATTGACCACCAGCGCCCAAACGTCTCGTTGCAGGGACCCAGGATTAAGGCACCGCCGACGGCGCCCAGAGGCATCGCGGAGTTAACCAGACTGTTCTGCCGGGTGTCCAAGCCGAGGTCTCTAGGGAGGAAAAGGTTGGCGCCGGAGATGAGGGACTGGTCGAGTCCCGACAGGAGACCACCCATAGAAGCGAACGCGACGATGACCCAGGTGAAGTGCCTCGGATCCTTGAATTGGAGGTCGAAGAAGCCATTCCGAAGCCCTCCGGCCGCCTCGAGTTCCTGTTCCATCTCCGTGATCAAGCCGTCCACCTCCCATCCGCCTTCGCTCGCCACAGCGAGAGCATCCCGCTCGTTCAGTGGGGGGTAGTTCTTAGAGGACGGGTTCTCAATCTGCTCTGCATCCTTCTTCTTGAGCGGAGCGGGCTTAACTATTTCGTCGGCCATCTTGGCTTGTTACTGAGCGACGAGCCTCCTAGGGTAGTGGTATTCCAAAGGAAGATGTACGGAAGGTAATGGGATACATCATATGCAATGGCGAGAGGGTATGACATTTTATATCATCTTCGCTAGCCAGAGGTCGCGCGCCGACGTTACTTCGATGGCCGTGGCGTCATTCCTGAGTGGTTACATGTGGGGCAAGAATCATGAAAATACCGCCGAAATACAGTAGGAGCAATTCCTTGTCCGTTATAGGAACTATCCCGCTTGGGGTTCCCCAGCAAAACTCCCTGTTCCTCCAGTTTCCTCCTCCCATCCGGAGAGCTCTCTGGGGGCTCCGGGGGAATCTTGGGGCTTCGTTGCTCCCCAGAAGCCCCATGGTGGGTATTCGATCATACGATGTGATAGAAGCTCCATAAAGCGGTAATTATGAACCAGATTATCAGGGATAGTGCTCGCCTCGACTCATGGACTCGCCGAGAAGCGTCCGGGACTAGCACCGCAACGGAGCGGAGTCTGTGGGGCAATTGCGGGTTCTTGGCCCAAGTTTGTTCCAGACTTGGCTGCCGGCACGTTCCCGGGGCCATATTCAGCGTATCGATGCACTCTGCCATTCCAACTATTACATATCAGTTATTTAAATCCTACAAAGTATCCAGAACCATCTCGGAAACCACCGGGCTGTACTTGGTAGCCAACGATATATGGCTTTGTCGAGTCGGTGTATATGTTGCCATAACACCGTGGTTTCATGGAGCAGTTACCCAGATGTACGCCCCGTAATTGTATATGTTGAACAATTTTGACAGCTAAATCTTCTTATGCCGCTTGCTACCGGGAGCGGGCCGCTATTGGCTTGAGATCCAATTGACAACAAGTGCTTGGCCGGCTCTCGTCGAGGAAAGTCAAACAAGAGTTTTCTAGCGGCAGACCAGAAAGATGACAAGTGAAGCGGCAGGGGCAGGTAGCCACTTGGAGCCGAGCCAAAACAGCGAAGGACCCCCGTTGGCGCTATTAGAAATCGGCCCTAACTCACTATTCGGCTCTACCTGTGCTTGGCACTCGCAGATGCCGAAACCCCTGTCCCGCACCTTTCCACTTGGAGAATCCTAATATGATGTCAGAAGTCCCCAATGGCAAACCGCAAAGCCATACTAGGGGCCCGATATGCATGCTGTAGCTAGCCCGAAGTGTTATATATGGGTAGATCCACTGCCTTGGTTCAGGCTAAGGGAAAGTGGCTTGATCGGCAGAACGACGGCTAGAACTACTCGTCAGGGCTAAAACGTCAGGCTACGGAGGAACTACGCTTCAGCTCTGACGCACATTGTTGCCTTCCAGTCGATGCATGGAAGTAGTGGGCAATAGATACGCGTCTCAGAGGGACGTGGAGGAACAACGAAATATGAAAAATGAAAAATGAAAACAAAAACCACTACCCAAGTTGAGTGCTTGTTCCCCATTCAAACACACAGGAACGGTTATAAATGCCATTAGATAATATAGACTCGGGAACCGATAACTAGTTTGAACAAGCTATCAGTGGAGTTGGATGCAGTGAGAGACCAAGATGAACTACCTATCAGGTATTCCACGAACGAGCTCACAATATCGATGCCTGTTTCGCAACCGCCGGGAGATGATATACCACCGACATCAGAACACTCGCATGCATCTCAGATGCCGCTAACACAGCTTTTCTATCTTCCTGGTCTAAGAAATCGCTGAAGCCCCTTTCCACTTGAGAGGAGATCAGCCTGGCATAACATATCTGTCGGAGAGTACCGGGCCCCCCCCGATGGAGACTAACACTGGAATGGACGGGTCTCGAAAAGAGTCTATTCGGATAGTATTGTAAATACGTATGACCCCTGCACCTGCTACTTCTACCTAGGATAACAGGCCCCTACATACGAACGTTTCTTCAGAGACGCGCCCATAGGAGGGAATGCATCTGACATTATCCCCGAATCCATGAGCATCTTATCGCGAAGTGCGATACCAATTCGCTGGGGGGTCTCCAAGGCACTCTCCAACAGGAACGGCTACTGCGAATTAGTATGAAGATCTCGCCAGGGGATGGATCCGGCTCTACTCACATCTCAAACCGCGCTGAGCGAGGAGGCTTAACACGCGGGGTACCAGCGCCTGGACGGTCGTCTGGTGGACGTCGTGCATCAGACTGTTCGTCCCTCCGCCGTTCAGCCCGTTCACGAATATCGAATAGCTCATCCCTGTCGTCGGCGGTGTGTTGTACTGCCAGTCCAGGGTGTCGATGTCGCACTGGATGACGTGGTACCCCAGGGAGCCCAGAGTCCGCAGCGTTGCGTCGTTATAACTGAAGTATGGCGGGCGCATGTACTGGGGGAAGTAGCCGAGGATACTCGACAGTGCCGCCTCGAGCTGCGTCATCTGCGAAGTGACGCCTGCGGCATCCAGAGTGGCCAAGTCTGGATGGCTCCATCTAGACACGAAAAGTGACGTTTCAACTCTCAGTTCCACGATCGAGAGGGTCAGATCCAAGACTCACGTGTGAGATCCAACCTGGTGGCCTTCGGCAACCATCCGCCGGATGGTCGAGACGTGATTATTGATATTGCCCCAGTTCTGACCGTTGACGAAGAAAGTGGCTCTTTGGCCGCTGGCCCTGAGCATGTTTAGCAACTCCTCGGTGTATACGAACGGGCCATCGTCGAAGGTCAGGGCAACCACGCCGGGCTGGGTGCAGCTATAGATAACCGTACCATACGGCACGTTTGACTGTCTTGTTGACAGCGTTGGCACGGCGAGGGCATGCGAAGCCAACACGATATACGAAAGTACTTGCTTATACATGATGGATGCTTCGATATCCAGTTTGAAAAAGGCCCCGCTGGCGTCCTTACAAACCTGCGAATTTATATGATAACCGCCGGGAGGCTCATGAGCCCTACGCCTTGTTGTTGGGAGCCTCAAGACCGATATCAGCCGGTCATCTCAGCTCCAGAGTAGGTTGGTGTGAAGCCTGGAGTCACCTGCTCATTACATGGTGGAGTCGCCCATTATTGTAATTGGGATTCCGGAGGATGGTTTCTACATCCACAGACCCAATTATCCCGGAATCCCGCCAATGCAGCGTTTTCTGGCGTATAGCTAGTCACATGTCGAGCCCCCAGGGGAGCCAATGTGGTGGTCAGAATATATTTGTGCTCCCGTGGCGTTCCCGACGCATGAACTGTTGGTTATTGACCATTGGTCGACTGAACTGCTGAACTGGGTTGGCCGTCATACTATGGTAGGTGCGGACCTCCTTACGAGCTTACGGTAGGTTGCCGGTGTCAGCTGCAGCCGTGTCTATTGACGCCTCCCCCACCGGGGCCAGGGGACTGCAAAAGTATTGAGCCTGCCAACTACCAGGTGAGATAGCCAGGCTGCAACATGACGCCAATTTCTCTGAGCTTATTCAGAGTATAAGCATATGCTGTATCCCGTGACTGGTCCGACTGCGGATTTCGTAACTATACGGCCTCTACGTTAAAACAGACAGGGTTGGTACGGTTACACAGTTGCAAATATGACGGTGAGCCTTAGACGGCATGGTGCCATACAATAAATTCTACTTTTCCAAAGTCTACATCTTCTTCCCTGGCGGGCATCAGCCCTGTTGAACTAGGCTGAGTTATGCTGACAGGATGCTCATCAACTATTCTTTTCGGGTAATAGTTATCTCCGAAACGGGTAAATTTAGCAAGCCACGAGACCATGGCATCGGAGTATGAAAGTAGACAGGCCCTGGTGCATAGTCCCAAAGACAATCGTCAACTCCAAGCTGGAACGCATAGGTGTTGTAGTGGCTGATCTGCAAGGGTGGCTGTACAGAACATACCGTATTCACGTTGCCTTCTGCGACATTACGTGTAATTATGGCCTTCGTTTCTGTCTTCCAAACAAGTAGCTCTCTTTCTGTCATTCTAGATACTTAATGTCGCGTGCATATTGGGGGAGACCGGAACAAGTCTGTATATAGGGGGCTTTGCTCCCTATTCGTCAGGACATGGAGGGTGATAAAAGGTATCAATACTTGTTGAGCCCCAAATCCCATCCTCTTGTCGAGCCCTCTCTTCTCCGTGGCTAGCCTGTCACTCCTGGGCTCGGTGGTTGTTCCTGGTAGTTAGCTTGATTAACCCTGTTACCCTGTTACCGAAAGGCGGCCGCATTGTTTATTTACCTTCCTTAATATCGAGCGTCGCTTGATTAACCCTGTTACCCTGTTACCGAAAGGCGGCCGCATTGTTCATTTACCTTCCTTAATATCGAGCGTCGCTGATACCTTTAGCTAGCTACTAAAGTGAGACGCTTCTCCAAATAGGTCCAGCCAATGCTGAGATCACTAGGTTTTGGTCAGCTCATGTAAGCCTGAAGCGCCTCTGCTGCTAGTAAGTGGCAACCAAAGTAAGGTGTCACGTGTGATTAAGGAGGTTAGGGGTTATCAATACGCAAACGCCAGGTGACGCTCAGACGAGAGAAATTTGTATCCTAATAACTCAGTGAGCTAGCTTGACTTAGCATGCTGGCTGTTAACCCTTAGTAGGGATGTCGATAATTGTATGGGAGAATGCAGGAACACCTAGGCGGCAGGCCGCTTATAGATATAACTCCGGATGACCTCAATGGACTGCAAGTTACTATAGAGTATCAAGAGGCTGTCTTGATTCAAGAGCATAGATGGGACTGATTCAATAAATAATTTTAATAATTGTGGCACACATTTCAGTTTGTTAATATATAGATATCTGTTGAACTTGTCGATATTGTATCCAGTCTATGGGCTTCAATGACGCTTGGAAAGTCCCAGTGATGCCCAATACGGCCAATACTGGTGTATACTCTAGAAGCCAATCAGCAATAGCACAATGAGCTCGCAAATTTTTTACAGGCTTTGTGTAGTATATACTATGGAGTTGTTAATGGGTTGGCCACACATCTACAGTATCAACATAAAATAAGGCGTTGTTCTGCCTACATACGAAAAATGTATCCTTTGCTGATTTAAAAGATGGCTAAGGCATTAGGGGGAGACCCGACAAGTCCCGGGATGTTCAAAGGCGCAGAGGTCAACATGAAGCTATATCTTCCGGACTTCTTGCAGTGGTCCGAGAGCGCCTTGAGATCCCACAGCTCGCCCATAGGCATTCCAAACATGGACAGCAGCCAAGGATGCAGGACTATGATATACCAGTTAGTTCTCGACCAGCCTCAGTAGATTCCGAGCGGCGGGTAGGGGCGCCCGACGGGGCGCTTGATGTAGATGGAGCTGGCTTACACAAGTCAACCGTTTCACCGACGGACCCGTCTTCCTTCAGCGGCATCAGGGCTTCGAAGGCCCAGCCTATCAGAAAACTGTTAGCGTAATATTCGTTGCACATTCGTTTGAACTTGAATTACCGTCGCCGGCCACGGCCGCGAAGTGTTTGTTCCACAGCCACTTGGCCGACTCGAGCACGCCGTGCATGCCCGAGATCTTGTGGTGCTGCAGCTTCGCGAGGTCCTCCGGCCCCGGCGCTTGCATTACCTCGGTGAGGCCCGTGCGGATGATGAGGACGTCGCCCGATCGGAACTCGACGCCCTGTTTCCTGGCTATCGTCTCGATCTCCTCGACCGTGATGCGGTGGCCGTCCAGGGGATGGACGACCGCGTCGTCGCCCGTCTTTCCCTCGGCGCGCGCCTTGGACTCGGCCCACTCCTTAAAGTCGATAAGCACACCCCTGGCTACCAAGCCTCCCGCGGCGTGCCAGTGGTCCAGCGTCGGCATGGTGTTGGCGGCCGTATTCGGGGCGGCGAGCGCCTCCTTAGTGACTTTGATGCCGTTGTAAGCCAGCCCGGAAGGCTGGTGTAGCCAGTGTACGAGACTGTCCCATTGACTGCTGAGCTGCGTGTTGAAGTGTATCTCGTCATCCCAGCCGGCACCCTCCGACAGCTCTGCCTCCTGCAGCGTCATCTGCTTATGCACCGGTTGGATCCTTCCTCGCATAGGTATTGGCATGGCATTCAGCGGCCAGCTACGAAGCGTATTAGCGAGCGCATGCTCGGCAACTGTGCATGTGACTCACTTTAGAGAGATGGATACGCCATCCCTCGCTTCGGCGCAGGCAGCCCGCACCACGGACGGTGTCAACAGGTTCAGGGTGCCCAGCAAGTCTTTCTTGCCATCTTTGTCGAAAATGCCCCAAGCACAGCCCTGTGGCATGCCCTCGACTTTGGGCAGACTATCGAAATCCGGCAACCGTGCGGCATCCATGTTCGTCGGTCGTTATTATAGGGTCATGGAATGTGAGTCTTCAAACATTCTGTTTCTGACCGCGTTCTTGCTATATATAGATCCGTACCGATGAGGACCCGAAATGGGGTAGAGTAGCTCGGTTAGAGCTATGCAGCTCCGCCAACATAATCGCTGGCCGAGAGCCCCATCGTTGACCGTAGCATAGTGGACCGAGGCGGAGAGGAGTGTTCCATCGGCGTTTCTACAGTAGCCAGGTCATACTCACCATTCACTCAACGTTTTCACACTACAGGCGTATACTTACGACAGTACATGAAGCCGTTTCAGTACCAACTGAGTACTATTCGCAACACCCGCTCACCTATGCGGACTTAAGTGTTTGCTAGGTGAGGGGTAAGTGATGATGTCAAATCGCCCCCTAGTATAACGAAGATAGGTCATGACGAATTCGTAATATGCCAGATTCAGTCCTGGAGTAACCCAAATCTCGCATCTATCTAGCGGAATATCCCACTACTGAGAAGTTGATTATACTTGCGTATCGTCTGTAGATGTCCTGTATGATTTTATTTATTTTTTCTTAAATGACAGCCGTTAATCGGGGTCTAAACGGTCTTGAAATGGGTACAGTTCCCCGGCAAAGGGCTCTCGGCCCGCATAAGGACTGCGGAGACCTTTTTTGTCCGTATTCGAAGGCGTGTAGCTGCTTTACGTAGAAGACGCTTGGTATACAGAAACCAGGATAGTGGTTCTAAGAATTCGTTGTAGCGTATTTTCGACGTGACCTTTTCATCGGCATCCAAAACTCCGCGCTACCATTAGGAACTTTGGTAGCGTCACGGCCAGTTGGATCGCCAAGAACTACACCGCTGCCGCCATTGGATACCCGCCGGAACGAATACGAATTAGAGCGTCTCTCCATTGCAATTGAGTCCGGGGGAGAGAGCACTAATTGATATCACGACATCTCCCGGGGGGGTTGGCCCGCGGGGTAGGCCGGTGGATCTGCGTTGACCTCTTTATCGGTTCCCGGCTGTTCCGCCAGAGATTTATACTACAGTACAACGTTCCAAAAATTATGAAATACTTGACGGATTCTAACGGTTCCGACGGAGATTTATACAGTGTTCCAGGGGCAGTTATGTTTCATTCGAGGGTCTCGACAACAGGGTGGTGAATTCGGTCCAATTAAATTGAGCGTTCCTACCTGTATATTCCGCCAACCCCTTTTTCTTGAGCGGAGGTAAGGAAGCCACTTGTAAGATCCTAGCGGCCGACTATCGAGAAATTTGTATATTTAGAATTCTCGCTAAGCGGTTCCGGCCACAGGAATCGGGTAGAGGTTCCTATACCTACGCTCAATGCGTGTTGCGCACTAAATATGTGTCTCAATCGATGCAACTTTGCGCATGCCAACATTCGGCCGACCGCATCGACCCAAGCCGCATAGGCTTGTTCCATTCGCCTAAGTGTTTGACGTATTCGTATAAGCTGCGAAATAGTGTGTCTAGAGCGAAGGAGTGAAATTAAAGTCGAGGCGGTCCGCAGCTACCCAATCATGGTATAGTATCGTGCGTAGGCGAATGCGAAGACGAGACGGCCTGTTCGGTTGTGAAAGTCCCCACAATAGCGGCCCAGCCAGGCGGTTTAGCTATAAATCATCTCTCCCATCTCCGCCTCCGCAGCTGGGCAAGCAAACTAGAGTAGAGCTCGAACTCTGTAGTGGCAAATCCGAGACCCTCTCACGATCCAAAAGCTTTCCACTTAGTTTCCCGAGTGATACACATAGGGATAGATAATCGTCGTCACCGAGAAAGAAAGAGAAAACAGAAAAGAGAGGAAAATATGGCTGCCGAGTTGGCCGCTCTACAGGCGAAGTACGCGCAGGAGGCGCAGAAGCGCCTACGGCCCGAGGGCTTGGCGCAGTTCGAGGAGCTGCAGAAGAGCAGCGTCGACCGGCTGCGGCACCTGGCGGACGACGTGTGGGCGGACCACGCGGCGCTGGACGCGGCGCCGCCAACGCTGCGAGACGGCGACCGGGTCAAGTTCTTGATCGCGGGCGCGGGCATGGGCGGCATCGTGGCGGCTGTGCGCCTCGTGCAGGCCGGGTTCCCTGCCGACGACATCCGGCTCGTCGAGACGGCCGGTGGCGTCGGCGGCACGTGGTACTGGTGAGCAATTTCTGGAGTTGTATTTCTTCCCCTTTGGTCTCCTAGTTCAAGGGCACCAAATTTCCCGGACTCAGGCTTGTAGGCGTTGACAAGTCCCGATATACGTCTTGCGAAACCCGTTTTCTCGCCTATTTAACTGGAAATGACGATTACTGACTCCAGAGGTTGCAGGAACCGGTATCCGGGCCTGCACTGCGACTGCGAGGCATACATCTACCTGCCGCTGCTCGAGGAGCTCGGCTTCATGCCCTCGCACAAGTACGCCTCTGGCGTCGAGATCCGCAATTACCTGGCGCGGGTGCTCGAGAAGTACGGCCTCGCGGACAAGGTCCTGTTTCGGGCGCGTGTCGAGCGCCTGACGTGGGACGACGCCGGGCGCGCCTGGAAGGCCGACATCACGGCGCGCCGCGGGCCGGGGGGGGAAGAGGAGTACCGGCTCGCGGCGGAAGCACAGTTCGCCTTGCTGACGGCGGGGTTGCTCCACAAGCCGCAGGTCCCGAAGCTTGGCGGCGTCGGCCTCCAGGGCTTCCGGGGCGCCATGCTGCACACGGCGCGGTGGGACTACGGCATCACGGGCGGCACGTGCGAAGAGCCCTTCCCGGCGCTCGAAAAGCTGCGCGGGAAGCGCGTAGGCATCATCGGCACGGGCGCGACCGCCGTCCAGGCGACGCCGTGCCTGGCCGACTACGCCGGTGAGCTATACGTGTTCCAGCGCACGCCGTCCGCCGCGTACCAGCGCAACCAGCGGGCCACGGACCCGGACGAGTGGGCTGCTGAGATCGCCCCGAGGCCCGGGTGGCACCGCGAGCGCCTGCTCAACTTCGCGTCGGTGACCGCGCGCTGCGCACCCCCCGGGACCAAGAACATGGTCAACGACGTGTGGTCGCACCAGATCGCGTTCTCGGCGGTGACGGGCGACCCGGAGTTCGCCCTGACGCCGCCCGAGAAGGTGCCCGAGGTTATCGGGCGCTTCCTGGCCATGGACGAGGTGGGCCGGTCGGCGCTGCGCACGTACACGGCCGAGGTCGTGCGCGACCGCGACACCGCCGAGAAGCTGACGCCTTGGTACCCCGTGTGGTGCAAGCGCCCCACCTTCAGCGACACGTACCTGCAGACGTTCAACCGGCCGAACGTGCACCTCGTGGACACGGACGGCAAGGGCGTCGACGCGGCGACGGAGCGCGGGCTTTTGGTCGGCGGGACCGAGTACCCGCTGGACGTGCTGGTCCTGTCGACGGGCTTCATCTCCCCGACGTCCGACGGCGGCGACCCGTCGGCGCGAGCGGGCGTCGAGGTGGTGGGCCGCGGCGGGCGCACCCTGTCAGCTAAGTGGACGGAGCAGGGCGCCACGACGCTGCACGGCGTGGCGACGGGCGGGTTCCCGAACCTGTTCTGGCTCGGCACGGCACAGACGGGCGTGTCGCCGAACCACAGCCACGTGCTGGAGACGGAGAACACGCACATCGCGCACATCATCGCCGAGGCGCACCGGCGGTCCGGCGGGCTGGATAAGGTCGGCGTGACCATCGAGGTGGAGCCGGAGGCCGAGGAGGCCTGGAGCATGCGCTGCGCCGCCGGGGCCGCGCGCTTCGCCATCCTGATGATCTGCACGCCGAGCTACTTCAACAACGAGGGCCACATGACGGACCCCAACGCCACGCAGGAGGACTTGCTGAAGAAGGCGCGCCGATCGCCCTGGAGCGCCGGCCTTCCATCATACATCGAGGAACTGGAGCGCTGGAGGGCCGAGGGCAGTTTAAGCGGTATTAAGTTCACGGTCGCCTAAGAGAAGCGGGGCAACGGCAAGGACTCATCATGCACGAATCGCAAATAAGATTCATGTCGTCTACGTGTAACGAGAATACGTTCGGGACGTCAAGAGTGCAACGGCAGGAAATCTTGTCTGCCTATGTCTACGGTTCAGGAACCACTTGAGGCTAGTAAGCATCGATACGTAGATGTGAACTGCAGATAGTGTTCGTGGTAAGAGTTGAGTGCTGACGCGATAGCAAAATAGTAGTTAGCTGAATAATACAGCCATGACACCTCAAGAACGATATGTTTTGCTTCCCGACACCGTTGAGCTCCGCTCGCCTCATCCTATAGGGTGACCCGAGACACCATACAATAAATGAAAATGCTTTCGAACCCCTAGGGCATCCGCCGGTTGTCTCACGGAGAACCCCGTGCCTTGAACCCAATGTTGACAAATTGCCGATGACCTGTTCGACTGAAAAGCGAAGGAGCGGCGTAGTAGCTTGCACAATTAACTGAGAACCCCAGAAACCGAACTGTTAGAATAGCAACGTAGCTTAGAACTGGAACATATTATACCCGGATATTCCTCCGTCTGTCATTCCATTTAAAGCGCCATCGCCAGTTACGAGACGGAGGTTATTATCCCAATCGGCAAAATTTAATTCACCGCCGAGTCCCTGGAGAGTCATCCCCAGCGCCTGCTCAAAGCCTTCACCAAGGCTATTATAATCGAGATCCGTCCACCCCTGGCTCACCCAAGGCAGCACAGCCTGGCCCCGACCCGGCATAAGGGCCGCCTCTGTGCTGGAGTTTGGGTTGTATTCAGGATGTTGCGCGGAGGTCGCAAAGGATTGATATGCTGAAATGCCGGTTGACGGCACACCGGTATTGTTCTGCTTGGCCCGGGACGGGTCATTACCAGTGGCAATTTCCGAGAGGAGCTGGAGCGGAGTATTGGCGGGGTTGTACTCTGCCTGCTGCTGCTGCTGCTGCTGCTGCTGTTGCTGTTGCTGTTGTTGTTGCTGTTGCTGTTGCTGTTGGGCCCCTGGTGTCGTGGCGCCTTCCGGCTTCTGCCCCATTGGATCACCACCTTGAGGTCTTTGGTGTGGCAGATGGTTTCCCAGCTTTTGGAACCAGCCACGTAACATAGCCAACACGACCTGGAACTTGGCAGCGGGTCGGGACCTATCCCCCTCTGCGAGCACGCGAAACTTATCTAGGAGTTTTTCGAGGTATTCCTCAACTTTCATATTATCTTTGTTGATAACCTTGCCAAGTTCCGAGTCCGGACTGCTAGCACTGAAGTACATTTTCATCAAAACGACTGTCGCGTATGCGACGCGGACGAAATTAAAGACGGGAAGACAGCGGATACTGCGAACATCCATAGCGAGGAACGTCTCAAAGATCCCATCTATTGCTGTGAGACATGTAGATAGCGCGGCGATGTGCGCAGCAGTCAAGCTGTCGCCCAAGCCAGGAATAGGGTCACGAAGTGCTTCTGTATTGAGAGGTGGCACCCGCATGTCATCGTTCTTGTCCACGTGCAACGCGACCTCATGCATATAGAGGTTGAGCACGTGAAAGCTAAGGATCAGAGATGCTTGGCATCATTAGCAAAGTAATGCACAGGAGGCTAGAGAACTTACGTTGTTTATCCTCATTCGATATTGAATCGCTATATTTTGCAAGATCCCTTTCAAAACCTCGCAAGGCATATTGCACTTTTGGCTCAGCGATGTTGATGACGACGCCAGGATCATCCATTGAGAACTGTATCCCAACTTCCTCAGCTAGGCGATGGGTCCATACGAGGTGGCAGAGATATTTATCCGTGGGTGCGGCTTCGGGCGATGATTCGAGGATATCCATACACTCAGTCATGAAGGACGTCCACCTCACGAGATTGGTACGGTGCAAGGCCATGGAGACATTAGCCGCCAAAAAGTAAGATGAGAGCCAAGCGCGCCGGGCCTCGATGCTTGTGGGATCAGGGAACGGGGTCTTTCTAAAGGGATGGGCTCGCCAAGTCGAAGGGATGAGACGCGATTTAGACGTGCCCTGTTTCCTGCCAAGTCCAATGTCGATTGCCATGACAGCTGCCATGTGGACGAACTGATAGAACTTAAGCTCCTCGAAGTGTTCCGGGGGATAGTACCATATGACGGATACTTGGAGGAGCTGTACCAACTCCAGGCTCTTTTCGCCACGTATGACAACCTTGTCTGCGATAAGATGCACAAGCTCATTGGCAAGTTGGTGCTGTACCTGGGGCATCTCCGAGGAGGCGGCCATCATAACGCCCAGGAATAGATATGGCATAGTCCGGCGCAATTGGGCGGCAGTCATAGTAGCTGGAAACACGACAGCAGGCAAATGGACCGCCATCTCTTTCGTGTACCGCAGAAACAACGCCTCGGCCTGGTCCATAGTGAGAATGCCCCTATCGATCAGGTCGGCATTGGGCCGCGGCGGCCGCGCCTGCTGTGACGTCGCGGGTTCTTGAGGTTCAGAAGTCGTCTGTGTGTCGGAAAACTTCCGTTTCTGGCCAGCGCCTACGCCTAAGGGAGACGACAACGGTTGACCTTCGGCCGGGGGAACATAATGAGAGTGCGGTTCTCGCGAAGGGGGTGGACCCCAATTACTGCTCGGTACATTGCCATACGAGGAGAGACTGGCGAAACTGTTCTGGTCATCCGGAGACGGAACCCGCTGTCCATTACCAAGGTGCGGAGCGCCTCCACCCCTTGTGGCTTGCAAGCTTGCAGTGAGAGCATCGATCTTCTTCTCCAGTTCTGCGACCCTGCTGTCGGTTTTCTTCTGTCTCTTTCTCGTGGGCTGCGTGACTATGCAGTTCCTACCCGCCTTCGCACATCGTTTACACGGACCGTCCGGGTTCGCAGGATCAGCTTCACATTTAACTTTCAAGCCGCGGCACGCTTCACAAGCACGTGGGCGCTTCGGGTCGTTAGGGTCTTGGGGCGTTGCGCCCGATGTGGAAAATGCGGAGGTATCGCCGTCGTGAATCGCTACGGATGGAGCTGTCGGCGTCTGGGGGGTAAAGACAGAAGATGCTGGAGGAGCTCGGCCACCTTCTCCTCCTCCAGTTAATGGACCATTTGATGATGTGGATGCATGGTATGGTGGATCTATGGTCTCGGAGGATGTAGCGTGTACCGTGTTGGGAACTGCTGGCGTCGATGAAGACGAGCTTATTTGGGGATGCGGTTGCGGATGTGATAGATATTGTTCTTGTTGTTGTTGTTGTTGTTGTTGTTGTTGTTGTTGTTGTGGTTGTGGTTGTGGTTGGTTATGAGAATTTGGTGTGCTGCCATTGACGACAATTGACTTATCGTCGCCGGTATCTCTTAAGCGCGGATCGAGTGAGGAGTCGTCCATCATCCTTCAGGTAGCCGGCATTGCCTAGCTTATACGAGGCTAACTGGTGTCGGTATCGGTAGCTCTTCGCACCAAGAGGACGGATGACGGTTGTAACAGAACTCCGTCGCCCCGATGGGAATGCTCTGAAGGGGCCACGGAGAGGTCGGAGGCTGACAGTTGAGCTTATCCCTGGGGTCCAAGGTTTCTCTCCTGTGGGTACTCTATGTACATTCCTGCCCATGCGTGGCTGTGGATGTACTTTCATATCGTCTACATTCATAATAGCCGAGATTCGCCCGGCGTGTCTAGCCAAGTCTCTTCCTTAAACATCCAAGCAGTCACTTGGAAGGTACGACAGGAACATCCACCCTATATATGACCTAGTATGCCTCTCCAAACTATCAGGCACACGTGTATTCGAAAGAGGGTCAAAGGGGAGGCCCTCATATAGTTAAAACTTTACGGCAAAACCACATTGACTTGATCAACGGTCATTAAGAATGAGGCTTCTAAGACTGATTCCTAAGGCCGCAAGAGATACCGAGAATATAATTCACCATTAGCATCGTGTTTGGTTCGGTTTGGTCCCTTTTCAACTCCAGGTGGCTCCTCCGTTGCAAGCTACCAGGCGGTGTCTGTCTACCTGAGCTCGGGCTCATCATGAACGGCCCGCCACATCGACATGTTATCGTACATAGGTACACTGGTAATGCCCGTTGTAAGATGGCTTGAAAGGCAACATATCAAGAAGCGCCGACTGCCCAGCACTCCCGGTCCCCCTTTAGAATTCACTACCGGCGCCAGTTGCCGCCATGCATAAAGCGTGTTTTCCCAAATCGAACGCACAAACAAAGGCTTGTCCTTCCTTGACCCGATGCCATTTCCCCATCGGCATCAGCCCAATGGGTGAGATAAAACAACGAACGGGGAATGTTATGTAAAGAAATCACTTGTACAATCTTTTGTATCTTCACTCCCCGTCTCCTCTGGCAGAAAATGCAGCTGACGAAGCGAGCGAATGGTGCCAAAAAGGACAAACCAGGTGAATCGTTCAGCGGAAATCAGTGCAGGCGTAGCCCACCACGATAGGATGACGCCACAACTGGCAACTCGGTCTCGTCCGTCTCGAAATGCTGCTAGTTTTCCTCGTAATTCGTACAGATTCGTTCAACATATTGACTGTTCTTGTCAAAGTGCATCGCTCAATCCATGTAAAAATCGCCTTTGAGAATACGCTCCTGGAAGTGATCTGGCTTTGGTCTCTCCGGTTGCTTGGGCTTTATGGCAGCGGCTTGTTGGGGCGGGGCTGGCATGTCCGAGACTGACTTGGTGCGGTTGTGGTGAGCGCTGCCCCGCGGGGGGGAGGTCGAAGCACTGGCTCCCAAACCATGGCGACTGCCCGCCACGGTGCTTTCAGCCCTTGATCTAAGCTGCTCAGACCAGTTATAGGTGTTGTCTGAGCGAGCAGAAAGTAAGTCAGAAGGTGTTCTTGTGGGTTGTGCGTTGCTTGCCTGATGAGACATGCTAGTCGTCCTTGCAGGAGTCGCGAGAGGCGCGGCACTAGCAGTACTAGCAATAGATGGGGTACGAGGGCTTCCGCCCAAGGTATGCCTACCGTTCACGCCTGGGCTGGTGGGACTAGGACGCATGGTGCGTATAGAAGTTCCGAAGCTAAGGTGTCGAGTATAGGGTGTATTTGGCATGGTCTTGGCCGTTTCCTCATCGTCGACCGCATTTTCATCGATCGAGTCTGAAGTTGTGGTAGATACGCTGGCTCGTCGGAGCCCAAATTGGGATGTTGCTGATGGAGGTGAAGTGCCAGAAAGTCCCAAGGTGGTAATAGATAGTCGCCGACGTTGGTCTCGTGCAGCGGCCGCAGTAGCCGAGTCTCTAGCTTGGCCGCTGCCAGCTGAGGTCGAGTTGTTGCGCTGGAAGAGGCTGGAGAATGCGACAGAAGTAACAGACCCTCGGCGGTTGGCACTCCCATTAGGTTGGGAGTTGTTGGTGCCGTCAATAGACATGATGGGATACAAACGCACTGATCAACGGTTGCGAGAATGAAATGGTCGAATAGTCAGTCTTAAGTGATATGGAGGGCGACAGAGGTTGTCCGTTTCCCCCAAGTTCGTGATGGATCAGAGTCTCGAGAGGCCGGGGAACGGGTTGGTGAAGTAGGAATGTAAGAAGTAAGAACTCCTGAAGGCGGGACTCGACCAACGACTCTTTTGATATTGGGACGCGTGCAGCTTAATCTATGTAAAGTCGGTATGGGGG
>QJOB01000205.1:0-116602 GCA_004155035.1 Monosporascus sp. 5C6A | reverse complement strand
GAGCGCGCGCTGCGGGCCCAGCTGCGGGCCGCCGAGGGCTCGGTGCACCGGCTGAAGGAGGAGGCGCAGCGCACGCGCGCCCTCGTGGCCCAGACGCGCGCCGCCTGCGCTACCGAGGTCCGCCGCCGCGACCGCCAGATCGAGGGGCTCAAGCGCGCCGTCGTTGAGGCCGGACGCGTCCGCGGCAGCGGCAGCGGCCGCCACAACGGCAACGTCACCACCATCACCATCTCGGGCGAGGTCGGGGGCGAGGACGAGGCGCTCCCGCCCGGCGCCACCGCCGACGAGGCCTACGACCTGCGCATGGAGACCAACGAGTTCCTGACCCGTCTCGCTGGCAGCCTGAGCGAGGAGAACGAGGGCCTGAGGGCCCTGGTCCGGCGCGCTGTCGAGGGGCTCAGGGAGATGAGCGGGCTCGAGGGCGCCGTCGGGAAGGGAGGTGAAGGCGGCGGGACGGCGGACGCAGCGGCGGCGCCGCAGCAGAGGAGCGCCGAGGAGCTCGCGGCGGAGTTGGACACCGTGCTCGACCACCTGCGCACGATCCTGACGAACCCGTCCTTCGTGCCCATCGAGGAGGTCGAGGTCCGCGACGACGAGATCCAGCGCCTGCGCGCGGGCTTCGAACGCCTCGAGACCCGCTGGAAGGACGCCGTCGTCCTCATCGACGGCTGGCGCCGCCGCATGGGGTCCGGGGGCCGCTCCGTCGACGTCGAGGAGCTGAGCGCCGGCCTCAGGCTCAGCCCCGTCCGCGTCCAGGACGTCCGCGAGACCGCCGACGTCGTGCCCATGAACCTTTCCTGCGTCCTCGAGGAGGATGAGGAGGAGGAGGAGGAGGTGTACGCGCAGGAGCAGAAGGAGGAAGCAGACAGAGGGTACCAGCAACAAGAACCAGAGCAGGCACAGAAAAGAGACGAGCAGAGCCCTAGATCCCCGAGTCCGGCGGAGTCCCTGCATCTCGTTCCCGCGCCCGGCTGCGAGATTCGAGAAGGAGACGAGAACGGCTCCGAATCTAGTAGTATCTTCGAGGATGATATCGACATGGACGAGCTCGAGGCCGAGGAGCCCAACGTGCAAGTGCTGCAGGAATCCACGTGGCGCAGATCCATGGAGCACTCGCCTCCGCTCCCGGAACCGCCGGAGCTGAGTCCCCTCAAGGACTCGTACTCCTCGGGCAACAGGAGGTCGGGCTTAAACTGCAATGCGCAGCCGCATCCCAAGAGGCCCGGCGACTTCACGACCATCATCGAGGAGAAGACCTGGGAGCTAGCAGCTGCTACCTCTACCGCGGATGAGGTACCGCCTGTGCCGCCTCCCCATACGGTAGATTACAAGCGGCGGTCCCAGGAGAAGTCTGGCAACGAGAGCAAGGAGAACAAGATCAAGCCTTCGGAGCTCGTGTTGTCTACGGATTCGAGGTCGACCGCGTATGATAGCCCGCTCTTCGGCAGATCGGGTGAGAAGCCGTCGATGTCGGATCCCTCGAAGAAGCTCTTCTCCAAGCCTTCTTGCCCTGCGAATGAATCGCCAAAGAAATTGGAATCGGAACAGAAAGCGAAGAAAAGCGACCACTC
This sequence comes from Monosporascus sp. 5C6A, assembly GCA_004155035.1. Classification (NCBI taxonomy): domain Eukaryota; kingdom Fungi; phylum Ascomycota; class Sordariomycetes; order Xylariales; genus Monosporascus; species Monosporascus sp. 5C6A. The sequence continues at coordinate 115,031 of QJOB01000205.1, read as the reverse complement.
TAAGTCAGCGCCCGGCACCCCTAAAACTGGCAGCGGCAGACGGCCACAGACTAGGTCATCAACTAAACGCGTAGTATCTAATCCAAACCCATCGCCTCCACCACCACCGGAACAGCAGCCTAGTCAACCCTCTCAGGCGCTAACGACCAAAAGCACATCTTCGTCGGAGTCCGCCAGTACACAGGACGGGGCCGAGCGGTCAAAACCCCCCAGTACTGCTGCCACCATCACTGCAACGACACAGTCGCGAGACCCGCCGCCGGTAAGGAATAACAACACCGCCAACCCTCAAACCGCAAACTCGCGCCTGCCCCGGCGCAACAATCTCGCGGCGCCACCTCAGCAGCAGACCCCTCTCACTATGGAGACCATCGCCGCGAAGCTGGCAGCGGCCGAGCGCGAGGCCGATGCCGCCCGTGTGAGGGCCAAGCTCCGAGCCGCGAGGCTAGGGAAACGGGTCGCGGCCGCGCGGAACGGCGGTGCGAAGCAAACGAGCGACGGCGCCGGGGCCAAGGGGCCCGACTCTACGGCTACTGCTAATTCGACTACCGCTACTACTACGAGCCAAGCACACCAGCCGGAGCCACAGGAACGCGAACAGCCGCAGCAGCGGGAACGGGAGAGACGGCAGGCCGCCTTGAACCCGGACCTTGAGGACGTCGACCCCGTCAAGAAGGACATGAATAACAACAACAACAACAACAACAACTCGCACGCGCGTCCTCCTCCCTCCGGACCCGCCTCCCCGCGGCGCAACAACAACACCAACGACCCCGACGCGGACGAGCTCGCGGCGGCCAGCCCCGAGGTCGAGATCAAGATCCAGAAGCGCAAGCGCGACCACAGGACGAACGCCGCCACCGCGGCGTCGAGGCGCGCCTCGAGGAGGCGGAGCACGCTCAGTCCCTGGGAGCTCGAGAGCTTGATCCAGGGCGGCATCGGCGTCGAGAGTCCGGCGCGGTGATGGAGTGAGGTTGGCTCTTGGTGGTTACTCAGAACGACAGATAGATACCGGGACGCCGAGATAGGAGGGAAGACGGGCGTCTGATTTAACCGGCCACCGAAGTATGTGCTGTTTTCCTTGTGAGCCGCCCATTTGGGTAGGGGCCGGAATAGTTATGAAGTGATGATGACTTGGATGATTGTGTTATTCGTATGCAATGAATAGGCCGCGCTTGTGACCATTTCGGTGAATTAACCAGTGTGCATGATGATGCAAGTGTGCGTAGTGGTGCAATACATAAGAGGGTCCCAAAGTCCTGACCCCTTAATTGTGCTTGGTGGGGCACATAATTGAATCAGTCTTATGTAAGCTCAGGGGTAAACTATGAAAATTACGACGACTTCTTATTTAAAGGTGTTGGAAAACAACCTCGTTCGGAGACAAGAAACAAACATCCCTACCTTACACTGATTCCGTATTCAGGATCCTCCGACTGATTAATTGGAAGACTAGTCTAGAGGGTTCGATCAGACCACTTCCGCCAGCTTGCTAGCTTTAAGCCTCGTCATCGCTCGCTAAAAAAAATTCTCGCAGTTGGCGAAACTCGACAATCCACTACTGTGATGTTGACCGAATGGCTGCACCGACTTGGGCGCAGGATATGCCGCATGGGGACTATTTTCTCTTTTCCTCGAAGTGAGCGCGTTTGACCACTGACAGCATGTTGTGCCACACACCACCAGCCTGCCTTTCCATATAACGACCGTGGCGGAGGCGAGAGGCTATCGCCCATACGCCAAAACTCCTGCCTTTCTAGACCTCTCTCAGCGCTTCCCGCTGCTGACCTCGAAATGGAGGTGGGGACGCAGAAGCCACCGGCCAAGATCTATTGGCTTTGATCGGTATTGGGCAAACTCGCCATTCAGAAAGGGAATGGGACGCGCCTCGGCCCTGCACGTCACGATTTGTTCCGGGGTTACGCGGCACCACGACATCCTTTCTTCAGTAGACTGCATCGCCGACTGAAACCAATCCCAAAGACCAATAGCCGTATGCCCTAAATGTCTGGAGATGCGCAACTTGGCCAATCCATTCTGCACATCTCGTGTCACCCTGAACAAACCCCACCCATCTGTTGGACTAGCTGGAATGCGTCTGGCTTTATATGCGTCACCCAAGATCTGACGCCGCCTTATAGCGCCATCATGGTTTCGCGAAACTCTATTGGCAACGCCCAGCTGGCCGCCAGCCTCTTCAGCCCGCAATAAATCGCTAATATCCCGCAGGCCCACTTTCGCCGTCCTCGCCAGTTTCTGGCTCGCGATTTCGCATCTTCTAGCACATTTTCCCTCTTCCGGCAAAGAGGACGAGGCTTCGATGGCATATCGCTAGAAATACTGGCCTCGCGAGAAGTGTTTGCCTGGTAAAGCTGTTGGACACGCCAGCCCCGTGGTTAAGCTCACATTCGTTAGGCGCAACTCTAATTATCTTAGCTTCGTCCTCGGCGCTTCTTTAATTGACCCAACGTACCGTAGACAATGACGAGACCCGCAGACGCGAAATCTCAGTCGCGGCAGCGGCCTCAGACTGCCGGCTACGCGTCCGGAAGCGAGCAACCGCAAGCGAGCGGCGACCCTACCCTACCGAATCCGGGATCACACCCCGAGACAAAACACTCTAAGCCGTCTTCCGGGAGTTCATCCTTTAACAACCATAGCTCTGGGCTCCAATTCAACGCTCCTGGTGGTACTCAGAACAGCAACACAGGCAGTGGCAACCAATTCACTGCGGCAAATTTCCATGGGCCTGTGAATTTCGGTAGGAACTTTGTAGAACAAGTGGAGACGGACGAGATCGCCCTCTTAAAATGTCTTCATGAATCTACGTCTATGTCAGACTGCGAGTCCAACAGAGACTACAACTCGAGCCGCCTAGTTGAGGGGACTTGTCAGTGGTTCCTGAACGACAACACTTACAAAAGCTGGCTGGAGAAGGCCACGCCAAGTGTTCTGTTGGTATCAGCGGGCCCGGGTAGCGGAAAGTCTGTGCTGGCAACATTCTTGATTGATAAACTTAGGGGTTCTCGGTCAAACGCAGACCCCACAGTTTGCTGCTTTTTCTTCAAAGATGGCAACTACAAACTGAACACTGCAACGTCGGCCCTTAGCGCATTGCTCCTCCAGCTTTTCGACGAAGAGCCTTGCCTCCTCGTGCACGCTATGAAGGAATATAGAATCAAAGGTCAGAAGTTTACGGAAGACTTCGGAACCTTGCAGAAAATATTCACCAAAGCGGCAGAAAATCATTGCCGCGACAAGGTCATTTGTGTCATTGATGGCCTGGACGAGTGCGAAGACTCGGATCGAAATCTACTGGTCCGGCATCTTGCCAGACTTGACTCTGGGCCCCTACGCACGAACACGCAGCGGACAACGATGAAATTCATTGTCACCAGTCGTTGGTACGGCTGGATTGAAAGAGAATTTCCACCGTCTTCGATTATCAGACCAAATGCTGACGCAATCAGCAAAGACGTGGCGGTTGTTGTTGATTCCGAAATCCGCAACTTGGGATCCAAAAGGAAGCTGAGCATTGATCTGCAGAACGAGTTGAAGAAGCATCTTGTCAGCAACGCCGATCAAACGTTTCTTTGGGTATCTCTCATCCTGGACCAGTTCAAAACAAGCAAGGATTTTGAGGGTACAGAGGAGCAGTGCTGGGAACGTGTCAAGAATCTGCCCCCAGATTTGGACGCGGCTTACGAAAGAATATTGAAGCAGAGCACCAATCCCAAACGGGCCAAGAAAATACTTCATATCATTGTCGCGGCTGCTAGGCCACTCACACCCACTGAAATGGACATTGCCTTGGCAATTGACAGAGAACACAAGTCTATAGAAGACCTGAAACCCAGCCGTCTTCCTTCTATCGAATGCTCCATTAGGGATGTTTGTGGGGGCCTTGTCAAGGTTGTAGGCTCTCAGCGAAACCAAAAGATTGACCTTGTCCATCACACAGCCAAAGAATTTTTGGTCAGGCGCTCTTACAACGTCATGCCTTGCCAGGGATTCTGGACACTCATCGTCTGGGCGATATACTCTGTATATCAAACCATACATGACTTTATTGCTCGATCCCTGGGACTGTGGAAGCATTCGTTAGAACCCGTTGAATCGAATCGCGTCCTTGCAGAGATCTGTATTTCATACCTCCTGTTTGAGGAGTTTAGCAGCAGCCCTCTAGTCATGGACTCCGAAGCCAAGGCATTGGATATCCTTGGAACTGTCGATCGGTACACCAATAAGCATGAGTTTCTGGACTACGCAGCGAAACATTGGGCTAATCACTTAAAAGAAACTGAAACCGGGAAGGAAACGGCGCTGTTGAAATCAGGACTCGAAGTTTGTAACGCTGACTCTACGCGATTCCTGACGTGGTTCCAGGTGTACTGGACTACCGTTGACTCCCTGTGGCTATGCCCCAAAAACTTTACCAATTTGATGGTATGGTCCTATTTTGGGCACGAGGCAATAGTACGCCTACTATTGAAGAAAGGGGCTAATGTCGCCGCGGAGGATGACGGCGGCAAGACTGCGTTGCACTGGGCGGTCGAGAATGGGCATAAAAGTGTGGCGCAGACGCTGTGGGAGAGCGGAGCCAACGTCGACGTGAAGGATACGAATGGGTGGACGGCACTGCACATTGCGGCCGCGAAAGGGCACCAGGGGTTGGCCGAGCTGCTGCTAGTGAAAGGTGCTAATGTCGCCACATTTACAAATCGTGGACAGGCCGCACTACACTTGGCGGCAGGTAACGGGCACAAAGAACTGGCACGGCTTCTGCTGAACTGTGGAACCAATGTCAACATGAAGACGAACATTTTGGAATATACGGCGCTACATTTGGCAGCGAGGAACGGGCACAAGGAGGTGGCGCAGCTTCTCCTGGATGATAGAGCCGATGTCAACATGAAGACTGCGACCATTGGGGAGTATATGGCGGAATATACGGCGCTACACTTAGCCGCCACGGATGGGCATACGGAAGTGGCGGAGCTGCTGTTGGATAGACGCGGCAACCCCGCTGCAGCGGATAAAATGGGAGAGACACCTTTGCATAAGGCAGCTAAGAAGGGACATGCAGCAGTGGCGAGCCTGCTGCTGGAGAAAAACGCTGATATCACCGCAAAGGATAAGAGCGGAGAGACACCACTCCATAAGGCAGCTAAGAAGGGACATGCAGCAGTGGCGAGCCTGTTGCTAGACGGAAATGCCAACGTCGCCGCAAAAGATAGCAATGGAGCAATAGCGCTACACTATGCGGCAGCCAATGGGCGCGACACAGTGGCGCAGCTACTGGTAGAGAAGAAGGTGGCCGATGTTGCGGCGAAAGACAATGACGGAAAGACGGCGCTGCACTACGCGGCCAGGAGTCCGGATGAGGTCGTGGCGCGGCTCCTGATAGAACAGGGAGGAGCCAGTATAGCGGCGACGGACAATGACGGAAAGACGGCACTGCACCACGCTACGGCTAACGGACGTCAGAAAATGGTACAGCTCCTGGTGGAGAAGGGGGCCAATATCTGTGCAGAGGATAACAGCGGAAAGACGGCGCTGCACTACGCGGCAGCCAACGGACGCGAGGCGGCCGTTAAGCTGCTCCTCACCAACGACCGAGTTAACGTGAACGCTAGGGATAAGGATAGCCGGACGCCGCTGTGCTGGGCAGCCGACAACGGGCACGAGGCTGTCGAGAGACAGCTGGTCGAGAAGGAGTTCGACCCCGAGTTGAAGGATGAAGGGTATCATAATATACAGCTCTCAATAGCTGCGCGGTACGGGCTTAAGGCCGTCGTGCGGCGGCTGCTCGATAAGGGCGCCAACCTCGAGTCGAAAGATAAGTACGGCCGGACGCCGTTGTTACGGGCAGCCGAAAACGGACACGAGGCCGTCGTGCGGCAGCTGCTCGATAAGGGCGCCGACCTCGAGTCGAAGGATGAGTTTAGTAATACGCCACTATGGCAGGCAGCTAAGAACGGATGCGAGGCCGTCATACTGCAGCTGCTCGAAAAAGGCGCCGACTTCGAATCGAAGGATAAGTTTAGCAATACGCTGCTATCATGGGTAGCCGGGAATGGACACGAGGTTGTCGTGCGGCAGCTGGTCGAAAAGGGCGCCGACCTCGAGTCAAAAGGTAATTATGGCCAGACGCCACTATCAGGCGCAGCCGCGAACGGACACGAGGTTGTCGTACGGCAGCTGGTCGAAAAGGGCGCTGACCTCGAGTCAAAAGATAATTATGGCCAGACGCCGCTATCAAGGGCAGCCGCGAACTGGCGTGATGTTGTCGTACGGCAGCTGCTCGAGAAGGGCGCCGACCTCGAGTCAAAAGATAATTATGGCCAGACGCCACTATGGCACGCAGCCGCGAACGGAGTCGAGGTTGTCGTACGGCAGCTGGTCGAGAAAGGTGCCGACCTCGAATCGAAAGATAATTATGGCCGGACGCCGTTATCGCAGGCAGCCGCGAACGGACACGAGGCCGTCGTTAGGCTGCTCCAATAACGCATTTGGCGTCTTAAGCATTAAGCTACATATTAACCTCATCAACTCGTCAGCAAGTTCATCATATACAATAGGCCGGCCGCCTGTTAGGTAGTCCCCCTACCATAAACCTTTAATGAAGAAGGCCAGATTACTTCTCAACATAGATGGTCATCGCTGCCTCCGTGTTCTCTGACAACGCCAATATGCCATTGCCATTCAGCCGTCTTAACCTCTGTTCCGCGGGCGATATGACCTTCTTCCTTTGCGACCATTGTCCCCAAGACTACAATAACCCCTTCCGCCGAGAAGATATTAGAGGGGAAAGACTGTCAAGTTATCGGAATGCAATAGTATTCGTCGTAGCCATTCATAACTTCGCCCCATGTTGTCGCACATCGCTGATTTGCATTAAGGGGTCCACGGCGGTCCATGAGCTACTCCTCTAGAGGACTAATCTTCAACAGCCCACGCACAAAGGAATGTGTCGTTTTCCCATCGACTTCAACATGCCATCCTAGCGGCGCTTTCATCTCCTGGGTCGGTTGTTATGCCAAGAATTTACTGGGGTTTATATCGCATCTGCCATTACGCATCCATGGCTTGATATATGACGCTGCCCAAACACCCTATTCTTTTGCAACCATCAAAGTTTTCTCACCAAAATCGGTCCATTACATCCTGCTATAGGACTCCTATATCGTAACAGCCTTAACCTACCGGCAGCGGAATGCACCCTTTCATTTTTTTTTTCAAGTCCGGTCAAAGCATGAGTAGGATTTAGAGATAACGTTGGAGTCAAAACGGAAATGGTAAGGTAGAAAGCATACTTTAAAGGATGTCTAAACCCTATTTTGCATGTTTGAACCTGGCCGAATAACCTTCCTATCCTTGGCCTTTTAAGAAGCGGCAGAAGCTTCGAAGGGGGTGTACGGGTATATATAGGGTGTGTATGCGCCTGCCTTTTTCCCTTTAGGAGGATAAACCTTTTTAAGAAGTAGAGCCCTAGGAGTAGATGTACCGCAAGTCGTGGTCAAGATTAATGGTGCTGCAATACGCGCCACAATACAAAGAAGTAACTTGACGGAGGATGAGGGAGTCAGGCGAAAAGAAGACAGCCAGGCTGCGGGTTCCTACTCTCATACGCATGGTTCGAGTACGCCGACCGATTCGATTCCGTCACGACCTTCCGTCGCGTCATGGTATATGTGCAGTAAACACCGAAGAGACAAAGAAGGCTCGAACAATAGAGAGAGACTCGGCGATACTAACATACCTGGAAGCGACGTTGAACCTAAAAAGGGGTAGTGAAGCTACTTAGGGTTGATGGGAACTAACTACAGGAGGTGATTTATGAACTTTGTCTGGTATAGTTCAGTAGACTCCCCGAGCGTTGAACTTCTTGGGTCCAGTTTGAGTGTCCGAGGCTTGCTTTCTGTATTTTAAGCTGTCTGTTATCAATCAACTCTCTACTTACTTCACTATAATTAGCAGTTCATTTATACTTTTCTTCTCGCAATAAGGGTTGGAGTGCGTCCACCAGCGATGCAGCACTCACACCACTCCCACAATAGCACCTCCGGAACTGGCAAAGGCAACGGAGGGCAGACCGGAAATGGGGCAACTCAACCCGCATCAGGAGGGCCTCATCGTGCCAGTACTATATCGGGCCACCAAGCTGAAAACATCTTCAGTTGCAGTCAGTGTCGCCGTCTGTACCGTAATGTATACCATGCTGGATACAATCAGTGCGGATGGTGCCGTAAAAGATACGCCAGCATGCCACGGCCCTGGTGTTCTCGTCACAGGGACGATGTGCCTCTCGGAAAATGCGCCACCTTTGGAATATTAGATGTCTGTGATGACTGCTGCTGGGCTGGGCCTAACCTGGACCTGCATCCCGACTACGACCCGCTTGACTTTGTGCTCGACCGGTGCGTGACGCCTCTATTTCTCCAGGGCGAAGAACCATCTGGTGACGATGGTATTCCAGGGGCGAGCCACAACCAGGGCCATAGATCATTTTCGGGTCAACACCTGTGCGCGCAACCCGCGGAAACGATTTAGGGACTTCGGTAATGTATAGCTCAGACCGTTCTACGGCTTCTCAGGCTCAAAACCATCCACAAGGCCATCTCCAGCCTCAATGGCCTGCACGATCGTTCTTCTAGGTACGATAATTGCCAGGGTTTGCGGCAGCTGGAACGCCTGCTCCAGCTCAAAACACCCTTCTCTAGTTGCGGGACCCCAAATCAGGCTAGGGCACGCTATCGCCGCTTACCGTATCAGATCAGTCTACTACCGCTCCCGTTCCTTCCGTGGACCGTCCATCAGGGGATCCCTGACGAGAGCCGAACGGGGAAAGGACAGGCAAGATAAATCCCAATTTAGTACAGCCGCCTGAGGGTGCCTCTTGCTGTTGAAACTGCTCGCTTCACGTCAATACCAAGGAATTCGACATACATAGGGAGAAAATATCAGGCAGAGAGTACCCGGACACGAGACGCAGAGGGCACCAGTATGATTCTGGGATCGCGGAAGAAATGTCCTCCGAGGTCAGCGTCATGCGAGAAGAGGAAACATAGGACATCTTAGACGCCGCCCCCTGAACGTCGCAAACTGAGCACAGAACGCACTAGGATTTGTGCCCCTTGCAGCAAGAAGAAAGGAGCTTCTAAAGAACACAAGAGATCCAAATGTTATCGGGAAGGGGGAAAAAACGAAAGAATAGCCCAACGGCTCGGGGACAGGACCGAGACGACAGGAGATGGGCTGTGATAGACGACAACCATGGAAGTCCCCATGGCTGGCATGAATGCTGAGCCTTTATTCTTCATTCTCTTATCAGACTCGTTAGAAACCAGCGATTCTGTTATTCATTTCCATGATCATTAGCGATAAAAGCGAAAAGGGGGGAAGGTTTCAGCCGTTCGGGCCTGGAATAATACGCCATACCGCCACAAGGGGACCCCCAAAACCCAGGTCGGGTTCCAGCTCGAACAGCATCTCGTCCAACTCCTACACACTCGTTCAACCCCGAACGCTTTCCTTTTTCATACTATGTGACTTACAACACCAGACACGCGAGTAGCTTACTGGGCTCAGCGAATCGAAGATCTCTCGGCAACTGTTGAGATTTATAGGGTGTAAGGACTTGAGGGGTCTGTCTGATCTCTTTACACACGACACAGGTGACGAAGTCAGCTTCTCTTAAGAAGGTATTAAGTACGAAATTGCTCTTGCGCGTACTGCAACCAAACGGAGGGCATAAACCCCCACCTCGACATACGATATGACGTTCAGCATCGACGAAGCTTTGGCAAGTTAGCGTTCGGAACTGGTGGACAACGTTCCATGCGCACGGGCTAGACCGGCATCTCTCAACAAGACTGCCGACGAAGATAATTGGGTAGCACTCTTATTTGCATAGCAGAGAGCATGACATCGAACCTTCGGTAGATGCGAATTCCTTCAGCATCTTAGCTATCAAATTCCATCGCTACGCATTCTTTCATTTTCTTCCTCGCTTTTTCTTAAGAGTCACCACAAGTCTCGTGCGCTTCTCTTTCTTTTTACTTCGCACAGGAACCCTCCGGTGGGCCTGTGTGCATGCATGCATTATTATATAAATGCAAAGCCAAAGAAACCAAAGCCAATATGTTATAACAAAACAGTGCATTTGGAAAAGCCCCGACGCCCCGGGGCATTAGGTTCGCCCTTCAGAATGAACCAGAACAAACCATCCACCCACCCATCCCGTCTGCAATTGCTGCTCAGTCTCCTTCCTTTCTAATCTGCACCGTTCTGTTCCTCATTGCTATTGGCGGTCAACGCCTTTGGTTTTGTGGGAGACTTCGGCGCGGCGCATGCAGCGGTAGTGGCGTCGTACTGCTGATCCACAGCCTCCTCGGCCGTCTTCCGAGCCTCTATGGCCCACTGTTCCAGTCGGTGCTTCTCGATGTGCTTGCGCAGGTTGCTGTCCTCCCACCTCATGGCCTCTAGCATCTTCTCACGCGCCCCCTTTTCCATCTTCTCAAAACGCCTGTCTAGGGTGTCGGTGTACACGCCGGCAGCCTCCGAAGGTGACAGCTGCTGGTATTCTTTGCGGTTTTGACTGTGCTCTGTCGGTCGTTAGTGGATAATAAATAGAATAAGCTTAGGGAATACACTCACGGCTGGCATATAGCATGCAATACATTCCGAAGAGATCCGTCCGACTCAGAACCTCCATAAGGTCGTCATCATTCTTGAGCGACGTGTTGTTAATCCGCGTCCAGTCTTCCCTGAGGTAGCACCTCCTCCAGATCAGTCGCTCTGCTTGTGCATGTTCTTCCCCGGAAAGGCCATCGTAGGCCACTTGTATCGCAAGGAAGAATTGGTCCGGAATAAGCTCTTTCGTCTCGGGTGGGAGGGTGATGAGTGTAAGGAGATCTATTAGGCTGAGGGCGTCCAAAGCTTCGTGGTTATAAAGCCTTTTGAGAGCGTCGTAGAAGATTTGCGAGAGTATCTTGTACTTCTTCGGGATGTTGAGAGCGAAAGTCTCCTGAAGGGAGTCCCATTCTTGCTGCTCGTCTACCGCATTGTCTATGACGGGACGGATCTGAGTATCGTACAAGTCGTCCTGGACCCCGATAATTGCGAGTTCCTTGTCGATGGCCTCTATGCGAGCGTCTGTAGCGGCTCCATTGATGTCGGGCCCTTGAGGACTAGCGGATGCTTTACTTGAAGGTCGAGATGCCTCGGCCAATCTCGCCAGCTTACCGAGACTCAATTCGATCTTCTTGTTCCACAACAACCGCTCACGCGTAAGACCAAGGTCGAGAAGCGTGTCAGCAGCCCGCTCGGTGTCTCCCTCAACGATGACGTCGTTAATCCAGGATATTTTTGCGAGCTCTGGCTTGGTTCGGAGGTACATCGTTTTGTACTTTTTGTCCCCATCGTATTGGAGGAGCGCATCGATACCATACGTCGTGAACAAATACTCGTAAAATGGAAAGGCAAACTCCTCGCCATACTTTCCAAAATATTCCCTGACCTTAGTTTCTTTCGCGGCCATCGCCGACTCTAGCTCCGTGACGCGGTCGGGGCTGAGGCCGGGGGCGTCGAGCTCGTCGCGATATCCGTCGATCTCTCTCGTGAGAACCTGTGCTAGAGCCGGTAACGACCTGTGGTGCTCGGCAATTTCTATCGCGGCATCCCAATTTTCTGAATCTGCGAGGAGAACCACTTTCTCGTGGCGGTCCTGCTCATATATCTGCTCATACTGCTGGCCAGTTGTGCTCTTCTTAGGATCATCGCTTGCCAGGTAAGATCGAGACAGTTCCTGAAGAGACGTAAGGTAGATTTCGGTCAACTGCGGCAACATCTCCTGGATCTTCTGAAGCAAAACGGCCTCTGCTGAATGGGGTGACTCCTGCAGTGCGGACCAATTCTGCTTGACCCATTCGGAGGCCAGTTCCAATTGCCGTTTAATATTGTTGGTGAGGTAAGCTTCGCACGTCCAAGGTATTGGCAAACCATCGCAATTGCCAGCAAGGATGCCGTTTTCAAGCTGTTCACCACCCAAGCCATAACGTGCGAGGCTTCCCTGGCGGAACGCCAAGGCGTCTCGAATTGCGCCGTTGTAGATTTCGGTGGCCTCGTAGATGAACCGGGTAAGGGAAGCCTGATCAAGATGAGCTCTTGTGTTATGTTTGATAACCTCGTAGCCCCAAGCGATGAAGAGTTCCATGCGATCGACATCCCGGATAAACCAGTGGCGAAGCTGATCGACCTCCCCTTTCTCGACGTCCGGCTCGGACTTCTCCTCAGACCGAATGTACTCGACGATCTCGGCAACGATGGTCTTCTTTGAATCGACCGGACGTGACCCGATGAACTCTTCATGCTTTCGCCATAAGGTGCTAGCGACATGCATTTTCTCTGCGTTCCAGAGAAGCCTCCACTTCGTGACACGATTAAGGGAGATCCCCAGCTTTTGGATATGCGCAATGAGTTTATCGAGGTAGCGTACGCGCTCTTTGATGTTGTTCTCCACCCGTACAGCCAGGGATGAAAAGTGCTGACCCGTGGACGTCAAAATCTCTTGGCTAAGGACTAAGGCCGCGATGCCGAATTGTTCATCTGTGAAAGATCGTTCCCGCTGTGCGTCAAAGGCCAATGGGTTGTCCTCTCTTACGCCAAAGAAAACAGCCTGTTCAAGTTTCGTCTTCGCCGTGACTACCGGTGGCTTCTCGCTTGCAAATCGTTCCACATCGGGCATCGTGATGCGGAGAGTACCTGCACCGCGGACAAGCAGAACGACCGATGGGTTTTTCGTTTTGACCTTATGGGTCTTTCCCTCATCGTTTCCGGACCCGGGAAAGTGAGGTTCTTCCCCACCGGAGCCCACGATCTCCACGCTAGTAGCTTCCCGCAAGTCGACCACATCCTCGTAAGAAGCAGGCGAGAGGTCGTTGTCTTCCATGAACTGGGAATCCGGCGTATCAGGTGGCTGAGCTATCGAAACAATGACGATTGCACGGTTGAAGACCACGAAGGCGATGATCGAGGGTCTAGGAAGAAATAGACGGGGTTTGACGTCGCTATGTGAGTCGGGCGGAGTAGAATAGGCGGACAGTGGTCTAACCATGCCAATTTCTACTGCGTTCTCGGAACGACCGGGGGTGATCATAACCTCGACCATATTATATCGGCAGGTATGCTCGTCAGAGAGATACGTCAAGAATAGCAAATGCTGCTGGTCGTCGCGGGTCGGGTACAAGAAAAGCTGGCTCATATCGTGTTGTCTAGAGGCGAGGTCGTGCGGTACAAAACAGAAATCGAGAACTTTGAAAGACTCTGAAGGGAAGCTTGCGCTTATCTGGTCCTTCTGTTGCACTTCATTCATGATGGATGTCCTGGCATCAACCTCGGCTAGCACATCATGATGGCCACCGCGGTGTACCCTCCAAGATTGTAGACGCCCCTTGGAGGTTGCGGCGACCACGGTGGACTCGCCCGGATTCGAAGCCCCATCCGTCCTCACGGCTACAATATCCCCTTGGGTGGCCGCGTGGGTGAGTGCGTGCCGGATGCTACCAAAGATGCCGCCGCTAGAAGGACCTAGACTGGTCCGTAAAAATTGGACCGACACTTTGGGGCGACCATGAGCATCGCGTACACTCATGTAAGCCATGCGACCGCTGCTGAAAGTCAGAATAAATCCGGCCGCGGATTCGGCGGTCGAGATCTGAATAACGGTTTCTCCTGAAAACATCCCGGGAATGGACTCCTCGACACCATGGCGCTGTTGCCGTAGGAAGTCCAATGTGGTCGCGCTGGATATGGACTCCCAATAAGTGATCCTACCGCTGGTAGGTATTACAACTACCAAGCCAGGCTCCGAAGATGACGCAGATGGCGGGACAAGGGCGCCTAGTGGTAGAGGATCGGTCGTGTTCTTGGAAGGACACGGCAGTGTGAATGTGAAGGATTCGGGAGATTGCGTTGGCGTCGAGTAGGGCCAAACTACGGCGTGCGTATGCGTGAGGTTCAGAGCATAGCCCGTGGAGCTGTCAACTAGACCATGCTGCCGGCCTGGAAAGAATTAGAAGCCGCGTATTTAGAATAATGACAAGAGAGCAAGGGGGCATACTGGCTGATTCTTGCTTAAGCCTATCAGGCAGGGCAGGCAGCTTCCTCACGTCGAAGGCATCATTAGTTGTCTGTGGAAATTCATGTTAGCACCTCAAGATCTCCCATGCGCAGGAGTTCGTTCGAGCGTTGGGACGTACTAGTAGCGTGCTGCCGTCACCTTTGTTTAGACGTTCCGCATGCCTCGGCTTCTTAGATCGCATGCTGAGCTCTTGCTTGGGTAGTTGCGGGGGAGGATCCTCGATTCCATCCCGCTTCGCCTCGGGGACCGAGGGCTTCGTGGACTTGACCTCGTAGGATTCCGTATTGCTATTCGAGTTGGCGAATGCATCCTCGGATAATGGTACCCGCTGCCTCTTGGCTTTCGGCTGTTGGACGGAATTCTCTGCGCTTAGGGGTCGCTGGCGACGCCGGCTGCGAGTCGTCATGGGAGTAGGCGCCGCATTTGCGCTGCTGTTGTCGAGCGAGGGAGAAAACATGGTGATGGCGCGGATATTCTGCTGCAAAACAACAGCGACGAGTCGGTCGCGTTGGTCTAATGTCTATGGGAAGAATTGATGATTAAGAACGCTTCGCCTTTCCTGAACTCAATTGTCGCAACGCTATACAATAAAATGCGGCGATGATATCGTAGAATTCGTGTCGGGTATCGTAATGATCAAGGCGCCGATTGATAAATGGGATGGATTGTCATCGTCCTGGGATGAGGAAAAGCGACGATGATGATGATGGTGATGATGAAATCAGTTGAACAAGAAAATTTAGCTTGCTGCAGCAGGAAAAGAAAGGGCCGGGTGGATTGTAAGTACAATTTAGTTAGCGTTAGGTATGTAGGTATGTTATTCCGAGTATTGTGTGGAGGTAAGGGAATTCTCTCGAATTGGAGAACACGCTGGCCGGCTCCCCAGCGAAGATCTAACTAGGTAACTCTAAAAGGAGGAAAAGGGTATGACGAGGCATTCACTCCCTCACACCTTCACGTCCAACCAGGGCTGTGTGGCTGTTGTTGATTGGACCTTGTTGATAGCGTCTTGAAAACTGAGAAACGCCCCAAAAAGAATGAGGTCCCACGGGCTGTTGTGGAAACTGACCGACCGCTGCCGGACCACTAGGAATTGACGGAGCAATGTACAGGTACAGATGGTTACCGGGTGCTCAAATCTCGTGGTCCCCAGGGATCTGCTTCCTACAGCCTACGGGCAGCTACCGGAGTACGTACCCGGTACATGCAGGACGCTGAGCTAGTATCCCCAAAATAACCGTGGGTCGATATATACTCCGTACCGGTGGATATCCGTTTTCAATCTTCTCCCTGCACCTGCTTGTTTCCCAGATCTTGTTTGTATGAGGCTCGGCGTGGAAACAACTTCAAAACGCCGGAATTCACTAGTATGTATCTAGGCATGGAATTCTCTTACAGACATAACATGGAACTCCTCGTTAGGACTAAACCTGATCAATCCCCTGGAGGATCTAAAGTTTTCATACTGGTGCAAGGGTGATTCCTGAGGAATGCATATCGTAATTGTACCAGTTCTTAGACATGTTGCTGCGGGTCATTTTCCATCTGTGGGGTTCATGCACCGGAAATGGGAGTCCCCATATGTCGTGATGGCCTCAATATTGATATATTCTAAGTATTACTTCCTCACTACAGGCAAATCTTACGACATCTATCACAGCCCAACTTTACCATGCCCGATACGGTTTCATTACTGATTCCAACTTCATTCAATGTACCGCTATTGCAGCATATTCTTATCTATTCGTAGTAAGGGTTGGCCGAGCAAGCCGTTTGATGAGAGCCATTTCGTCCCTACCCTGAATAAGATGGATATTCGAAGCGGGTATACGTCCCGGTATCTCCTGGTGCAGCGAAACCATCCTTTGATACCGCAAGACAATCAATCCGACACTTAACTATTTGTGAGCGACCATGACTTCTAGTCGCGCAGGTCGAGTGGTTCCTGTCTCCATGGAAGAGAAGGCTCTAGGGGTGAGTTGCGGAATGGGGTTTGTGTTTCGCAGCCCGATCTCTCTATCATCTGAACCTACAGAGCCTGAAAGACTTCAGCCAAACTCAAGACTGGAGAAGTACGTTAATCTTAATATGTGCATCGACCTATAGTCCATTGCTTATACGGAGTTGATAACATGTTGGTGATGCTATGTGCAACAGTCTTCGGCTGGCGATAACCAATTCAAGGGACATAGCTCGGTTAGAAGTCGATTCTCGTTATGAAGATATTCTCTTATTGTCTTGTGTCATAAAAGTGGGTACGGCTGTATGAGGTATTGGCCCCTTTGGTTAAACCGACCAGCCCTCGCTCCTTTGCTAGCATACATAGGGCCGTTCATCAAGTGCCTCTATACCAAATACCAAGTCTCTGGGCTATTCGGAAGCAGTATATCGAGGATACAGAATATAATTACTATGCACGCGGGCTGCGGGGATTACACCTTTTCTCACCTGAGATAATCATTGCATCGTCACAATTACAGGTCCCGAAGCGACATTATACTCAACAGGATGGCAGATTACTGCCAAGAGATAACAGCTCCTAAACCCTTTTCCCTTATTAACCCTGTTTATCCATGAGACACACGATTTCGTTTTCGCAGCTTAGCTAAAAGACTCTACGATTACACCATCAACGGGGAAGCAGTATTGACAGCGTGACTGTTGGTAGCTAAGTGGCAGAGGAATGCTAGGGTTATGATGAAGCGAGTCTCCGGATCGGTTACCATAACCGATCCTCTGGTCAAATACCAGTCGTTATTAGCCACTGGGCTTTACAGCCCGGATCCGGCTCAGCATCGGTTGGCAATCCATCTCCAGAAGATCTACCACCGGCTCAAGGACTATTCACCCTCTGTCGAGTATCGAACGAGGCTAAAAGCCATAGGCCAAGCACTGGACCGATCCAAAACAGAGGACCGCTCCAAGTCTGTCGCGGTTGAGAGCCATCCCATTCGTCGGAACCCCTTATTCTCGCGCTTCTTCGCGCGGACGGAGGGGCCGGACACTCTGGCTCTCACCCGAGTCCTCACAAGCCATGAAGAAGCAATAAACATCGACTCTCCGCGGGGCCTCTTCCTGTCCGGAGAGGTGGGGACGGGGAAGTCCATGCTGCTGGATCTCCTAGCAGACGGCCTACCTACGAGTCGGAAGAGGAGATGGCATTTCAATACCTTCATGTTATATACGCTCTCGCAGCTGGAGCATTATAGGAAACCACATTCCCAGATAGGGCCGGATGACCCACAATACTCCCTATTATGGATGGCGAAGGAGATGATAGAGAAATCTCCGGTCCTCTTTCTGGATGAGTTCCAGCTCCCGGACAGGGCAGCCAGCAAGATCCTTAGCAACCTATTCACGGCCTTTTTCCAATTAGGCGGAGTCCTCGTCACGTCCTCAAACCGTATGCCTGAGGAGCTGGAGAAGGCCGCCGGTTTCGACTACACCGCACCTACACCCGGTGGGGTGATAAGTCAAATGCTAGGCCTTAAAAAGACTCGCGGGAAGGGAGAGCTTTATGGTTCTTCCAGCGACTTTGCCGCCTTCCTGGAGGTGTTGAAAGCAAGGTGCGAGTTTTGGCAGATGGAAGGCGGCAAAGACTGGAGACGCCGCGAGGCTGCTGAGCTATCGAACCAATATCCAGCATCATTGCCAGAATCTGCGGCATCCCATCCGTTTGCGGTTGACACAGCCCAAGTTGCGGGTAATACTAATGAACCTGAGCCAAGCGATTTTGCTAGTGTCACGACGACACCTAGAAACTTTTATCTGCTGGAAGAGACCGACGAGACGTCCTGGGCTGATGCACTAGATAGCTTTCTACCTTCCCCTATCCAGCAGATGGCCTGGGAATCCACAACGCTTACGGTTTATGGCCGGGCGATCACTATCCCGCACCAGCATAACGGGATCGTGTATTGGGACTTCGCGGAATTGGTATCCTCGTTTGGGCCTGCGGACTACATCACTATGGCGTCTACCTTCCACACGTTTATAATCGATGGTATCCCAATACTGACCATCCTCAAAAAGAACGAGGCTAGGCGTCTAATAACTCTCCTTGACGCCTTGTACGAAGCACGGTGCAAGCTCGTCGTACGAGCCGAGGCCGGCCCCGACGACCTCTTCTTCCCTGAAGCAAGACGCACCTCTCCCTCAACTGTACCATCGACCCAGTCCCAGGCAGAATCAATAGACGCGGACGCGATCCACTCCGAGACCATCGCAGAAGCATACCAAGATGTCCAATCTCCATTCCGACCCAACATCTCCTCGTACACGGACTCGGGCAACGCAGCATACGACCCGGACCACGACTTCGGGTCCGACTTCGGCCTGGGGCCAACCGCACAACAACAGCAGCAGCAGAGGCCCGCGATCAACTTCAGCGACACGGCCGCGTTCACGGGCGAGGACGAGAGGTTCGCCTACAAGCGCGCGGCGAGCCGCCTGTGGGAGCTGTGCGGGGCGCAGTGGCACGGCCGGACGGGCGAGGGCTGGTGGCAGCCGCTCCCGGCCGAGGCGCGGCACTGGGAGCGCGGGCCTTCCGGCGGCCTAGCGCAACGCGGCCGCGAGAGCGGCGGGAAGACGGGCGGCGATGCCCAGATGGGGCCCGCGGTGGAGCTCGACGAGCCGGCTGGTTTGCAGAGGCTGAGGGTCGAGCACTTGAGGAAGGCTGCTGCTGCTGAGGGTGAATGCGAAATAGTTATTAAGCAATAGACCGGGCAATTCGGTACTCCAAGTATCGTGAGAGCTCCATAAACATTGAACCCGAGTCGTGCAACTCCTCCGGCCGGTGCCAATATGCAGAAACCCGTTTTAGCGGGCTTAAAGGTCTTCGGTTTTATACACATGTATAACTAGCGAGTCATAGAGCCGCACCGCACTCTGTCAAACATAGGTACGTAGTAATTCCAACTAAGAACGAGGAATATTCCCAACAGTCTAATCTCCTCAACGCCATCGCCCAACCCACTACTTGATAGCACCATCTATGACGCCATGCGAATACGTCTTTCCCACTAGCATATACAAATCGTTATCACCCTCGTCACCACGCAGGGAAGACACGTCACCGCCTTGCCTTGGTGCTCTGGTAGTCCTCGACCAGCGAGGGAGCTCGGTGGGGAGAATGGAGGAAAACCGGCGTGAACACGGAGGATGGCGTAGCGATTCTTGAATAGTCAGGGGCGGCGGGCATCGTGAAGCCCGCTGATAACGGTCACCTGGCGATGCCTAGGAGGAAGTAGATCTTGTCGCGCGGGTCGGCGCCTGAGTATACCCGGGTATCATAGAACAGGGCCTGGAAGTAGTTCATCCAAACCCGCCTCTTCTGGTCCGCGTGTGGGCATTAAATCCTCTTACTCACTGAGTTCTCGCGTCGGGGGAGGTGTTCTGCTATGACTGGAGGGGCAGGAATTGTCAAGCCCGGAGCCGCAGACGGCCGAGAAAGTCCTCTCCGCGTATCAGATGTAGAAAAGTATCGTGAAAAGGGCATACGGAGTGTGATAGTAATCCCGTCGGAAATGGGAGGTTCGCTGCTCAAGGCGGGCCCGCTGTGCACCATGTTGTTAGCCCGCCGTCATTCTACCGATGCGCTCCCTTCGCCGAGCGGTCCTAGCCAACATACCCTTACTCCACAAAGGGGGGAGAGGGAAGAAGGGACGATAGAGGCGGTTGAGGTAGGCAAATTCATTCTGTGAAGATACGGCGACAAACCTCGACTAAGAGACCCGAGCGCAAATCAAGACCATCTTGCCCGAGCCCGCAAAGCAACTCCAGACTCCATGCCACCGACCGGTCTCGGCTCCGTGAAAATGCACCCGTTCTGATATACAACCCATAAGACTCCGGTACCCCCGCAGCGGCCGCAGTCCGCCATTACTACTAGCCCCAGCCCACGCCACCCAGCTCACAGACTCGCAACGCCGGGCGCCCATCCCTCGCCAATACGCCGCATCTCCTGGCTGAACCTGCGGCTCGTGATCTGCTTGCCGCCGCGGCCGTCGAGCGGGGCGTGCTCGTCGGGGTCGTAGAAGGGGTTCTGCAGGAGGCGGACGTAGGCGGTCTGCATGGCCCTGAAGACGGGCTTGAGCTCGCCCTCCCTGAGGCCCACCCCGCCGCCGACCGCCCCGATGGCTCCGGCGGCGGCGGCGGCGCCAACCCCTCCTCCTCCTCCTCCCGCGACGACGGGCCCGCTACCCCTACCGGCGCGCCCCCGCATGTCCACGACGGCGACGAACTTGACGCCGGTGTTGGTCTCGAAGCCGTAGGCGGCGAGGCGCTCGTCGACGGCGTGCAGCAGGCCGTAGTCGCCCGACAGCATGGTCCCCGGGCCCGAGGCGGCGGCGTGGCGCGCGCGCGCCTCGAACACGTCTAGCGTGCTGGACAGAAGCAGCGAGAACTGCAGCGGCGTGCGGAGCGGGTGCGCGCGCGTGTTGGCGTGGCTGTCGTACGACGGGAATATGGAGATGTGGAGAGGGTTGTTCTGCGTTTCGGTTGCGTTAGCCAGTAACTACGCGCCTATCTAGGTGTGTAGGATAGATAGTGTATTGTGCCGCTTTTCAGGGGACTCGAAGCTCTCTGTATATGGAGGAAGGCCGGAAAGGTAGCTAGGAAAAGGAGTGCGCCTACATTTCTCCCTATGACGCCTAGGCAGGCTATTGAGGGTATGGCTGCCGCCATTGCGCCGCCTTGTACTGTGCCAATCTGATGCTAACGACACGACACTTAAAGGGCGTAGATTGACGTTGAGACTTGAGTATGTTCACATGTGCCGGGAGCTTAAGCTGGCGATGAACGTTGCAGGGTGATAACGATAGAAGGGTGGACCCACCAAGCACTGGTTGGGTGGGGTTAATTATACTTACTGACGAGTGTGCTTACCCCGTATAACAACCCTCCCTTACATACACCTAATGGATCAATTGGATCCGTGCGCACCCTATCAATCAACCCCCCTTCGTATTAACCATATACCTTCAACAATTCATTTCTTTATTAAAACATGTCCAATTGAAAAGTTACATATATCATTTTGTAGCCTTGTTTCAGGGCTTCAAAACCGTATATACCATCCTCCAGCGCGACGAACGGCTCTCAATCCTTTTGGGAATGACTTAATAAGCTTCACTACAAGGTTGGTATCCAATTAAGACCATGCGTCTTGGATTACTTCA
Source organism: Monosporascus sp. 5C6A (assembly GCA_004155035.1). Classification (NCBI taxonomy): domain Eukaryota; kingdom Fungi; phylum Ascomycota; class Sordariomycetes; order Xylariales; genus Monosporascus; species Monosporascus sp. 5C6A. The sequence goes on along the minus strand of QJOB01000205.1, from coordinate 93,710 downwards.
AACGTCCGGTAGCGATTTTCTTTATTATCAAGTAAATAGCCGAATTCGGGCTCGATCTCGTAAATTTTGTCCTTTAAAGCGCGCCAAAGGTGTTCGATGGGGTTCAAATCGGGCGAGTACGTTGGACTTGTTCTCCGACGCGCTGACGTTCTATTCCCATCGCTTCGGCCACCCGGGTCTGGGTTGCACCCGCAGCCACGGCTCCAATCATGAAGGCCCCGGCTTCCGGACTGAATTCCTCGTTAGGCCGACAATCGGCGACAAAAACGGGAGCGACCTTATCCAAATCCATATTGTGGTTGCTACGTTATTGGACTTTGAAGTTGGAAGGGGTTGGAGATATGGGTCGGAGTTGGGAGGTGGGGTGTCACGAGCGCACGGATCCAATTGATCCATTAGTGTAAATAGTCTATAGTGCTCTTATCCACACCTGAATTCTATACCAGGTTCAAGAGAATAAAACATGGACACCTACCATATGTAGGCATTGTTGCCGGCATAATCGAGGTAGGGATATGTTAGCCCATGGCATAGGAGTTCCTGTGCGCCTTTTGTGCTTGGCAATTAATCAAGACGAAACAAATCACCATTGCTCGTCCCGGGTGAAATCATTTGTGATATTCCACAAGGTCGGCTAGAATGGCCGTTGCGTAGTCTAGTGAAGCTCCGGGTGCGAAGAGTGTCTGACACGAAGAAGCGTTCACGTTGCTTCAACGTTATCCGCCCAGTGGCAAGGGGAAGACTTAATAAAAGTGAATAAAAGTGAATATGAGGAGATTGAATGATCAACTCCTCGATAATCCGACTTACGTACGAAACCCTAAAGAGCAATTGGGGAACTCACTTAAGCACCGATAATATGCATGCGTACCTAATCGAGAGCGTGGATATCCTAACCCCAACAACCTATATCGAGCATGCACCAGAGAGGATACGCGCCTCCTAGGTAACGAGAAACCCCCTCCGATAGATAATGCCTCCCAACAGACGAGGGCAATTCTTGCGGTGCTCCACGGATGCATCCCCTATATATAGGCCTGCGTCCGACGTAGCATCGTCGGATCCAAACAGCGCAATATGTAAAAGCTAGATAGTTACTCTTCATCCTCCACCAGCGACTCCGTCTTCTCGAGCCCCTTCAACACCTCCTCGATCTCGACGGGATCCGTGATCGCCCAGACGCCGCCCCCCTTGACAGTATCGGAGGCGCCCCGCATGCCGACCTCCTTGCCGACGAGGTTCCGGCCCACCTTGCCGGGGCCGATGCCGACCCACCGGCGCACCTTCTGCTCCTGGTCCAGGTACCTGATGCTGTCCCACCAGCGGACCGTCTCGAGGCACTGGCGGGCGAGGAGGTCGCGGACCTCGGCAGCGCTGGCGAAGGGGCGCGCCGTGACGTTGCTGACGCACTCGAGGACGCCGGGGAAACTGACGACGTCCCGGTCTCCCCTGCCGGGCGCGCGGCTCTTCTGGCCCAGCAGCCCGCGCATGACGTCGACGGCGGGGCGCATAATGGGGCTGTGGAAGGGGTCGTCGCAGCTGAGGCGGACGGCGCGGGGGTCGTGGCCGAGGAACTGGCGCACGTGCGCCACGAGCTCCTTGATGCGCGCCACGCTGCCGCTGACTACGATCTGGTTCTTGGAGTTGACGTTGGCGATGAGCACCTGCCGGATCGGCTTCTCGGAGAACTCGGCGCCGCGGATCCCCGCGCTGCGGTAGCCCACGAACCCGTCGATCGCCTCGATGAGCGCCGGCAGGTACTCGGGCTCCGTGACGAGCGCGACCATGCCGTACTCGCCGCCGTGCGCCTCGCGCGCGCGCCGCGTCGCCTCCGCCATGGCCTCGGCCCGCCGGCGGCAGATGTGGAGCGCGTCCTCGAAGGTGAGGATTTCCGCGGCCACGAGCGCCGCGAACTCGCCGAGCGAGTGGCCCAGCGTGACGTCGGCGCGCTCAGCGGCGTGGAACCCGAACTCCTGCTCGAGAACGCGCAGGATAAGGATCGAGGTGGCCATAATGGCGGGCTGCGCTACGGGAGTAGCCGTGAGCTCGCGCGAAGGCCCTTCCTGGATCATCGACGAGAGCTTGTACCCCATCAGGTCATCAATCTCGTCGAGGATGACCGAGGCGGTGCGCGGGAAGGCCTCGAGCCAGGGGGTCAGCATGCCGACCTTTTGGACACCTTGGCCTGCGGATTCGTAACGAGACGAGACGGTCAGTTTAGTTGGGAACTTCTGGGTGGCTAAGGGTGTGAAAGAGAGACGACAAGGTCTAGTGAGCCAGCGAGGAGTGAGGGTGCGTTTCCTTACCCGGAAAGAAGATGGCCGTTCGCGGCCGGGATCCCTTGGTCGAAGCATGTCTCCGACCTGCGACCCGGATTGCTACCGACGCCGAGATATGCGACGCGCGACTCGCATTGGGACAGCCGAGGTAACGAGTCACGGAAGAGCGGGCGGCGAGCCGGGCGGACCGAAAACGCATTGGTGAAGCAGACACTCTCATCGCCGTGCGCCAGCTATACTTGAGCGTCGACGGCGGTATCTGGTATCGGAAATCATTGAAGACTGTGTAAAGGAGGGAGTTACTGCTTGGTTCTTGGTGGAGAAAGGAAGGCTGAATTGGGGTTCCGGGAACGTGGAAGGGTTATGCCTAGTATGACGAAGAAGGGCAGCCAACGTCAACGTAGATGCCAAGCTAGAATATGGACCCGCCCCACACCATACCCCGGCTCCTACCACCCGCACCCCGGGATACATACCCCGGTCCCATCCATGCCTCGGTGTCCGGCTACCTACCTATGGGTGGTTCGTACATGATGTGATTACTTCAATATTACTAATTCCAAAAGCATCGTAAGTCGCAAAGCGAACGTTAGGATAAGTGTTTTGTAAAAGTCCGACTTTGCCCGCATATCAAATGGGTAGTCCCTGATTAGCCAGGGGTTTGGGCTGCCGTTATATCTAACACAAGCCGGTCGTTGCTAACGAATGTGCGGTAACGGCGAGTGACAGGTGCATGTTCTCTCTCTTCCTCCGGGGTCAATTCTAACACCTAATTTCAACGCCCCCTTTGCTTACAGTAAGGTACTTGACACCTTTATATGGCTTCACACCCTCGCCGAGACCGCGGCTCTTCTTGCTGTCGAGCACTATGCTCTCCACCTTGATTCCACTCGCCAGCCATCCCTTGACCGAGAAGCTGACCGACGCGGAACTGGGCATGAGGATCTTATTCTGCGCTAGTTTCTTCGCGTCCTTCTCATCCCCGCCCTTTTCTGTACTGGCGGCTGGTTTCGTATCTGATGATGACTGGTAAGGCTCGTCGTATGTGTAGTCCCGGCCGAACCCAAACCCTGTGGGGTCCGCGTCTTCGAGATCATCGGCTAGGGGGCCGACGACCGTGCACCGTAACCCGAAGTATGTCGTCCCTGCTGAAAGGTCCTTGGCCGGTATATGCCATTCCAGGACATTATCCCCTGGGCTGTAGCTTGCATCGCCCCTCGTGGGTCGGATGTCTGAGAGATTCCTCACGTCAGAAGGTAAAGGGACCGACACGACAACATCCTGTAACAAGGGAGAGGCGGCCGTCCCAGCCTGCGGTCCACCAAATCCTCTCCCACCAGAAGCTCCTCCTCTACCGGACGGTCCAGACAATGAGAAGCCAGAACGACCAAAGATTTTGCTAATGTGTAGTCGAACCTCGAAATCGGAACCTGTCGAGCCAAGCCCCGTCTTAACTTCTATGTCTACAGGCAGCTTCAGGTTGTTCGAGCTCAGGGATCCACTCTTTCCATTCGTGAAGGGCAGCAGGTCGACCTCGTAGCCTGCTAAGATAAAACGACCATCGGGCGGTATGAAGCTGAGCTCCCCGGGCCGTTCCTTCCATCGAGCCAACCGCACGCATGGGTGGAAGACGGGCAATTCCATTATACTAGTTAGATTATGCTTTCCTGAAGGCCCAGTGAGATTTAGGGTAATATCCGGGACTCCGGAGACTTTGGAGGTGAAGGCGATGGTTCCATTTGCGAAAGCGGCGATCGGGCGCCCGGACGGCGCAAGAGTGACGGTGAGGGTTTCAACTACATCGGCATAAAGTTCATTGGACGTATGACGGACATTTGCTCTTCTCCAAGGCAACGCCGGCGCGTTTTGGCTGGCTAGAGATAGAGAACTCGGATTGCTGGTGTTGTTGGCGAAGGCAGGTTTGGTAGGCAGATTCATGCTACCCAATAGCTTCCCTAATAGGCCTTCGACTTCAACAACATCCCTCAGGGCGTTCGGCTCTGTCGTGTTGATTGTGCCAGCATCGCACATCTCAGTGAGGAGTTGGGCAACGACATCGTAGTTGGCTTCGATCCTGTGGGCGAGCAAGGGCGCACCCAGAAACTCTTCTAGCGCATCTATCACACGATGGAGGAACTCGAGGACGAGGAGTGGCTCTATCTCAGAAGACGTCGTCGCCAAGTAAAGCAAGTTGGCATGTTCCAGGCTAAAGACCAAAGTGGCAGGGTTCGTATTGGGTAAGTAGATCAGATTCGGTCTTGGGGCTGGATGTTGGAGATAAAGAGGGAGTAACTGCGTTGCGGACAAAGGGCGCGAGGTATAGGTATGAGATAGGATCGCGCGACTGGCGGATATAAGGTTAGTCGAATGCTCAATCAAAAATGAAATCCCAGCAGGGCATTTTGAAACTTACGTGTGCTCATCGTAGATGTGCAGCGCCTCTATTACACCGTTCATGACGGTCGTATTCTCCGAACCATAATCAACCTCAGTCACTACTGGATACGTTAAGAAGCAGAGCAGTACTTCAGAGAGTGTTGTGTTTGGTGGAGGGGCAGGGGCAAAAGCGGCATATGGACGTCACTGGTTTGCTGCCCAGCGTCGGGTATCGGGGGTCTGGGGGCGGGGATCGACAACTGTGGCTGGTGAGGTCTCTGATCGGAATGCCCAGCCACACCTGGCTTCCCGAACTTTTATTGGTTAATGAAAATTCTGGGGCGTCCTGTAGTGGGGTTTATCTATCTCTCTATCTAAGGTTTCCGCTGCAAAGTTGCTTAGATTGATGAGAAAGTTTCACCCGATAAGAGAAAAGTCAATCTGAAGTCGGGAAGTTTTCAGAGACCATTCCTGCAGCAGCCTACGCGAACGAGAAAGACGGCGGGGCAATGGCTGGACCTGCTAGTATCACGTCCTCCATAACCTCCAATACTCTCACCCATGCCCCGGGGATGGCCTTTTTATCCTCCTTCACGGACTCCTCGAAACCATTTGGAGCCGCGGAGATGTTGGCGCTTTTCGAGACTATCCAGGCAGGGAACCGCCACGCCTTCTTGCAGCCTACCCCGTCAATATCCAACGCCTCCTTGCAACTTGCAAAAGCGACACTAGATGCGTATGCAGGCCAAGTGAGCGATGAACAGCAGCAGAGACTGAAGGAAGCGAACAAGAAACGGAAGCGGACAGAGAACCCTCCCAACAAAACCGAAGTCCTCAAGATCAGGAAATTGCACGTCGACGGCTTCGAGAGCGGCCAGGTCTGGCAGCAGGCAAGAAGGATTATCGATAATGCGCTTCAAGATTCGATGGAGGCACTCGAAGAGCTAGAGAGCCGACATGAGGTCCATGTCAACGGTGTCGACGGCAAGGCCAAGTCTCCTGAATCCTCTGAAGCAAACTCCAAAATCAGTTCCGATGGAAGTGAAGAAGAATCCGCCGAGGAGAATGTGGACTCCGAAGAAGAAGATATGGATGAAGTCGACGAAGAAGCCTCTATCGATGATGACGACGTAGGAGATCTCGGAGAACTTCTGGAGGATGAGGGTGAAGAGGGTACCGGGGACATGGAAGAAGGGGACGACGAGCGCATCGACGAAAATGATGAAGACGATGAAGACGAGTCCTCGGAAACCATGGTAGAAGACCCAAATGGCCTTAACGACGGCTTCTTCTCGATTGATGAATTCAACAAGCATACTCAATGGTTCGAGGACCAAGATGCCAGGGCAAATCCAAACACGGATCAAGCAAGTGATGATGAAGACATTGACTGGCACGCTGATCCATTATCATCAAATCCTCCAGTACGAGGAAAATCACCGAAGAAACCGCGCAAAAATGAGGAGGACGAGCTGCCATCGGACCTAGAAGATGACGAGGACGAAGATGGCGGACCTACGTTCGGCAACGTGGATTTAGACGCACCGGAAGGCGAAAGCGACGTAGAGGAGGCTGATGATAATATGGACGAAGGAGGCGATTTCAATGCCAACGATATATTCTACAAAGATTTCTTCGCCCCACCAAAGAGGAAAGGGGCCAAGCAAAGCAAGCCACGTGAATTAAGGGAGCCGCGACCCGCCTCACCTGAGGATCGGGAGGTAGGTCGGGCTATGGCTGACGTTCACCGCGATTTATTCGAAGATGAGTCGGAGCGCGAGGACTCGGACGATGCGCTTTCGGACGTCTCCGCGGGGGACCCGAAGTCAAGGAAATCCGCCCACGAAAGACGACAAGCCAAGTTGGCTGAGGAGATCCGCCAACTCGAAGCTGCAAATGTAGCCAAGCGGGAATGGACCATGGCAGGTGAAGCCAAGGCGGTGGATCGACCGATGAACTCACTCCTAGAGGAAGACCTTGATTTCGAGCACGTCGGGAAGCCGGTTCCGGTAATCACCACCGAGGTTAGCGAAAGCATCGAGGAGATGATCAAGCGGCGCATTCTCGCGCAAGAGTTTGATGAAGTCATCAAGCGGCGGCCTGATGCGGCCGACTTTTCGTCCGCAAACACCCGCAGAGGACTTGTCGACCTCGACGATAGCAAGGCCAAGCAAAGCCTGGCGGAGATCTACGAGGAGGAGCACGTGAAGAATGCCAACCCGGACACGTACGTCAGCAAGTCCGACGAGAAGCTGCGCAAGGAAGAGAAGGAGATCGAGCAGATGTGGCGCGACGTCAGCGCCAAGCTCGACGCGCTCAGCAGTTGGCACTACCGGCCCAAGCCCGCCGCGCCAACCCTGACCGTCATCTCGGACGTCGCGACCGTCAGCATGGAGGACGCGCAGCCGGCCACGGCGCAGGGCGTCACGGGCGGCGACACGGCCCTTGCGCCGCAGGAGATCTACGCCCCCGGCAGGGAGACGGCCGAGAAGGGCGAGGTCGTCGCCAAGAGCGGCCTCCCCGTCGCCCGACAGGAGATGAGCAGGGAGGACAAGGCGCGGCGCCGCCGCAGGCAGAAGGAGCGCATACGCAAGGCGGGCGGCGTCGGCGGTGCCGGTACCGGTGCCCGGCCGGGGGCCGTCGCCGGCGGGAAGACCAAGGCCCAGGAGCGCAAGGACACCCTCGGCGACCTCAAGAAGGGCGGTGTCAAGGTCATCAACAAGAAGGGCGAGATCCTCGACATGGAGGGCAACAAGGCGAAGGCGGCCAAGGCGGCCTCGAGCGGCAGCTTTAAGTTGTAAGGAGTCGGGTTGGCTCGGTGTTTTTGATACGTATATTAATGTGAAGCTACCATGAGCTATCGCGTCTTATCTGAGTGCTTAATAGTGATCGAGCTTTGTGGTGTTACGCGATGTCTCTGCAATCATCTCGTCGGTGTATGTGCCTCTGCGAATTATGTTTTAACCAAGTGTCTTACTACACCGTTCAGAGGACATTATTCTCGCGAATTCCCGGCAGCCCTAAGGGTCTCCTGTTAACTGTTCACATGAACCGTATCCACTCTACCCGACATGTGGAACAGGTAGAGAACAGAAAAATATGCCTATCTACACCTCTGTCCTCTGCTCGCAATAACCTAGGATGATAATTAAATGGCGGTGCTCGGCCACGTGACTACGTTAGCAGCGCTAGCAACTACAAGTTTTGTAGCAGGATACCCTGACTCTTAGAAATGCTCACTGGAGACACCGTCCGACAGTGGCTCGGAGTTGTCTATCCGAAGACGTGCCGCTTCTTCCTGCACTGCAGTTGGTCCGCACACATGAGAACACTGTCCAATCACGTATTGCCCCTCGCCCATATCAAGGGTGAGGGAAGGATTCCAGCATTCATAACCGCTGGCCATGGCTATGGCTTTTGCTGGGGCTCTATTTCGTTTTCTGGGACTCGGCCTTTGCACGACATCCCTTATCCTTAGAAGTCTGCACAAGCCCAGGTATCTTAGCAGAAATTGTGACGCCACCAAGCTCCAATCTCTCCAAGGCGCTCAACGAAATCCCGTATGAACTGATCTACTGGCTTGGTTTCCCCGTCCGCGGTGAACCCACCCATCTCGTTCCTCGCCCCTATTCGACGTGTGTTGTGTGACAGCCGGGCCCATCACTCACTTATCTGGTCGTGGCCAGCGAGTCCTCGAGGAAGCTGCTGCATGGTGCACCGACATGGCGCACGTCGAAGACGGCATGAACAGCGCCTTGACCCAGTACGACGCCGCGAACCCGCCGCCTTTCGCGCCGCCGGTCCTCAGGCCCGGTGACCAGGTCATCAGACAGACGTCTAACATCCTCTAGTACCTGGGCTGACGTCTGGATCTCGCACCGCTGGCGGGTGGCAAGAATCTCTACGACGACGGAGGCGATAGTATCTGGAGGCTTAACGGGCTGGGGCTAACCGCGCTGGACATGTTCGTCAACGAGGTGCAGGAGACGCACCATGCCGTTGCGATGGGGCGGAGCTACGAGGAGCACAGGGAGGTGGCGCTGCGCAAGTCCGACGAGTACCTCAAGAACCGGTTGCCCCGGTATCTGGGTTAGTTCGAGTGGGTATTGAAGGGCGAGAGGAGCGGCGAGGCTCCGTGGCTGCACGGCGGCGTTTTGTCGTACGCGGATCTGACTTTTTCCTCTGTAAGCTCATGCGTTCCCCACCCTTATCGGCCTTGGGAAACTTGTGTCGGTCTTGAACCAAAACCCTATCTATCTGCTATGCGGACAGCAGCGGTCTCTGTGACTGGCTGACTGACCGTATCCGACAGCGTATCGACGCTGTCAAATTCGCCTTTCTCAAGTCCACGCCCGCAGCGGAGAAGAGAGGCGCTTATAGACGTGCGTTATAGCTGTACGGGGCAGTCAACGGGCTGCCTAGCATCAGGGAGTACGAGGCAGGAGTACTCAACGGGCATTTACAGACATTATCCGGAGCTTGATGTTGCTTAATAGCGCTAGCCCTGACACGTACGGACGCCGAAACTACAGCGTGTCGTTCTATCACTCTCACAAAGGAGCAAGTGGGGGAATTTCATCCCATAACGTCGGTGGAAACGCAGGATCGAAGGGATGGTGGTAAGAATGGTGCCGATTGACGCCGTAAGATTTGGTCAACACCTTAAAAAGAAGACCGAAAAACCTAGCACCCGACAGAAAATGTTGTTGACTCACTAATAGACAAACTTTGACTAGGCAGAGCATATAAAATCCGTTGCGATCCCACCTCTATGGTCCCGTGGCCCTCTAGCAGCTCCGACTTTTTTGAGATAAATCAGACCACGGTGCAGCCATGAGAAAGACCTCTTTTCTGTTCGCTGTGGCCTGGCAGTCCCGCCAGGCCGTTCTGGCTGTTCCCGTGGCTACGGACCATATCTCGAGTTATCCAGCCGCCGCCGTAGAAACCCATGACAAGTATTGGGCGAGTTACATGGAGGAAAGAGGTTACCCATCCAATGAGGATGTCTGCGGAATGATCAGGGATGAGGAGAACGATTTGGTAAGAAAGACCTGGGGAGTGCTTTGTCCCATTTCTGGGGTTTCTTTTCCTCCTCCTTTTTGCTTCTCTCTATGTCTTCCCCTTCTTATCTTCTTGCACTCCCTTACCCTCCATACACACACAACTTTCTTTTCTTCATATCAGCTGAAACATATCATCACGAATGCACCTAAAACCGACGGGTTAATCAACGCGGACCTAAGAACACAGAGACTAATTCTAAAACGCAGTTTTCCAGGAGCTGGGCGAAGGATTACTACCACATTTGGATGAGCGATAACGGATTTATAATGGGTGCGTATACTACAAGGGACTCCATCACAGTACAATTCTGACCTCTTTGGTAGACGACTGGGTTCAACACATGTATTTGAATGCTACAGCGGACGCAGGCATTACAGCAGGGAATCTTGACTGCACAGCCCTGGATTCTCAATCCTGCTGGCCACCTCAAGAGCGGACTTGCGAAAGCTACAATCCGGCCGGCTGTAGGCAATCCAGAACAATATCTGGACCGTGATCAACTGCTGACGCTCCTGAACTAGTCCACATAATCCACACCGGAATAGTCAATATATACTCTGCACTACGATCCGCGGACATAAGGGATTATATAGAGACACCTTTGGCGAACCTCGACCTGAGAACTCTGGTCACGGACTTTGTTTGGAGGGAGAGCGATTGGCAGAATGGAGACGCGAAGATGTCCGCATTTGCAGTAAGACTATGTCCTTCGCTTTACGCATTGGGGCGATCAATACTAATATTATGCATCATTAAGCCCATACTCTTCATGCTGGCAGGGTTCCTGGGCCCCGCTGGAGAAGCTGGACTCGTGAGGGGGCTTGCGGCGACTGAGGAGCATATAGCCGGCACCATAGGCTCCTTCCAGTTCAACACCGTTGTCCACAGTCTAAGTAAGTTAACACCCTCCAGTGGACGTTGTAAAACGCTAAGAGTTATCATAGGCCAAGCTGCCTACAATCGGGGGGGCGGCTATCTTGATATCGCTGAAATCGCGGACGAACTCCCAACGGAGCTCGGTAGCGTCTTCGACGACACGAACAATTATATTGCGGCGCTAACCGAAAAGCTTTTCGGCGGCACAAGCAGCAAGACATTGCTGCACATCGACCTTATGGAATTTGTGAACACTATATTGCCTACAGCAGACGGTAAAGAGAGAATGGGCGGCGAGGCCTATGCACCATGGTACCTGTATGTATCAAGTTAGATGGTATCATCTACCGGGTGACAGAGCTGAAACTATGCTAGGCTACAACAAAACTACCAGGACTGGGACGAGTCTACGGATACGCTTCGAAGTTATTTCCATAATAGCTTCAAGTATATGGTACGTCTCCTTAATTGCTTTGGATGTGTCGTGGGACAACGCTGACCTATATTGAAGAAAGTTGGATTGATTGGCCAATTGTTCAGGTTAAGAGGGCTCTACGTAATGCATTTTGTAAGCCAGCCTATGTCCACGGTCGCTAAAGATATGCTAACCGGTGACGTAGGAGTGGCTTGACGGAGATCGCTGTCACAATGACTTCGACGGAGCCTCACGATATATTGACAACGTTAGTGCCTCAGCTTCATATCTTCTCTATTCCCACGTTCCCTCTTGGTCACTAACACTGTCTCCCCAGAGCTGTTTCGTGTTGAAAGTTGGTGGCGGCGGCTGGAAGCACCTCAATCACGACGATAACGCGCCGACCGAGCTCAATCTCGCCGAAGAGAAATATGGTTTGAACCTCCACAACTTCTTCCGTAACGTCCGTGATTGCAACAACGACGAGAGAGTGATGGAGTATGGCGAGCATGACATGGGAGAGTTAGTGCGTGAGCACAGGTGTTTCTTTCCTATTCACTACCTCGTTACCAGAAAAGAAGGCAGAAGTGGTCTTATTTGTGACGTTGACCGTGACCTTGCCGACAAGCTTCAGAGAAAGATAACCCACTTCTGTAGGTTTCCAAACCTTGCTTAAAATAAGCAGATAGCTTTATATAGATTGTCGCAGAAAAGGGGTCACGTGCTTAGTCATCAAGGCCCAGGGAACAGTAGGCACCCCTTAAGAACGTTATTCCGGGCTCCCATACTATATATAAAACTCTCTAGCCACTGCTCTCTAGAGCACTAACTATCCATGACAATTTACACTTTCCAAACTTTATGCACACGTTCCTAGCGATTAGCCAAACTGGGACATAGATAATATTATTAAACTAGTTAAAAACTTGGAAATAAAGTAAAGCATTATAAGAGTAGAGTTAATAAGAATTAAAAATGTAGTATATTTTTATAGGGAAATTTATATATTTATATTTTATGCAATAATATTATATTCAGAGTTTAAAACTTATATTAAACTGTTATGTTTAGTTATATTGATTTTTCAAAATATCTATTTCATGTTTCAAACCTTATTGTATATACCTTTGAAACTTTAATAAATTTATCAACTTGAAAACGTTATAATATAATATGTTATAATTTGTTTTTAATATACGTAACTATAAAAAAAAGAAATGAAATACACTTTTATTAATTTTACGATTCTCTTTAATAGCGAAAACACGCATTTCTTACTAATGTATTATTTACCTAATGTTTAAAATTTGGATATAAACTCGAGGATGTATAAGCAGTAACATTGTGCTTGTCAGGTTTTAAAACGTTGAAAGACGGGCTTTAGCCCTATTTCAGGCGAGAGTTGCCATGCTGTAAAGTTAGCTCGCATGGATTAATCGCCCGTAGCTTATCCTATTCAGGTGCGCTGTTGAGACTGCAGTGCTTCTCTCGCCTTGCTGATGTTTGCGTCCCATCCTAGCGGAAGCTGGCCAAGATCGACCCCGTCATGGCTAATATGGGCACCTAATCAGGCTGTGAGTAGCAGCTGGCGTGAGCCGAGTTGATACTCCTGTAATACATTTGAAAGAGGCTAAAGTAATGACGCTCACTGCTCGGAGGGCAGCAGCCATTGAGGACTCTTCAAGGACTTAAGGGCAACGAAGTACATGACGAAACGCTGCAAGGTCACGCCTGCCATCCAGTAGAAATGACATCCGATCCCACGACACGAAAGTTATCCGAGCGCGGCTTAAGATCCCATAGATGCTTGTTCATGAGGTCACGTTTGTTATTCATCAAAAGCCAATATTTCATGTAGCCTCTGCATGATCGTGCTTGTCTTGCAAATTCTCCCCACTAATGACAATAGATCTGTAGTAGCCGTCCTTCAAGTGCGCATGGTGCTTATCCCATATGGCTTGATGTCTACGGTCTCAGAGCCAAGCTTGATCCTCGTCTCCTTACCTGGAAGGGTTATACAGGATTCACCGGGCTCCGCAGAAGCAGTAACAGAAAGGTATCATGATGTACGGACTATAGACGAGCTATACTCGTTTGATGAATAAGGGCGTACTTCCCGAACAGTGAACCTAAAAATGAGTGACTGTCACAAGTTGGCCTCGTCGCCGAATACACGCGTTCTGGCATGGATAGCAACAGACCGCTGTTTCACAGCTTCACGCAGCCCTATCTGAGCAATCCGCACTGTTTGCGACCACGTTAAGAACACCCCCTGAGCGGCCTATCACACAAAAAGCTCGCCGGGTATGATGAACTTGATATCAGCCAAAATCAGAAACGTCCTACACCTAGCAAGGTCTGTTAAATCTACTGTGGCTTCGGCAACGATGTCGCCTTCCGGCACCAAAGTTGGAAAAGACTGGACGTCTTAGCTAACCCCGGCCATTGGCAAGAGTCATCTGGTCACCTCCGTCTATACCTTTGAATAAGCCTTAGCAGATATATATTTCCATTTGCATTCCTCGAAGGATAGCAAATCTTCTCTGCGGGGTACCTGCTGCCACGCGCGAATAGGGAAGACTGCGTTCGAAAAACCCAACGCCAAATTGCAAATAGACAGTTAGAGAAAATGCCTGGGCCTTTAACTCGACCCTCTATCACGACATCCTATGGTGGAGATAATAAGTTTTAATGGGGCCTAAAATGGGGGTAACTAGGCCGGCCACACCTCCATATATGGTTTTGTAGTCCTGAACATTCGGGTGCGTTGCTTTCTACTGGATATAATAATAAACCTAACTTTGGAATATTGGCCGTACCGGTGTGATACAAGTCGAGAGTGACTATTTCCTGGACGTCGATGTTCGTTATTCCAAGCCGAAGCCAAACCAGATTGGCCGACCTGAGGGCGAGGGATGACCGCACTTGATGATTGGCGAACCAACTTTGAAGAGCTGGAATTGATGCTTTTAGGTATGGAGAGGCCGAGGAACCTCTCAGGAAACAGGCTAGAAAGCACGATGAGACGGGCCAAGCCGTCGCAGTCGCTCGGTTGTTCAAAGACATCTCGAGGGATACCGCTGCGATCCTCAGGCCCTATGCCGATGCACTTCAATGCAGGAAGCGGTTCTGCGGCTCATTCTGCACGTTTCTAGCTTGTCCCTGATGCCACTCGACCAAATCCATCACCGCGAGACTTTGGTGCTCTTCGGATTGGACGGCATGATGGCCCCGGAGTTTCGTATGTGGTTCTGAAGCCCATTCAAGGCTGATGTACCTTTACTCAACATCGTCGGCCCCTGTAAGACGTTGAGGGTGCTCACTGGGCTTGTAGAAGGCAGGGTGGCTGAGGCCTAAACGAAGACTTCGGCTCGAGTGATATGGCTAGCTCTATGACCGGGTTCTTACATTGGATTTGCGATATTTATTATGGAGCTCTATCTGACTTACCTTTAGCTATCTTCTGCTGTAACATATCGTGTTACATCGAACGATAGTACCGAGCGAAACTCTCCTATGTAGCTTTGTCATCATTCCAAGGACATGCGATAATATTAGTGAGATGAAGCTTATACATATATTAATGATATACCGTTGACAGGCAAGTGAATGCTATCACCACACAGAATATTTTGCAAGTGATAATTTGTGGCCTATCTTGCACTCTCCACGATCGGAATAGATTTATTACAGTTATTGTAACAGCACGCAAATATTCAGATAGGGGTTAACCGAGGACATAGCCATTCTTTATTCTGGTCAACTGAGACGCAAGAGGCCATCGTAAGCCTCAAAATTCCTTTACCGACTTGTCTGACTCACAACGGTGGGACACGTAAGTTGGAGTCAATCTATCGGTCAGAAACGACAAATTAGGGTTATGCATTCCCTGCAACAATCCTGAAATTGCCGAGTATCCGCCCGGGCTGCCTCCCTCTGGGGCTAGTATCTTACTATTTACTAACGGCCCGCCGAGCCCGCTTTCAGGGGTCCTTGAGTAAGGCACCGAAGTCTGCGGCCCTACCTTCATAGATAATTCTCACTCGAACTCCGAGAACGTCGGCTAGATTTGCGGCTTCATTGGTTATAAATGCCACCACGGGGTATGGTGGACTCATGGTGCCTATCGGTTCTCCGGACATCTTCTTCAGTCGCCGGAGCGGAAAGCCCATAAATAGGGGGCAAGGAAGAAGCAGACAGAAAACGGCAGAGCCGATACCTATATCGATCTTGACGCTGACCACGAGTGATCCGTTATTCCGACCGGAGTCCGAGAACGCGATAGCCGACACGCGGGACGTGAAGGTCGATAGCTCTGAGTCGCCTGGCTGCGTCGTGCCAGATTCGGCTACCGAGTCCGAGCCTAAGACCCCCTTGGATCCTTGCTTGTGACTTTGCGCGACGACGTCGTCTGCGTAGGTGACAATGCAGGAGAATTATATGTCATACCATTAAACTGAAGTCCACAATAAAGTTTTCCTCAGCTCTGGGTACACACCAGAAACCATGTGACGGTGCCGCCAGACTATGGGGAAGGATGCGACATCGCTCAGCTTACGGGCGTCCTCGAATAGGGGGTCCTGTCCGGAGCAGGTACAGTCGCTCTTGGACAGGTCCGATTTGGTCAATCCCTCGTCATCCCTACACCCGGCCCATTTCGCTTATTCCAAATCGCAGCGCGCGAGCCCAACGATCCGCTTACCGACGTATTTCCCCCTGGTCGGACATGTCACGGAGCCGTATTCGTGGTCCGTGCAGCCTGCTAGGTAGGTAATACCGCCTTTATAGTATTAATCTAGCCGTCCCCTTCTTGAACACGACGGAGCGGGACCGCGACTAACATTTGCCATTGTAGCAGGCCCTACCTCGACAGACATTTATCGCCCACGTAGCGGCGGGGGTAGTCAACCCCGTCGCGGCGTTGCGACAGGGAATGAAGTCTTTTTCGGCTCGGGACTCGGCTCTAATAGCAGGCGCCGTTGGATATATTGACATCATTATCTCCCGTATTCCCTTTACATCAACTGTAAATCCTCCGCTTGGATGCTTCTGGATTGGGTGAAGGGAGGGACACATTGAACCTGCAGAAAGACACAAAAGGTACTGAAACTGCTATATCTTCTTCCGGAGGTGCATCATCTCATATCCATCAGTAAGTAGCCTTTAACATGTTAGCTAGGAAAGTTGCTCAAACTATGCCGGAAGCTGCGTGGTCCGGCAGTCATTAATACCTTAGTGTTCCATCATCCTCATTTGATTTGCAAAGGTTCGTTCCTAACGTTAACTGGTGTTGACCCCTAACTAAGCTTTAGTGGCGACTAGGCTGATTTGTTATGCAAGCAACAAACAGCCGCGATATCTATCTGGTACGCTTGCTTGTCAGTTGCATTACGCCAATGGCCATATCCCGCCCAAGCATCGGTATGACAGAGAATATGACTTCCGCGGTAGCCCATGGCAAACCAAGCCTTTAGATCGAGGTACTAGAGAGTTATAACTTGAAATCCACTATTAACAGCAATTCTTTCCTTATCACTATAGACTGGCTTTGAACACCATCCATGGTCCACCCCCTTGCTACATGTGGGGCTCGATTTTGGGCAACTCAACCAATAGCATGATTGGCCCCGTTTCTGACCGACGCCAAGCCGTTGGACGTAAGAAGAGGCTGACTGCACTTGTATGAGACCCTGTCATCACACACTGAAGCATATATGGCTGAAGAAGAAGATAAATTATCAGGTTGACCTTCTAAGAGGTCCTGTCTAGAAGAAAGGTTGCGAAGCCTCCCTATATACGTAAAACAGCTGTATCTAAGAGGGAACGATACCGGAGCTTCGAACAACGCATCAAACAACGCATCCACTAACTAGTTGCAGAGCTAGCTAAGCCATTGCGCAGCTAACAGTCCTAGCCTTCAGTGGGGTCTGACAACTTGTTAACGTCCGATACTGAGCTTGGAATCCCGGCTTTACTTGCACTCATATATGCACAAGATGCAAATTCCCGATTTAGAGCTAACATAATTTCAGACCCTTAGACTCTAAATTTGCGCCTAACTGATACTCTTACTAGAAACCCCAGAGCTCCAGATCCCCTCGCCCTGCAGAAGCACAAGCATAATCGTCGCCAAATTTCCTGGCAGCCATCCTGCTGATAAAACAGGCTTGGAAGAACAGATGGCTTCCCAAAGCGATGAAGCTGCTGCCTTCACGCCATATTTTCTGGCGACTGTTGCCCTCGGCGCCGTAAGTTTCCGCAATCCAGCACTTGCTCGCAAATATAGGCTCACATTGCTGCGTTTGCAGATCTCCGTCTACGGAATATCTCGAGCCTTCTATCTTTCGTACTTTCACCCACTCTCTAGCTTTCCAGGCCCACGTATTGCAGCTATATCGGACATTTGGTACGCCTATCACTGGTTAGTAATCATTGGTTGTCGGCCGAAAGAGTTTGCGTTAATATCTGTTTAGGCTTTCTGGGAGATATCCGTGGGCCATTGAGGCTGTTTTGCGCGAGTATGGCCCAGTAGTGAGAATTGCCCCCAACGAGCTGGCTTTCTTTACGCCGCAGGCTTTTACGGGCAAGAATACACAGCAATTCCGTGAAACAAACTTGTTATTGATGCGAGATAGATATTTACTTGCCCCATCAGAAAAACCGCGAGATCTTCGTCAAGACCAATTTCCAAAACCGCGGGAAAGACCTTGGTGGCATAATATGGGAGGAAAATCCGTCTCGACATCGCGAAGTCGCGAGAAAACTCTCACCTGCCTTCAGCACCCGGTCCATACGCACCATGGAGCCACTAGTCCATCAATACATTGATTACTTTGTTGCCAAGATGAAGGAACTAAGCACTTCCCCAGCTGGCGTAGAGCTTGTCAAGTGGACGAATTGGCTGGCCATGGACTTGTCGGCGGATCTAGCATGGAACGAGAAGATGTATCAGATGAGAGACAGTATGTTCCCCGAAGGTATAGTCACATATCCACTGACTCTAACTCCATCTGGGGCTTGTAGTGAAAGATTCGGTACACCTCGACGTTCTTCTCAGCTTCAACTCGTTTGCTACCGTTCTTCAAGTCTTTAAACGATTCCCTCTTCTTAGGCCATTTCAATACTTGTTTGCGCCAATGGGTAAGGTGCGACTGTTCGCCGCAATAGAAAAAACAATCCGAAAAAGTGTGGTTTGGCGTATCGAGCAAAAGGGAAACACCGCGCACGTGGATTTCTTTGACTACATTTTGCCTGCTAACAGTCCGTCTCCCACCGAGTACCGTGAGGTCACCCATATCGGCTCCTTGGCATTTCAGCTGATGTTCGCTGGGTGGGGACCCATGGGCGACTTGTATTACGGCGCTCTTGTGCTTCTTATTCAAGACCCCGAATGCTACAAGATCTTGACTGAAGAGGTTAGGGGGAAATTCAAGCAGTATGAAGATATCACACCAGGTGCTTTGGCAACACTCCCATACCTCCATGCTTGTCTGGAAGAAGCATTACGCATGCTTCCAAGCAACAATACTGGGTTACCACGTGTCAGCCCAGGTGCTGTGGTAGATGGACGCTACGTTCCGAAAGGGGTAAGTATTTTCTATTATTTCAAAGGGCATGAAGAAGACAATCCAACCGGCTATAGGTTCATGTTCAAACCTGCATTTTTGCCCTCGCTCGAAACCCACGCTATTTCCACGATCCACTCCACTATCGACCGCAGCGATGGCTCCCGTGCGATCATCCTCTTTATGACTCTTCATTCGCCACTGATCACTTGAAGAGCTTGTATCCCTTCAGCCTTGGCCCGAGGATCTGCCTGGGTCGGGAATTGGCTTGGTTGGAAGGGAAATTATTTTTGGCTAAAGTGCTCTGGACATATGATGTGGTTCGGGTGCCAGGGCAACATTTTAGCCTTGAGCGTACTCTGCTCCATTATGGGTTCTTCACGAAACCAGAGCTGCGAGTGAGATTTGTGCCTGTGGATAGAGGAATGGGGAGATCCAAAGTCACCCAGTTATTTATCTGATTGTCTGTCTATATCGTTATTGATGTGTTACAAAAAGGGCTTCATGGTCGAAGCAACTTAGTCGATCTCAACCAATTATAATATATTACTTTCTAAGATACTGTAGGAATATATAATTATCCCGCTTAAACTACCAACGTAATTCGAGCGCCCGATTTTTTGCCAGAATCTAAAAGTTATGAGCCTTTGTAGCGCAACGGTATCACTTGTGGTTTTAGCTTGCTATATAAAACCAAGTCGAAACGGGTCTTATATTACTATGTGGTTATCATAAATAGATTCTTTATTATATACCGGCAATAACCGATACTAACCGTTAATAGAAAAATATTAAGCGAATATTTTGTATTCGAATCTTATACGGGCTATAATTTTATAATCTATACCTTTTTCGATTACGTATTAACACGTTGCTTTTATTTTTTTAAATTTATCCATTTCCTAAATTCATTTTTTTAGCAAATTACGCGATATATAAAAGTCTATAACTAAATAAACAAATACAACAAAGATATTGTAGTATATATCAATATAATTTAAAAAGCATTATATTTAAATAAAATAGGTTGAAATTAAAAATCTTTATTATTATAACCTAACAGGTTTAGCTTTTTAAAAAACGGTCGAGGCCTTAGAAAATAAAATCCGACTCTAACTTCGGGTTACGTAACTAGTTTAAAGGTTTTAAAAAGCTTGCTATCTTAAACCGCTTAAATTAAAAAAAGGCTTAAAAAGTTTAACCGCTTTAATAATTAAAACCGTTCAAATATTTTAAATAAAAATATAATATATACACTTATTACTTTTATACGTTTAAATAATACCAATTTATAATGCAACTTAACTATTTAAATTATTTTAAATAAATTATTATTATTTAATTTATTATTAAAATAATATAGTAAAATGGGGCAGTATGCCGGAACTTAGGTCCGGGTTCGGATAATCAATAGCTCCATATTTTGCATATATTTCTAAAGGTTTATATTTACTGGGCGTAACCTTATTATCAAACTTTATTATAATTTTAATACTATATAATACAAACTTGTAACGGTTGGGTTAGTTAACCAATTATTAAACTTAGTTGTACGGGTTTATATTAGCAGTGGTATTGTGGAAAATTGAGTAATAAAGGGTAAATTAATTACGTTTGGTAATAGCAAATAACTAAAGGTAATTTGAGTAATTAAGTTATATTATAAGCTGGTGTTATTTAAAATTATAGGAAATAATAAGCGTATATATTCTTTTTGTTAATCCATAGTAATTACTCTTAATTATTCCGGATTACGATTAATTATTATCGTTACGGTGATTACTAATAATCAAATTACTATGATTACTTTTAATTACTGGATTTACCGTAATTACAAGTTACGTAATTTAATTTTATAATCGGAATTTATCCTTTTGCAGTTTCCGACCGTTTGGAAAGGCCAAGTTCCGCTAGGCCATAATACGATTTCCCTCTTTTTAGAATCTTTACTTTTAAAAATTAATCTATTTGTTTATAATTTTTTGGTAAGTAATTTCTTTTTCTTACCATTATTTTTAGTAACTAATATGTTTAATCGAAAAAATAGGACTTATTACAAGCCACGTTTTTTTTACCGTTTGCCGTGTTAAACTTATGGAAGCTTTTAACAACTTTAACTTCGAAGTTATGTTTTGTTTTTAGTATTTTTCAAAAAAATTAAAATATAAAATAATGGAAAATGTATCGCGATATAAAAAATGTGTTTTTCGGGGCCGTTTTTGTAATGGAACCGGCGTACCGGTATTTTTATTGCAAAACATTCGTCGTAAATATTAACGCTTCAAACGGGAAAAGTCGTTTGCGGAAAAGCGTTTCTTAAAGTTCTAACGGCGTTATTTAAAAATATAACGGCAACATTAAAAAAAATAAACGGAACTTTAGCTCGTTTAATTCGGTTACATAAACAAAAAGCTTTAATACGTTCGAAAGGTATTACTATAATATAACGTAATTTCCAATCGCTAGATAAGTTAAAAAAACGGCAAGAACAGGAAGGGCTAAAAGCTAATACGGCCGTTTTAACGCAGGTTCCTAGTTTAGTAAATTAATCGGGTATTAAAAATATTAACTGGTTTATTACTGATAATATCGACTAGGATATTATTACTAGCAATTCCGGCGTTATTAATAAAAATCCTTCAAAAAGCGTTAGGCGTTTATGAAATTTTTGGCAGGTTTTTAGATATTTTTAAAATCTGGGTAGTTTTTTTATTTAATCAAGTATTCAGTAAGTCTTTTTTTTTTACGTACGTTCAGGATTTTTTTTGCTTCGTATATTAGTACATTTATTTTATTTTATCTTTTTATCTTATATTAACTTTAATAATATTTACTGCTAACTTAAATAAAGAAATATGAAAAACTGGATAAAACTTAACCTTCGGAAATAGTTCCAATTCGTAATTGTTTTTTGAAATTCTTTTAATAACTTTACATGGGCTAATATATTTAAAATCGAGTTTTTGATTTGGGCGTTTGGTTTTGATATTTTTAGTAACTAGGTAAACCATATTCCCTTCCGAAAAAGTTGATTTTTTTAACCTTTTTTAATTGTAACATTTTTTTTATTTAATTACGTACAAATTCGAATTTTATTTTTATTTCCGTATATAACTATTTAAACTGTTTTAACGTTAAAATAACTTTAACATTAACCGGACCGTTATCGCATATTTCCTTGTAAACTTCTGGTATAAAACCGAAATTGGTATTTACTGGGGTTATTTTGATGTTTTCATGGTAACTGGTATTATAAGCCAATTAAACTAGTAATCTTTTAACTTAATTATTTTGTTTGTAATTAATATAACATTATAAGTAAGTTTTAAAGGTTTAATTTAACCGTTTTGTTTACCTATCTGTTTAGGGTTTAAATACGCTGGATAACTTATAATTTAAGCCGATTTATACCATAAGGCCTTGCCAGAACTTAAAGGTAAAAGTAATACCTTTATTTAAAATAATTTCCGTTGATAATCCGTATACGCTAAAATATGTCGAAAAAAAATGTATGCTATCTATTTTACGTCGGTATCTTTATTATAAGGTAAAAAATAAGAAAATTTCGTAAATCGATTAACGATTACGAAGATGCTGTTATAATGTATTTTTGTCGTTGGATTTTCGGATAAAGGAAGCTTAATAATAAAATCTATAATAATCGAATTTTATAGTTACTGTAAAACTGGAAATGGCTGCAGTTTCCCATATGGTTTATGCCGTAGAATTTTTGCTTTAACGCAAACGTTGCATTTTTTTTTAACTTTCTGTATTATTGTTCTTATTTTAAGAAAGTAATAGGTACGTTATAACCGTTTTAGGGTTTTGTAAATCCTTAGGTATCCATAAAGTAAGTATTGATATATATCCCATATCAGGTCCTGTTAATATTTTTCTAGTATTTAAATTTTATCTGTTTTTTAATCGTTAAGTAGGTTATCGTTATATTGCTATATTTTCTGGTGTAAATTAAGGGGTATTACTTTAATTATTGCAATTTGTTGTAATTTTAGGTATTTTTAAGGGTAATATTAAAAATTCGGTAGTTAACTTTAATTAATTTTTTTAAGTTAGGTCGTTTGTTAAAGGCGTTTGTTTTGCCGTTTTTAAAGCCTTTTTAATAAATGATAACAAAATCGTATTCCGTTAACTTTTCGGTATAACGTAATTGTCATTCAGTAAGTTTTCGAGTATGGTAAAACGGGTAAAGTTTTTATAATCGGTATAAACCTTAATTTGGTAGAAGTTTCCTTTGAGCATATACCTGAATTTTCGGAAGGCTTTAATAATAACCATAAATTTTTTATCGGGAATAGCGTAATTTAGTTTTGTTTTTTTTAATTTGTAAAAATAAAAAGTAATCGGGTAAAATATTTCCTAATTATTTCGGTATCCAATTACCGCGTTTAATGTATAGTCCGAAAAATCGGTTTTTAGCTTAATTAAGCGTTTTGGATCGTATATGATTAATACTGGTTCGCTAATAATTGCGTTTTTGATTTGTTAGAAAGTTTTTTTTGTTTCCGTTGTTCACTGGAATTCGGTTTTTTTTTGGTAAGATTAAATAATAATGTCGTAATTTTATTGAAATATTTGATAAACTTTCGATAGTAATTAACGAATTTAATAAATGCCTGTATTTTTGTAACGGTAATAAATATAAGCCATTCGGTAACTGCTATAATTTTTTTCGGGTTTATTTTAATGTATCCTAGAGTAATAATATGTCCCAGATATTCCACTTTTTAGGTGTGGAACTGACTTTTTTCGGCGTTAATTAACAGATTAATGTTCTATAAAGTTTAAAGAATTTGATAAACGTGTTCTATATATGTTTTTTTTTAATTTTAAAAAAATCAGAATGTCGTTTAGATAGCATATAACGAAGATGTCTAGGTATTTTCGAAATACGTGGTTAATTATTTGCTGAAAGGTTGCTGGTACGTTTGTAAGTTTTATTGGTATAACCAAATATTTATACAGTCCGTATTTCGTTTTAAAAGTTGTTTTTTATTCGTATCCTAGTTTAATCCGTATTAAGTTGTAGTTATTTTTAAAATTTAAAGCGGTAAATTATTTAATTTCTTGTAAGCGATTTTTTATTTTGGTAATTAGTAGTAAAGGTGTTTTATTTTTGATAGTAATACTGTTAAGGTATCGATAATTTATTATTAACCGAAACTTGCCGTTTTTTTTCGGTACGAAGAATATAGGATATTTAGTTAAAGATATGGATCGTCGAATCCATCCCTTTTGAAGTTTGTTTTTTAGGTATACGCGTAGGGTATAAAGCTTTATTTCGTTTAAGTTGTAGATAAGGTAGAACTTAGGTAAGGTGCTTTTTTAAGGATTATTTTATGGTTTTATTTGTTATGTTCCGGTAGTTTCGTTTTAAGTTCCTTTTAAAATAATCGCTTGTATTTGTAATATTGTGGTAATACATTAATTTTTTTTTTCTGGTTTTTCGGATAAGTGTTTTAAAATTTCGTTTATATCGCAAAGTTGTGCCCGGATAGTAGTTATGATGCGTCGGATATATCTGTTATGCCTTTTTTTTTGCGTTTTGTTTTTTTAAGTGGTGAAGTTTTTGTTATATTTTTATGCTTACATTTGTCGTTTTTCTGCTGGTTAATTAAGTATAGAAATTTCGTTTTTTTTTGTTTGTTAATAAGGTGTGAAATAAATTTTACCTGGTTAGTATTTTAATTAATTAAGGGGTTATATTAATATAATTATGGTTTTCTTAGGATTATGTCGTAATGTTTTAGCGGAACGATGTTAAATTTAATTATTTAAATTCGTTTTTTGATAAAAATCTCGAGGTGATTAATTTCGCGTGCGATTTTTTCGTTGTTATAGGCAAATGCCTAACGTAATAACGAAATTAAAAATTACAGTTAAAAAAATCGATAGGTATAATTATTTACTTTATGCCTAAGTATTTAATGACAAAAAAAGAAACTTTAAATTAAGATAATATTAAATTACCGGTTTTTAATTAAATTTCCAACTTAGATTTTAATGAATTTATAAAAAAGCCATTACGGCTTTTAAAAATTATTACCAAAATTAAAGGATAAAATTTATTATTAACACCAAAATTTCTTATTTCTAAAAAGAACCTTAACTTAATATCGGATATTATTATTCAGTATCGATTAATTAATATATAAAAAAGGATTAACGAAATAAAACCTTTAAATAACCCGATTAAATTACTAAAACTTATCAAAACTTAAAAATCTTTTAAAATTACTATTAAAATACCTAAAAAACGAAAAATCTCCTTAATTTAAGTTTCTTCGAAATTATTTACTGAACTTATTTACCTTATACCGGATATTACACTATACGGACCTACTAATTAAACGGATTACGGTTTTCTAATAAATATTAAAAAAATATTACATTTTTTATAGTTCTCCCAGATTTGTTAACTTACCCGGAGCTTCGTTTTTTAAGTACTGGAATTACCGATTAAATTAAAAACGTCCATATATTATTCAAAAAGTTCAAATTTAAAAATATTAAGATAATTACCGAATTACCCTACTAAAAGGACAGCCTTAATATAAAAAATCGAATAAAAACCGCTATTAACGAAATTACAGAATAAAATACTGCTATCGATATTATCTTAAAAACTTTTAAATTGCAGAATTCTAAGCAAATTAAAATTACTAAAAATCGATTAAAAACTTTAACGAAACAAAATTAACGTTCTTTACCTAATTACGTTTATAAATACTGCTTAAAGTATATTATTAACATCCGCAACATCCTGGAAAAGGCTAAACGTAAAGGTAAAACGGTTACTAAAAACGAATATATTAAAAACTTATTAAAAGGACTTTTTACCAGTTATTTAAAAAAAACTCTTAATAATTCCTTTATAAAGCTTAAAGATTTATACGTAACATCTTACGATAATACCTATATATTAATCAAAAACTGGGCTTTTAATAAAGTAAGCCTAATACGACATAAAAACCGAAATAAATAGTAAAAAGAAAATCTGTTTCGACATTAATCAAATTAAAGAAAGGCGTCCGTACTTAACGTCGCAATAAATCAGCCTTAAACTAAGACATATAACATTAAGCTAATTTAATCAAGTATTTAAAATTACAAATATATTACAAAAATTAAAAGTTATTCAAGCTCGATAAATCCAGAATAAAAGTTTTCAAACAAAAGAAATAAAACATAAAAACGTAATCGCCAAAATTTCCCAATATTATACTTCGTTAAATTAGAAATCTCTAGAAGTTTGCAATTATGGTACCGACCTATCGATTAATATAATAAGCTTCCAGCCGGATAAATTCAAAAGAAATAATTATTACTAAAACTAAAGTAATTAAAACGGTTATGAAAACCGTAAAAGCCAATTAAATAATTTTAACCCCGGCATTTACTAATTCTACTTAAAACTAAACATTCGATATATAAATACAAATTATTTATTAATATGGAAAATACTGGGTTGATTTATCTCGCCGACGACAATATAATTATTTATTTTAAAAACCCCGATAATCGTACCAAATTAAGCATAATACATTTTCCGATAATCCTTAAATGTTAAACGATTAATAAATAAATGCTAATTTAAAAAAATATGTCTAAATAAATTTATAATTTTCCAAATATTCCCAAATAATGCAAAAACAAAATACAGTATTTTGATCGCCGACAGAGCATCTTTAAAGGTACTAATAACTAAAAAACCAATACCGAATCCAGTAATACATAAAGAAATAATTCAAAACCGCCTTATTTTACAAAAGTCCTAAAGCGACTAAAACTAATAATAATCAAAGCCGTATTACTAAAATTAATAGGGCCTATTTTGTCGTAAAAAACGGAATTTTCTTTTACAAAAAAACACCCTTACGTAATTAACTATAAAACAACCCTAATAAAGTTAAAAAACTTAACATTTAAAGGAAATCCGTACTTTAAAAATTAACGGTTTTAATTAGCCCGATATCCTTATTAACGTCATAATAACCAAACATACTGGTAAGAAAAAAGCCGATAAAACCACCAAAAAAATTAAGGTCGATAATGATAATATTATACATGAAAATCCTTTATTTATAAATATAAAGGTTAATATCCAAACCGATAACGAACTAAACCATAACGGTTTAATTAATAAACGCATCGTTAAGTTTTAGAAAAGGCAAATTAAAAAACGCAAAAAAAAATTCAAAATTACTTAATCCGAATTAATTAAAGTTGGCCCAAATTTTTAATAAGACTTTTAAAAGTTTTATAATTACCAAAACTTTGAAACACTCGGTCGTATTAACAAAAAACGATTAAAATAACCAAAACCGAAATACGAAGTTCCAAGTTGCCAGTAATAAAAAATAATCCCAGAATTCTAATAATAAATATCGAGTATAAAACTGAAAGTTAAGAAAGAATTAACGTTCTATTCGTACAGGATTATAATACGATTAAATATATTAATTCGTTATTTAAATTCGTAATTAAAATATGCTATGGAAACGGAAAAAACTTAATTAATAAAATAATCGATATTAAGGCAAAATCAAACGTTATCATCGCGTTTTATATCAAGAAATATGGATTAACTATACGATAAATCCAAATATCGTTTATAAACTTTAATTTTATAAAAAAACCCGATTTAAAAGTATTATCAAAGTACCTATTTAGCTAACAGGCCGATTAATCACTATTCCTTTGTTTATCGTCGATAACAACCATATTACGCAACTATTAACACTCGGATTAAATTTCATAAACAAATCGAAAATAACTTTAAATATAAACCTTGAAATCATAAAAGAAAGCTTAAAATTCGACCTTACAAAAATTATTATTCCATTAATACCTATAAAAAAGCTTAGTCGTAATATCCGTATTAATAAAAACCTAGAGAAAAAGCAGCCGGTAAAATCCTAAGCCGCTTTACTGGCGCAAATAAACTTACGAACGAAAAAACCAATAAGCCCGTTACGAATCCTTAAGTCTTCTCAATTAATAATACCTATCTTAATTAAGATTACTCCAGCATCTAAAACGCAATTAATAATAAGTTAAAACCCGGCGATACCATCTTAAAACAGTTTACCGACAAAAAACTAGCATACACCCTTTATGGCATTCTTTTAAAGAAAATACGTAATCATGTTGATAAAAATAAACCGTTTAAATCAACACCATATACAAACCTAAAAAAAAAACGTCCCTATTAATAATATATTATCCGACAAATCCGTCCCTCCAAAAAACACAAACTAAAAAGTTAAAAAACTTAAACGGATATAAAAAGTTATTAATCAAAAAGGAAAACGTCCCGATAAACCTAATAAGCTATTAATAGCCCTATTTCCCAAAGTCTCTAATATACTTCAAAATACCCGATTTACCGAAGAAAACCCGAAATTATTTTTAATCATTTAAACAACAAATTTATTCGCATTAAAAAAGCCTTTTTAAAAAAAATGTTATTTCGAAAAAGAAAACAACCCTAACTTAAAACTAAAAAAAATACGGAAAAATCAAAAAATATATCGCACCTACCTACGAAATTCGTACAGTTCCCCGTAAAACCTAATAAACTAAAGGCATTAAGATACCGGCCAATATAAAAAACAAATTAATCGACATATTACAAATACAGATTTAGAAAAAATACTTAAACAATTTTATACCGCATATAAAAATGTTTAATTCTTTATAAAAAAATAACGACCTGCGATTAATTAATTCCGTAATAAAACTAAACGCTATTACGTTACGAAATACGTAAATGCCAGAAGACTATGACGAATCTTCAGCTGATTTTGTTATATACTTTTTAATTAACTTAATAAATTTCTTTTCCGGTTACGATTAAATTACGTTAATTCTAATTAATGAAAATTACACAACGTTTTTGACACTTTTATAGCTTCTTAAGTATACCATTATACCTATAAAATTGACCAATTTTATAATTTATTTTTATCGCGTAATCGAAAAGACTTTGGATAATTTAATATTTAACGTAAACCGGTTACTTATTAACCACCTTAACATTAAAAAACCAAAGGCTGAATACAATGAAACAGAAATCTTTCCTGGAATTCGACGATTCGTTTATAAGCATATAATAAAACTATTATTATAATCAACTTTTTTTATAAATTAAATAATCGTTAACCTGATAATACCAAAGTAATCAAAATCTCAAAAGTTAAACCGTATAAAAACTTTACGAAAATTAAAGTTTTCTTGAATATTACCGTTTATTATCGGATATTTATTATATATTATGCTTTAAAAGTTAAACTTCTAACCCGGTTACTTCACAAAAACCAATCTTTCAAATAAGGCCTTAATTTAAACCTAACGATAAAAACCCTAAAAAAAACCTTACCACAGCCCCGACTTTAATTATTATAGATTATAACCCTAATATAATAAGAAACATTGTAAAAACCGACACAAAGGGAAAAAGTTATAGAAATACTTTAAATTAACTAATCAACGGCATCAAGCACCTTACGCGTTATAAAAATAATACTTAGAAAGGTATTAAGTTAAATTACGATATTAACAAATTAAAATATCGAACGGTTTTTAAAATTTTAAAACGGTTCCGGAATTATATTTACGGCATCCGATTTACTTTAAAAACTAACGTTAAAATATTTATAGTATGAATTAATAAATTTTTAAGCTTTTGACCGGAAACTTAATTTATTAAATAGATTACTTAAATAAAAATATTTGATTTCGAAATTAAATATATTCCAAATAAAAAGAACTTAACCGCGGATAATTTATTAAAAGACCAATAAAGCTTTCCGACGCGTTAAACGATTAATAAAAAAAGGTCGATAATTTTATTAATATCCAGCTAAATATCGTTAAGTTTAACCTAATTATAACGGGTACAACTTGTATTACTTTCGGAACAAAAACGAATAAAGACCTTGTATTAATAATTAATTTGAAACATTACAAAAATACGTTAAACTTTTAACGTTTCTTAAGTTTCCTAATCGTTTTCGAAATGTTACGATACGTAAAAAAAACTACTTTCAAAATGGAAGCTTTAAAACATTTCGTCCAGGACGGTATTTTATAGCAAAAAGCTAACAAGCGTTATAACAACCAAAAAATTATTAATACAAAACAAAAACGTAATATGGTAATTAAACAATATTACGAAACGTCTAGTTATAAAAAAGAATTCAACTTGCCGACGTATAGCAGCTTTTATTATTAAAAAAGTATATATAAATAGATTTAAAAAATAATATTTATATACCTTAAACTATTAAAAAGACCTTAATCGGCGTTTCGAAAAGAACTACGGCTTTTTACAACTTATCGACATAATAATTATTTAAGTAATCGATATATAATTTATATCCGACGATAATAATACAAAACTACGGTTAAAATAAGGTACGAATTATCGGATTATTTTAAGAATTATAGCCCTATAATTTGTTACGTTAATAACGATTAAAAGATTGTTAAAAAACATATCTTTTACCGATACGACATTTCGATTAAAATTAAAATTAATAATAACTCCGAAAATAAAGGCGAAATTATCGAAACATATACGGCGTTAGGTATTAAACGGAAAGTTAAAACCGCGTACCTTATTTAACGATAAGAATTAATCGAAAAAGGTTATGTACCGATTATTAAAGCCTTAATAAAAACAATTAATGAAATTAATAAAAGATAAGTTAAATTTTTGCCAAAAATAACTTTCGCGGATAATGTTATTATTAAAAGTTATGGACTTAATTTTTATAAACTGTTATATAAGCAAAAAGTTTTGTAACGGATCGAAATAATAATTCCAACTTGGAAAATTATAAACTAGAACCCGAATACCCCGAAAAAAGATTCAATTTTGTAACGGATCCAATTATTAAAGCAAAAAATAAAAGACGTAACTAAAACCGTCCGAATAATTAATACGTAACGTCGCAAAGCTACTAAATAAACCGATTATAAAAACCGGAATAAAATAAAAATTAGATTTTTAAAAATAGACAATTTAGTACTATTATATAATACATTACGGTACATAAATATGTCCAAAAATATAAAACTTAAATACCGATAAATAAAACCGTATTTAATTAGTAAAATCACTAATCGAAGTATTTATTAATTTAAAAAATTAATAAAACGCAACTATAAAGAAACTTTCCTGTTAATTAATTAAAGCAATTTGTAAAAAATAAAAAAGGTTATTAAAAACAGATTAACTTATAAAAGAATAACTGGATAAAACGGTTATTTAATTAATACGATAATACAATAGCTCATAATCTAGGTAATATTGATATCAAGCTATTTAAAATTTAATAACCCAAAACTTCGAAATTAATAAAAATTAATATTAAGATACAAATTTCTAGCAGCCGGTTCGAAGGCTACGTAATTATGAATAATACCGATATTTTAAAAACGGTCCGATTAAAGCAAAGGAAAAGATTAATGCGATTAATTATAAGAACTAAATTATAAAAAAAAGAATTTCATTTCTTTTTTAACCCAGACTAGAATTATCTTACAATACGATTACGGCTTAATTTTAAATATTAGCTTAAGCTGTAATAACACGAATCTTAAATTAAAGCTTAAAATCGAATATGCGATTTACAACCATAACTTGGAACTTAGAACTTTCGAAATAAAGATATTAGATTACTGGACAAATATTTTCGCGGCAATCTTTTTTGATTTGCGGTAATCGGGTATATTTGGCCTTAAATTGTCCAAAAGCGTTATTTCGGAATATACAGTTATGCCCTTTAATAAACTCGATATAATTACTATAAAATCCTTTATAAAAAACTGGAAAGAACCGATACCTAAAAAATAAGTACATACCGTATTAATTAAGATATTCCGAAAATACGAATCATTTCTTGTATAAGATATAGAGCACGAAATTAAAAATACCGAATACTTAAATAAATAACTCGGAAACATATCGAAAGTTCTTAACGAACTTAGTTATAAATTAACTTACTAAACCATTTCGGAATAACTCGACGTAAATTAATCGAAATTATAACCTTTCTGGTATATCGAACCTATTTTATATATCGGATTAGGAATAGGCAGCTAGTTAAAAAAACCTTGCCAGTAATTCGTTATCGGATATATTAACCTTAAATAACGCCGTTTACGACATTAATAAACATATTCCTAAATATTTAGTAATAATTAGTAACAAACTTATAATTAAATCATAATCAATAAAACGTTTATTTTAGAATATTTGGAAGTAACGCGGAATATAAAATTCGTATCGTTTTAAAACCTTGTTAAGTTTTTTTTCCGATTAAGGATAATACAAAAGAGCCGTAATACCCCGATATTAATAAATTGCCTAAGAGCTTAATTCGTAATTCGAAGAAACGTTACAATTATTAAAACCGTTAATAAAAATTCTTTCAAAAAAAACTGCTTAAAAAATATATCGTCCGGTATTAAGATAACCGAAACTAATTGGCGACCACCCACTGTTTATTCGATAATACCTAAGATCTGGCTGGCGGCTAGGTTTTTATTTAGGTTTAACTAATAAATAAGGTTTGGAAAATATTAGATTAAGTATTACAAAAATCTTAATCAGCATGGAATTAAGGGGATCGTTATTAAGAAATCGGTATTGAAATACAAAAGCTATCGATTACATTTAAAAATAACGCTATATCGCATTTTAAAATTTGCGTTTATCTACAGAATTAAAAAAAAGCTTTAACTTCTAATTAAAAGCTAAGGCCTAGGTAATACGACACGTAAAAAGTTTAAAAAATATTTTATTATTCGACGCCGTTAAAACCTAATTATAATAACTAGCGACTTATTCAAAGTTACGCCTGTTTTCCTCGATTCCGGAACTAATCGGATTTGTTTTACCGGTACTTACTTATATATTACTTATCTTTACTTACTTTACAAAAAAGACTTTCTTATTAAAAAAACTAATTCCTCGGAATTTCCACTTACGCAATAACCACGAAAATTGCATAATTCTAATAATTAACCAAAATTAATAAGGGATAATTAGTATAAAAATATATACAAGTATAAAGAAATACAAGCTTTAAATAACAAAAGTGTATTATGGAAAAGTTATAAAAAAGGTTTCGGGATATATAAATACGAAAAAAACGCATACAGAACTGATTAAAAAACGTAACAGGTAACAGTACCTTCCTAACGATTTCAAATAAAATTTTCTGGAATTTCTTCGGCGCATACATTTTACGGTTCAAAGTTCGTTTGCCATAATCGGAAATATCTAATTAATTAAGCGCATAATTTATTATCATTTCTTAACGGTTTCCTGCACTTATATAACTTATAAAACAACGTATCTATAACGCCATTTACCTAAACACACTTACTTACCTACACCCACCCAAATACATATTCCACATATTAATCCTATCCGTTACGGCCATCTCAAATTACTAAATACGGTCCAAAATATTCCCATTCGTCCTAATTAATCCCAAATTAATTATTATACCATCATTTACAAAAACGTACTATGCAAAATAAAAATAAAAACTTTAAAAAGTTAAATACCTTACATTCTAAAAAGCTTAACTAAACAGCGAAAGTTTTTAAATAAAATAACGAAAACATAAATCGCTTATTAATCAGGATATATAATAACGATTTAACATTTCGTGCCGGAAAAAAAGCTACTTTTTAATTCTATTTCGATCGAACCATACCGATTATACTTTATAATATTAATAAACGATGTCTATAAAGAAATATTACCCTACCGTCTGGTTATATTAACCGATAATATTAACATAATATAACTATGGCACCGTTTTAACGAGCGCTTATAATAATACGAAATCGAAAACATTTACAGTTTAATTATATTACCGGTTTCATATTAATAATTTCTACTTATTTATTCCAATACAACCTAATATACATTCCGGAAACCGGACGAATAATATTAAAAAATACACTATTTCCTATACCTAATACCACTATTAAAGGAATTAAATAAAAAACTCCCTAATATATCTAAAACATCGCTTAAGCTACAGTTCCAATTAAAAAAAAATAACGGGTTATTAAGTTGGCATATTATATATCCGGAAAATACGGCTTTTTTTAATTTTCGATACTTTCCTTAACCCAAATTATATCCGATTATTCCGTTAAACATATCGCCACGTACAGACGGAAAACGGACTTAATAACCCACTTATTCGTATAACAATTATCAAAATACCCCCTTAATTTAAGCCTTATATATATAAATTATAGCTCGTATACGCGTATTATATTATTATGCAAAATCTATTACAATAAAAAAACCGATAACTAAATAAACGGGATGCGGTAAAAACCAGATAGAATTTATACTTACCGAAATAATTAAAAAACACTTAAGTTTAAAACCAAAGAAAAATAATACAAATTATAATCTCGGAATATAACCTGGAATTTTTTTTTTCTTAAAAATAAGCTTCCATACGAAAAAAAAAACAAATCGATTAACTAGGTGCCGGATTACCAAGTATAATATACAAATCCAAAGCATTTAAGGCCCCCGTACCTCGATCAATCTACTTTATTAAACGATTTCCCAAACTATCCCTATATCCGATAATGCCCCCTTTTCTATTTAAATAGCCTTAACCGATTAAAATTTCTATCCTTAATCCTAAATCGTTATTTTCGGAATTCCCGTCGAACTTAAAATACATATTACGTCCAGAACTTAATAATTAACAAATACACATTATAGCGCATAGCGAATACATTACATTATACCGTTAAATAAAAAATATATATGAAAATATAAACATACGACCTAAGCCGTATTTCCTTTAAAAATAACCTAATTAAACAAAATACAAGCAATCGATTAATATAAAAACGCCGGAAAATAAAGCTTAAAAAACGAAAAGGAAAACAACGAAAACACGAACTAAACGTCTAAAACGAAACCCCGAATAAAGGAAATTAAAAAATAAACCGCGTAAGCGTTAATTAAACTAATTACTAGGTTACCAGTGTATTGTATTTTCTATAACGTTAAAATTACTTATATTAAGTGTTAATTATTTCTTACGATAATTTGAAAACAATGTTTCTCGTAAAAAGAAAAATTAAAATAAAGCAATATATCGGAACTTAAACCCGGGCTTGGATAATTAATAACTCCACATTTCGCCTATATTTCTAAAGGTTTATTTTCGCTAAACGTAACCCTATTATCAGATTTTATCATAATTCTAATACTACATAATACAATCTGCGTTTAAACTTATTACTAAGCATATTTACGAAGATACTTTTTACGATTATGTATTAATTAAGACCGAGTTACCCCGTTCCAATTCAATAGGATATAAATGTTATAGCCTAGCAAGGCTTGGCACTCCAAAAACAGTCGGAAACTGCAAAAAAACAAACTCCGACTAAAAACTCGGATTACGTAATTTGTAATTACGGTAAATCCGGTAATCAAAAGTAATCATAATAATAGAATTACTAGTAATCACGACGGCGACAATAATTAATCGGAATCCAAAATAATCAATAATAGTTACTAAAATTAAACAAAAAAGTATTTACATTCGTTACTTTCCCCAATTTTAAATAATATCAGTTTATAATATAACTTAATTACCTAGATTACCCATAATTATTTATTATTACCTAATGTAACTAATTTATTTTTATTACTTAATTTCCTATAATACCATTACTAATATAAACCCGTACAATTAAATTTAATAGTTAATTAATTAACCCAGCTGTTATATGTTACAAATTTTTGTGTAATAATATAATCAAACTTTGAATAATATTCGAATGGTTAATATGTCGACTAACGCACGAATAATAGTTAATTCGGAACCTACGGCTTAACAATTTTAAAATAGAATTAAAAAGCTCGAGGCCATTATTTAGCAACTTACCAACGAAATGGTAACAACCTAACAAATAGGTTTTCATAAAATAAAACCCCAAAACCTTGGCCTTATAAAAAAAAGCATTTAAAGCTTCCTAACCCAGGCTCGGGTTTACCTTCGTTTTAAGGAACTCACCGACCTAACGGATCAGACTTTTGTTATTACCACTTATTTAAAAAAATGCCCTTAATTAATTCGAATTTACTATAATGAACTTTTTAAAAAACGAAAAATCTAATTAGGAAAAAACCACTCGGAAGGTTTTTTCCAATTACGTTAACTTTAAAAACAAAGTTAAAAACAATTGTAAAAATCCGGATAAAAAACGAATTACAGCCCAAAAAGCCCTCTAACTATATAAAAAAAAAGCTTCCATATATGCTATAGAATTTCAAAACCTTATAACAAAAGCAAAATGAACAAATAATAAAGATAATACCTTAATCGATATATTTTATAAAGGCCTAAAGAAACGTCAAAAACAAAATTAGCAAGCTCTTACAACCCATAACATTCGATAAGTACATTACAGAAACAATAAAAATCCATAACCGGCAATTTAAAAAACGACAAAAAAATATTTCACTTTACGGATAGAATATTTCAAAACCAACTGAGGAAAAAAACGCGAAATACCTTCTACCTCCTATAATATAGTTCCAAAACCTATAAAACTTGGCATTATTTAACGACGAAATATAAACTAAGTGAAGTATTATAATTACGGTGAAACGGAACATATTACTTAACGATGCAAAACGCCACAAAAAACCAACAAAAAGGTACACTAACCCCAATACCCAAAGAACCCCCGAAAGGTCAAAACGGTAACAAACAAATCAACATGATTCATATCTGCCACAATAACAAACAAGAAGCGCGGCAGGAACTAAAAGCGGCCAAAGCCCTCTTACAGGCTGCAATAAAAAAACAGGCCCGGGAAATACAGCATACGGGCCTCCACCTTATTAATTGCAACCAGTTCTAATACCCTGTTTATGCGAAAGAAAAATAACGAATCTATAAACGAATTACTTATATATAAAAAAAAAGATTTCGACTTGTATACCCAAACGGGGTATAACCAAGAAATTAACAGTAATATCGGGAATTACGGGCCTTTACTATACAGAAAGAAATCGAAAATATAGCATTAATATTAACATAGCCAGAAAACGAAAAATATCATTAAGGAAACGCTACGTATTATTTCGGATAATACGAGTATTAAATCCAAGAAAAGCTAATCCAGAAATTTGTCGACAAACATTATCAAAAAATTATTACCGAAATTCAGTTTTAGTTAACATTTAATATAAACCTTCGAAAACGAAAAACGTTACGAAAAGAATTAACAAAATTCTTCAGTCAAAGTTAACCGACCCCTAAACGGGATAAAAAGCTATTAGAAAACTAAAAAACGACATTTGCAATATAACAAACAAAGTATATTAACAAAAAGAATTCTCCAACTTAAAACTTAACTACATCGTTAAAAAGGCCAAATAAAACAATTATAAAAAATATACGAACGATATACGGAATAAATCCAACAGCTTATTAAATCTCCCAAAAAAGAATACTACCTATAAAAAAGCTTCAAAATAACAAAAACCGGAAACTTTAGCAAAACCTTCCCAAAATAACTTTAAATATAACGACAAAAACTAACAATAACCCTATTACCTTAAAGATACGAATTAAAACATATTAGTATACCGCAATAATGAATTACGGAACTTTAAACGCTAATTACGCAAGGTAACTATATAGGTCTAAGCCTGGAAAACAAGGTTAAGCTAATATATAGAAATCATGCCACGATTAATTTTTACGATAAATATTATACCTAATATCTTTAAATACGATAACTTTTCTAATTTTTTTTACGGTTTAGATAGATTGCATACTTTAGTCTCGTACCTTACTCTGATTCCGACTAATACGTAATTACCGACAAGCTTCGGCCTTGGTAAACCTTATACCTGCTAACTACGGTTCAGCAGGATCCTTAAAGGCAGACGATAGCTTTATACGGTAAACCTTAAAGATAAACCTTAAAAGCGTATAAAAAGCTTTGTAAATTTTGGCCAGTTTTACGGTTAGAAATTTTAACCTTAATTATTTTTACAGTACCTTCTTAAGTTTTTATTTATTAAAATAATAACTAACTATAATATGCTACATAACTTCCAATATACGATGCCGGTTTTCCGTAATAGAAAAGCTTACGCAAAAACCATTACGCTTATAATAATTAATCTTAATAAAAACACCGAACTTTCCAAGGCCGTCGACGTTACCGTCGACTTAGAAAAACTTTTACAAAAAAATCGAATTCGGTTTTTTATTTTCAAATACCAGATAAATTTTCAAAATAAAAATAACCGATTTTCCAAATAGCTTATACGGCACAATCTTACTTCGGTAAAAATACTGTTAATAAAACTGCAGGCGGACAATAACAACGGGTTAAAAAATTCCAAAATCCAGTTGCTAGAACATTATACGTTGGAAAAGTACGAACGTTAGTTTGTTTGGTTGCTTAAAACCGCAAGGAACTTCTAGAATTCCGGGAGAAATCGACGTGGATAGGAACTGCGAAACGGAAAGAGGTAATAAAGCTAGAAGTTCAGGTAATAATCTATTATTTATCTAAGTATATACACGGTTACGTCTTTTCGAAAGAGATAAACGCTAATTACATTACTCCGAAATTAATAAATCAACTTAAACTACCATAAAAAATAAAAAAACTCTTACATTACCGAAAACGCCGAAAGTCAAATATTCGCCTACGATAATGGAAAAATCATACGCAAAATTAATTACTTCGAAATTTTCTTTAAGAAACAGAACTAAATAATAATTTCGATATCGTTCCGTTGAAAATTTACGACATAATTTTAAGAAAACTATAATTAAATCAATATAGCCCCTTAATCGATTAAAATATTAACCAAATAAAACTTACTTCATATCTTATCGATATGCAAAAAAAAATCTCCATATTTAATTAAAAAAAAACAACAAATACAAACATAAAAACAAAACAAAAACCTTACCATCCAAAAAAACAAAACACAGAAAAAAGGTATAATAAACGTATTCAACGCATTATAACCATTATCTAAACACAACTTTACAACATAAACGAAATGCTAGAACACCAACCTGAAAAACCAAAAAAAAACATAAGTAATATACCACCACAATATCGCAAATACAAACGACTATTTCAAAAAAAAGATTAAAACGAAACTACCAAAACATAACGAATAAAATTATAAAATAATTTAAAAAAAGACACCTTGCCCAAATTTTACCCCATTTACAATTTAAACGAAACAAAACTTTATAGCTTACAAAAATACTTAAAAGAAAAACTTCCAAAAAATAAGTTCGACGATTTATATTTTCAATAAAATATCGCATATATTTTATACTCGAAAGATTAACAAGTTACGATTAATAATAAACTATCGACATGTTAATAATAGTACTATCAAAAATAAAACACCTTTATTATTAACTACCGAAATAAAAAATCGCTTCCAAAAAACCAAAGAATTTACCGCTTTAAACGTTTAAAAAATATAACCTAATTCGAATTAAGCCAAAATACAAATAAAAAACGGCTTTTAAAACGAAATACGAACTATACGAATATTTAATCATACCAATAAAACTTACAAACGTACCAGCAATTTTTCAGCAAATAATTAACTACGTACTTCGAAAATATCTAAATATTTTCGTTATGTATTATTTAAACACCTTTTAATTTTTTCAAAATTAAAAAATATATATACAAAATACGTTTATTAAATTCTTCAAATTTTACAAAACGCCAATTTATTAATTAACGCAAAAGAAGTTAATTTTATAGGCAAAAAATGAAATATCTAAAATACCTTATTATTACAGCATATATTAAAATAAACCTTAAAAGAATTGCAGCAATTACTAAATAACATAACGTTTTATACCACCTTTTCGGACAAACCACCTCGTTGGATTTTTTTTAGCTAATACAACCATCTAACTTTAATCGTTTATTTCTTAATACTAATGTTATGGAACGCCTTATAAAAGAAACGAAAATAAACTTAGTTATTTAGGTTAAAAAAAGAGATCCGAAACTTAGTTTTAGACGGCTTGGTTTTATATACGATATTTTTTCGTTTACGTTAGAAAACCGAATTAACTATAAACTTTCCCGAGCCGATATTATTTTTAATTTGCGAAAATTAACGCCGACCGAAGAAAAATCGATTGTCGACCGTATTTTCGATTTAGATACGTAAGCGTTTTTTGTCCGGCTTTAACATATTAAAGATATGGCGAATTTGTTGTTAACTTAATACGTTGCAAAACGTATCGGGGTTAACTGGGCGTCGAGATTTGTTCGACGGCAAAAAAAGTTTTAAACGCGTTTAAATCGAAAGATCGATTATTAAAAGGTATTATGCGAAAATTCGAAGGTATTTCGTAAATAGTTCGAATTGGTTCGGGTTATAATTACAAAATACGGTATTGCAAAAAAAGATATTTACAATTTCGACAAGACGGGTTTTTTAATAAAGTTTTTGATAATATACGGTATGGTAATTACAAGTACCGAAAAACGTGGAAAATTTAAATAGGCGTAATAAGGTAATTAAAAATAAGTTATAGTTATATAAGCTGTTAATTCGTAAGGTTGGGTTATACCGTTATTTATTATTTTGATAAGGAAAATTTATCTTAAATTTTAATATTGCGATAATTTATTATTACCCGATTAAAAGGTTGGAATTAGTTATAATAATTAAATAACGAACGAATTGGGTTTAAAATAAATCCAGTATTTCGATAAATATACTTAAACGCGTACGAAAAAAACGTTTTGTTTTTTTATTTTTAACGGTTACGAAAGTTACTATTCGATAAAATTTGAAAAATATTACGTAAATAACGATATTATTACGTTTTATATACCTTTTTATTTTTTGTATTAATTCCAACTTTTCGATATATCTTGCTTTTCCGCTTTAAAACGCGTATATACGTTTTATATTGAGAGTTTAATGCGACGTTATTATACCTATATCGCTAAAGAAAATTTTCTTGCCGGTTTTTTCGACGCGTTTAAAGCTGCCATGACGTTCGATAATATTAAATCCGGCTTTGCAAAAACTGGATTTGTTTTATTCGATTTTAATAACGTTTTTTCCGATTTGGAAATTCTTTTAGCTGTACTTACGCCGACCGTTTCGCCGCTTACCTTCGCCGGTTCCATTTTTTCCCTACTGTCGAAGACCCCTCGAAATATTTAAGAAACAAAAAAACTGGGATAATATTTATAAAAAAAAATTAGAAATTACCAGGGGAGCTCGCCGACAAAGATGGTTAAATCGGTTAATCTTTTAACAAAAGATAACTTAATACTTTTGTACGAAAACGTTCTTTTTAAAAAAGAAACCGCCAAATTGCGCGAAACCAACCAGTTTTTTAATAAACGCCGAAGAACTAAAAATAAACGTTTTTAAGAAAAAAGAACATTTACTATATAAAAGGAATAAGCTTTCCTGGCCGAAAAAAAAAGGAAGTAGTGAAAAGTCCCAACTAATAACGGTAAAAGGTAATCGTCGTAAGAAGGTTAAAACGAAGGAACGGAAGTGTGGCGTTTGCAGCAAGCCCGGACATAATACGCGTACTTGTAACAAGGTTATAAATACGTTTAGCAACGAAGAATCCGATTAGTTTGAATTAATTTATTGCGTTATGGTTATCTTAATTAAATTTGTTGTTGCGGACTGCCAGAAAATGTCCGACGAGGTGGTTTGTCCGAAAAGATGGTATGGAACGTTATACCTATTATTATTATAAAAGTATAGGTATTTATTAAATTCGCTAACTATAACCGAAAATATATTAAATACTTTAGTAAAATTACAACACCTTTATTTAATTTTACAAAAAAAAAAAAAACAAGTTCCAGAAAACGACAAAAATAAAAAAAAACTTTCCAACAAATTAAAAATACGATTATTAATAAACTGATATTAATCATATATAATCCAAAACGCATAGTTAAGTTAAAAACCGATTCCTCGGATTACGCGTTAAACGCAATAATCGGATACTAAAACGACCAAAAAGTACTTTACCCGATTAACTTTTATTTTTACAAATTAATAAAAAAACAAAACTGAATTATACCATTTTAACAAAAGATTTATAGCTATCGTTAAAGCTTTTCGAAAATTTAAACATATACTAAAGGGAAACCTTTATTAAATTAACGTCTATATTAATTACAAAAATTTCTCCTATTTTACTATGATATAAAAACTTACAAAAAAATAACTACATTATGCAAAGAAACCAACAAAATACGACTTCATTATTATTTACCAAAAATGCTTTAAAAACTGTAAAGCAAACACTTTTAACAAACGACTTAACTTAAAAAAGAAATTAATCAAAATTAATTACAGAACTTTCGATATTACCACTAAAAACATTTAAAATCGCAGCAGATTACAACAATTAAAACAATACCCCTTAACTTACATTAAAATATCTAACAATACAACAATAACTTACCCGATAAATAAAAAATAAACAAAATCCAAGTTCTCAAAAGTTATCAGCAAAACCTAGTATGGAATATATATTAACATCCATTTTATAAACATCTAGAAATCCACAAAACCTGAAAACGTTAACAGGACACTTATTATTGTCCTAAAATAAAAACAAGAATATAAAAGATTAAACGAAAATGTAACGTTTATGCCAAAATTAAGGTTTTACGGTATAAATCATACGGAATATTACAACTACTTTTAGTTTTCCAGTAACCATGGAATTCGATTACTATAAATTTTGTTACTAAACTTCCCTTATCTAAAAATCTAACAACAACAATATATTATAATAATATTTTTGTTATCGCTAACCGTTATACGAAATCTTCCTATTTCTTACTTTGTAATAAAAATACCGACGCAAAATAAATAATATATATTTTTTCGCGATATATCTTTAACGAATATAAATCACCAACAAAAATTCTTTTAAACTAAAAAATTACGTTTACTTTTAAATTTTAATAAGGCTTTATAGCATATATCGGCCTAAATCATAAATTATCTAACGTATTTAAACCTTAAATAGATCAATAAACAAAACGGTTAAATTAAACTTTCGAAACTTACTTACGATGTTATATTAATAACGAACAAAACAATTAAGTTAAAAGATTACCGATAACCTAGTTA
This sequence comes from Monosporascus sp. 5C6A, assembly GCA_004155035.1. Lineage (NCBI taxonomy): Eukaryota > Fungi > Ascomycota > Sordariomycetes > Xylariales > Monosporascus > Monosporascus sp. 5C6A. Next base: position 50,900 of record QJOB01000205.1, on the reverse strand, counting down.
ACTTAAAATATTAATTATCATAAAAATATCATTAAAATATCATAAATAACCTCAACCAATGTTAATTTGGGTTTTATACCAAAAGTTTACAGAAAAATACGCAACAACGGTCCAATAAATATTAAAATTATTTTAACATCAAAACAATTTAAACAATTATACGTAAAAATAAAAACAAAACTGGAACTTATACGTAATTAAATAAAAAGATATTACAACCAAAAAATTAAAAAACTGACCTTTCCGGAAAAAGACATAATTTACCTAATTACCAAAAACATCAAAACCAAACGCCTAAACCAAAAGTTCGATTTTAAATATATCGGCCCATACAAAATTATCAAACAGATTACAAAAAACAATTACAGATTAAAACTACTTCCGAAAATTAAGCTGTATCCAATTCTTTATATTTCCTGACTTAAGTTAACAGCAAATATTATTAAAGTTAATATAAAATCGAAATATAAAGCAGAAAGAAATATATTAATACATAAAACAAAAAAAACTTTAAATATACGTAATAAAAAACGAAGTTATTAAATCTTTAATTAAATAGAAAAATTACCCAAACTCCGAAAACATTTAAAAACCCGCGAAAATTTTATAAATACCCAGAGTCTTTTAAAGAGCTTTCATTGACAATGCCGGAATCGCCGGCTATAAAATCGTAATCTATGTTATTAATAATAAACCAATTAATATTTGCGATATCCGATTAATCCATTAAACCCGGAACTTATATTAACGGTACCAGTTTTTAATCCTGCCTGCTCCCGCCTTTTTTTTTCCAACTCATCTAACGATTAAAAATTACGCTAAATTATAAAAACACCTTTTAAATGTACTAAAACCTTTCATTTACGCAACCGAATTAAACAAACTAAAATTACGTTTATTTCTTTTAATGCTAACGTTACATTTCCAAATAACGCCGTTAAAGTTTTAAAAAACGTTTTTCTTCAATCGTCTTTTTCCGTTCGTAACGTTAATATTTATAACGAATATTTTATAAAAAAGATACCAGTACCCCGGTATTATTATAAAAACGATTTCGGGAAACATATTCCTTCCATCGCGATATATTTTCTATTATTTTACATTTTAATTCTTTTAAAAAATACCAAAAACAAAACATAACTTTAAAACCAAAATCGTCAAAAAGCGCTATAAATTCAGGCCGGCAAATAATAAAAAAACCGAAATTTGCGACAAATTCTTTTTCGATTAAATATATTAATTACTAAAAAAAGCAAAAATAAAAAAAGGAAATTACTTACTAAAATTTACAAACAAACAAATTAATCTTTAAAAGCAAAATTCCTAGAAAAAAGAAATCTTATTTTAACTTAACAAAACTTGGCCTTTCCAAAAACGGTCAGAAATTACAAAAAAACAAACTCCGACTAAAAATTCGGATTACGTAATTTGTAATTACGGTAAACCCAATACTCAAAAATAATCACAATAATGGAATTATTAATAATTACGACAGCGACAATATTCAATTGTAATCCAAAATAATCAATAATAATTACAAGAAATTAATAAACAAAATATATACTTCGTTATTTCCTATAATTTTAAATAATACCAACTTACAATACAAGTTAATTACCTCAATTATCTTTAATTATCTGCTATTACTAAACGTAACTAATTTACTTTTATTACGTAATTTCCTACAGTACCACTACTAACATAAGCCCGTACGACTAAGTTTAATAATTAGTTAACTAGCCCAGCCGTTATAATAAAAGCTAAAATCCGGTTTCGAATAATTATTTAGTCGGTATTATAGATATACTTTTAAAGGTTTATTTTTGTTAAACATAATTTTATTATTAGATTTTAACATGGTTTTAATATTATATAATACAAGTTATGCTTTCAATATATAAAGTAAATATAGGTCTAAACCTGGAAAATAAAGTTAAGCCAATATACAGAAAGTATTCCACGATTAAATTTTACGATAAATATTATACTTAATATTTTCGAACACGATAACTTTTTAAATAATCTTTTACGGTTTAGATAAATTGCATATCTGAATCCCGTGCTTTATTCCGATTTCGACTGGTAGTTGCCCACAAGCTTCGGCCCTGGTAAACCTTATACCCGCTGGGGTTTAATAAAATCCTTTAAGGCAAAGAATAACTTTGTTCGGTAAACTTTAAAGATATATTTTAAAAACGTATAAGAAGCTTTGCAAGCCTTTGCCCGTTTCACGATTAGAAAGTTTAACTTCGATCGTTTCTACGGTTTTTTAAATTACCATGTATTAAAACAACAATTAAAACAATACGACATGCGACCCGAATACAAAATACCTATTCTCCGTAACAGAAAAACCTTAGTAAAAACTATCTTGTTTATGGTACGTTAATCCAAAAAGCAATTAGATAAGCTAAGGCAACCGACGCCATTATTAATGTAGAAAATATTTTCTAATAAATTCAACTTTAACTTTTGATTTTTAAACAGCGGTTAAAACTGGACAACAACCAAAATCCATCTTTTAACCAGCTTATTTTGCATAATTTCAAATTAACAGAGAAATTACTCGCACAAATAAAAAAGGACGGTAACGATAAATTTAACAACGCCGAAATCCAGCTACTAGAACGATATACGTTGAAGAATTACGAACGTTAATTTATCCGGCTGCTTAAAATTACGAAAAGTTTTTAAAATTCCGACAAAAGTCGACGTAGATGAAAGCAGAACTAGGCAGTCCGCAATCGCCTTAAAGTAAAACACCTACAAAACCGAAGGGTATTAATAGAGGATAAGAAGTAAGCTAGCAATTTATTATTTTATCTAATTTTATATTCACGGTTACGTCTTTTGGAAAAAGAATATTTTAAATATGACATTTTTAATTACTGAATATACCCGAAAAGATATTTTGCAATTATGTAGTAATTGCGACCGAACTGTTTTATTTTAATTTATTTAATGTTTTAAATAAAGGAGAAATAGTTATAGTTAATTATTAAAGTCATTCTGGTTTTCGGAATTAGCAAACGAAAAAAGTGAAGTTTCAATTACAAGATATACTAGTATAATGATTACTACTAGAACAATTTAAAATATTTACGAATTTACGAACTAATATATAAATATAATACCTTTACTAATCTTATTTACAATTCAAAAAAGGAAACTTATTAAGGTAAAAAGATATAATGCTTTATAAAAATATAAAGTTATATTTACGTAATAGTAGATAAATAAAAACAAAAATATTGATTTTAAAATTTGGTTTAATTGATTAATGTTAAATGGATTAACGTTTTATATCACCTTGTTAGATAAACCACTTCGTTGGACACCTTTAATAATCCAGAATGATAAATTCAATTAAGATAACTATAACGTAATACATTAATTTAAACTAATTGGAATTTTCTTTTCGTTAAACGTAATTATAATTTCCTTATAAATACACCAATTATATTTAGATTTATAGTAAATACTATATTTCCGTTTTTTTCTTTTAAGCTTTCTATAAGAATTACCTTCAACAGTTATTAAGTATATTTCTTTATTACCTTTTTTTCGCTTAAAACCCTTTCTTTTTTATGTAATAGATGTTCTTTTCTTTTTTAAAGCCCCGTTTCTTTTTAGTTTTCCGATATTTACTTAAGATATAATTTGTTTCGCGTAATTACGCGGTTTTCTCCCCATAAGCTTTTTCGTACAAAAGCCAAAAATTTCTCTTTGTTAAAAATTAACCACTTTTATTATTTTTCTTAGCGAACTACTTTATTAACTTTTGATATTTCTATGTAAATAACGTCCTTACATAAATACTTAACGGATATTTCGAGGAACTTTCGAAAAGAAAAAGAAAAGCAAAAACAAAAAAAGCGGCGGGAATAAATAACGAAATAATCAGTACAAATATAACCGGAAAAACTTAAAGTTCGAAAGGGAATTATTAAAATTAAATAAAGTAAATCCAGCTTTTACAAATCGGGATTTGATGTTGTCAAAAGTTATAATAACTTCGAATGCGTCATAAAACCCGGCAAGGAAACTATCTTTTACAATATAAATCTAATAACGTTATATTAAGCTTTCGATATAAAACAAATAAAACACGTTTTAAAACGGAAAAGCAAAATAAGTTAAAAATTTAAAACCGGTAAAACAAATACGTAAATATTCAAAGAGTGATAATCTCGTTATTTATATAATTTTCTTCAAATTTAATCGAATAATAACTTTCATAACCGTCGAAAATAAAAACACATTTCGTGTTTTTCGTACACGTTTGTATATATTTATCAAGAATGGAAAACGCATTTTTAAACTTGTTTCGTTTATATTTAATTATTGTAATTAATAAAGTCGGAGTGCAAAAGTCTCGGTTTGGTCTCCAAATCGCCTGTTCTCTACCAGCACCTTTAGAGTTAGATTATAAATAACTCTACGGTTTTTACCTAGATTTAAAGATAATTTAGAAGATAAAACCTTTAGTCGTTCTAGAATATAATTTCTGCCCTATAAGAAAAGAATATCGTTTAATTGCATACTATATAGGCAATATTATCTGCGGTATCAAAAATCTAAAAATCGATTTCAGAATAATTTAAAATACGACTATACCTTTATTTTTGTTATATAAACATTAAGAAATTCGCTTAATATAAAAATACTAGCGCCTTTTCACATGTTAAGAACATTAATAAATCGGTTATATATTTGTTTAATAATAGGAGGTTAAAAGATTGATCGATTTTACCTAATTTCTAAGTAGTGAAAATAAGTATTATAATATATATATATAAATTAAACGAAACCTGATAAATATTAGCGTCTAAGTTATAACTTAAAAGAAAAAGATAAAATTAAGTTATATATTATATTACGTAAGTTCTTTATATTTTTAAATTTCCTCGATTTCTGTTCTATATTTGAAGTATTATCAGATTAGATTAGCGCCGTTTTTGTAAAGATTAAATAAGCCAAAATATACATTATGTAAATATCTACAATATGTATGTTTGTTTTCCAGTATTATCATTTAAAGTTGTATAAAGATTTAACGTAGAAATGTATAAGTTTATATAGGAAAACGGCATCTACCGAGACTTTTGCACTCCCATTGTACTAAACTTTCGAATCGAATTATACTAAATTATCGCAAAGTTAAAACTAGATTAACTTGTTTTAATATAATAACTAACGGTATAATTCAACTTTACGAATTAATAGTTTATATAATTATGATCTTTTCTCTTAAGGAAATGTAACCATGTATGTATTTGGATAAAATAATAAATTATTATTTTAACTTTTAGCTTTATTACCCCTTTCCGTTTCGCAGCTTTTATTTACGATTTCTTTCGTAATTCTGGAAGTTTTTTGCCATTTTAAACAGCCTGGAAAATTATCGTTTGTAACTTTCCAACGTGTAATGTTCTAGTAGCTGGATTTCGGAATTATCCAATTTGTTATTAATTTTTTTTAACTTCGCTAGCAGTACCTTCGCCGAAATACACTTATTCCGTATAAGCTATTATTACTTGGAAAATCGATTATTGTTATGTTTTATAATTAAACGGTAACCAAAAATAAAAAACTGCAATCGGTTTATTTGGAAAAAGTTTTTTAGATCGACAGTAACGTCGACCGCCTTAAATTATGGAGCTGTTTTTTTTTTCAAATAGATGGCTGGAAAAAGGACGGTTTTTGTCGAAACCTTCCTGTAACGGATAACGAGTATTTGGTACTTAGGGTCGCTTGGTATATTATATTGTTTCGGCTCGTATTTTAATTAATAATAGCTTAAAAAGGTACCGTAAGAACGATTTAAGTTGGACTTTATAATCGTAAAACTAACAAAGGCTTGCAAAGCTTTTTATCAGTTTTTAAGGTTTATTTTTAAAGTTTACCGTATAAAGCTATTTTTTGCCGTTAAGGACTCTGCTAAACCGTGGCTAGCAGGTATAAGGTTTACCAGGGCCGAAACTTGTCGGCAACTACCAGTCGGAATCGAAATAAAGCATAGGATTAAGGTATATAATTTATTCAAACCGTAAAAGATTATTTGAAAAGTTATCATGTTCGAAGATATTAGATATAATATCTATTGTGGAAAGTTATCGTAAAATGATTTCTGTATATTCGCTCAGCTTTATTTTCCAAGCTTAAACTTTTATTTTACCTGCCATATAATTATAATCTATTTCTAAACATTTTATTAGGCCTGTTTAAACTTTTCATATTTTTCGGGATTTATAATTATTATACCATATATTATTAAAAATTTATTAAAAAGCCCGTTTTATCGAAATCATAAATATTCTTTTCATAATAACGTTTCAAACCACCGAACAAGCCAAACCACCGAACGAGCCGTTTTTCCGCACCTCGCAATAACAAAGTCAAACAACACAACTATAATATAATAAATTAATTCAAATTAATAAATTAATTCAAATTAATAAATTAATTCAAATTAATCGGATTATTTTTCGCTAGATATATCTACAAACCTTTTACAAATACGCGTATTATGTTCAAACTTACTGCAAACGCTATATTTACGTTTCTTTATTTTAACCTTTTTACGATAATTACCTTTAGCTGTTATTAACTGGGGCTTTTATTGCCCTGTTTTTTCTTGGCCGGAAAAGCTTGTTCTTTTTATATACTAAATATTCCTTTTAAAAACGTCTATTTTGATTTTTTGGGTATTTGCTAAAAAAGTTTAATTATGCAAGATTTAACGGTTTTTTCTTTAAAAAATGTTTTCGTACAAAAATATTAAGTTATTTATATTAGAAAATTAATCGATTTAACCATTTTTATTAAGCTCCACTAGTAATTTTTAATTCTTTTTTACAAATATTATCCCTGTGTTTTTATTTTTTATATATTTTGAAGAATTTTCGACAGTGGGAAAAAATGGAATCGGCGGAAATAAATAACGAAATGGTCGCCGTAAATATAACTGGAAATTTTTCCAAATCGGAAAAAAGATAATAAAATGGAATAAAACAAACCCAACTTTGGCGAAACCAGACTTGATAGTACCGGACGTCATAACCACTTTAAACGCGTTGTAAAAACCTGCGAAAAAAATCCTTTTTCGTAATGTAAATATAACACCGTCGGATTAGAGTCTTAATATAAAACATATAAGTACGTTTTAAAACAGAAAAACAAAATACGTCGAAAGATTAAAGCCGATAAAAAAATAAAAAAATAAAAAATAAATAGAACTTAATAATATGGTTACTTGAGTAATACTTCTCAGATTTAATTGAATAATAACTTCCGTAACCGTCGAAAATACACAATGTTTCGTTTTTTATACGTATTTAAATATATTAATCAAAATACTCAATCCGTTTGGAACTTAATTCAATATTATTTAGTTATTATAATTAACCGTAATTTTTGAATTGGTTAATAATAAATTATCGCAATATTAAAATTCAAAGTAAAGTCTTTTTATTAAAAGAATAAATAACAATATAACTTAACTTTACGAATTAGTAACTTATATAATTATAACTTATTTCCGGTTACTTTACTGCGCCTATTTAAACTTTCTATATTTTTCGACGTTTATAATTATTATACTACATATTATTAAAAACTCTATTAAAAATCCCGTTTCGTTAAAATTATAAATATCTTTTTTAAAATACTATATATTGCAATTATAACCTGAACCAGCTCCAAATATTTACGAGGTACCTCCGAATTTTCGCATAATACCATTTTATAATTAATATTTCGATTCAAACGTATCTTAAGTTATTTTTTGCCGTCGAACAAATCTCGACGCTTAATTAACTCCGACGCGTTCCGTAACGCGTTAAACAAATAGTAAATTCACCATATCTTCAACACTTTAAAGCCGGTTAAGAAACGTTCGCGTATTTAAATCTAAAATTTGGTTAACAATCGATTTTTTCGATCGGCGTTAATTTTCGCGAATTAAGAGTAATATCGGACTTTCAAAATAAATTCGGGAACGTTATATATTAAATATAGCTTTTTAGAGTTAAGTTTCGGATTTCGTTTTTTCGCTTAAATGGCTAAATTTATTTTAGATTCTTTTATACAACCTTATATACTATTAGTATTACAAAATATATATTTAAAGTTAGGTAATTAGCGTATTAACGAAATTAGATCACTTGGTGGTTTGGCTCCCTCGGTAATATAAGACGTTACTATAATTTGCAATTATGACCTAAATAAATTTGAACCACTTGCGAAATATTTCCAGACTATCGCATATTATTTTTCAATAATCGATTTTTCAATTTAAACGTATTTAAAACTTTCTTTTGCCGGTTAACAAATCTCGACGCCTAATTAACTCCAACATATTTTATAACGTATTAAGTAAATAATATATTCGCTATATTTTTAACATGCTAAAGCCGGATAGGAAACATTCGCGTCTTTAAATCGAAATATGATCGGTAGTCGATTGTTTTTCGATCGGCGTTAACTTTCCCAAATTAAAAATAATATCGGCTTTGAAAGGTTTATAGTTAATCCGGTTCTTTAACGTAAACAAAAGAATATCATGTATAAAAACGAACTATTTAAATCTAAGTTTCAGGTTTCTTTTTTTAATTTAAATAAGTAGATTTATTTTCGCATATTTATAAAACGTTTTATAATGTTAATATTTAAAAAAATAAACGATTAAAATCAAATAGTTGCAATAACTAAAAAAGTATTTAACAAGGTGGTTTATTTAAAAAGATGATATAGCATGTTAAGTAATTTAAATAATAGTTTATATTAACGTTTTATATCATTAAATTGCGTATAGCACCTAATCGCGCGGTTTTTAATATTCCGTAACAACAAATCCAAATAAAATAATTATAATGCAATATGTCATCAAAAGTTTGTTGCAATTGGGTCTGGGATGCTGTTTGTTACCTCAGCTAGCTCAGGCCTTTGCTGGCTCGTTCTTCAATTCCTTTTAATGTATTGTTGTATTACGTTAAAAATTAACCAATTAAATCCCAAATCCCCGTAACGAGCCAGCGAGGCCTGAAATCTAGTTATGCGAAATATGGGTCCGTTTGGCATATCCCTAACAAAATTACCAACTTTTTCTTCCATTTCTTTTCCGGATTTAAAAATTTCAGTAAAAAAGCAATTACGTACCCAATTTAATCCCGAGAGGTATAAAACTTTATATACGCGTCTAACATAAGATAATATGCATATAGGAATTTTTCGAATTTTTTTAAATAGAAATTACAGCTAATCCGGCTAAATGAAGGTCTGGGAAATAGGCGACCGTAACGCCCTCATAGCTGCGACAACATAACTATCGGTCGCATTATCGTGCACCGGGCTTTCCAAGTATATTTGGTATGGGAAAAGCCCGTATCTCGATTTTTTCGGCCGTACGGGTTATGGTTGTTACGTCGCAGCCTTAAAAAAATACCGGACTTGATTAACCGGAACGCCTTCTTTCCTGTAACGCAATAACCATAATCCGTACGGACAAAAAAATAGCTGTATGGGCTTTTTCCATATTGAATTACCCTTGGAGGGCCCATGGCAAAACAATGTACGCTGTAGTTGCGTTGTTTCGACCATGAGGCCGTTTCGGTTTGAAGGTATGTGTGTTACGGTCGGGGCTACCGTAACAGCTCCAGTATATATGCAGCTGAAAGCACCAGAATGATTGCCACAATTGCGATCATTTCACCAATCTTTTGTGCCCCGGTGGCGGTATGGTGCAGCCGTAACAATGTGTTAAACGGAGATTTTCATTTCGTTCTTGAATATCTCCGCTAAACCAACCCCGGTTGGAATGTTATATATACCGTTAAGAAGCTCTTTTAAAGCTGTATATTATGGTATTTTTGCTACTTTAAATAATACCTTTGTCGTTATTATATTTGGGAGTTTATTAGAACGGTTTCGAAAAATTTGTATAGAAGCGTATTAAACGGAGCCAAAAAATTACAACTTGAAGTTAGGCCTTATTTTTGAAGTTTGTGTTTTTGTGGATACTTTTTATAGGTCGGTACTTAGAGCTACAGGTTGTTGGAAAGCCCTAGCCATAGCTGCGCCGCAGGCGCAGCCACAACCTTAAAAATGGGGCCTGACTTAAGTGAGGTAAGCTGTTTGATTGATGGTCTGGTTGCTCATCTACCACTGGAATGGAAGCAGCTATATATAGCCTTTAGCTCCTTTGTTTTTGCAATTCTAGAGCTAAATATTAAAGCCCTGTAACTCCTTTCACCGTTTTTTTTAACAAATTACCTTAACTACCGACACGCCTTTATAGCTTTAAAGTTTTCATAGAACAATTTAGACGTCGCCGGCGTCTTTAGGCCTTTAAATACATTAAATCTTTATTTTATTCAATTTATATAAAACTTTAAACCCTGCCGGGATAAAGTTGACTTCGCTTTCCAGAGTAAAACTGGCCTCGCACTTGCTGTTACCTTTTAAAACATTCGGGCAACTTTTCGCCATATACCGTACTTGCTGCAATTAAAACAAAATAACCAACCGTTTTTATCCCAGGTAAGCTTATTTTACCGTTACCGCTTCGTATTATATACTTTTCCTTTTCCTTTCTTACTTTGAAATTCGGCGAGGAAATCGTTATATATCTGATTTACTGTTATAGTTAGATATTAATGAAACATTCCTTTTATACAACCTTTTTAAATTATTTTATAATTACTGTTTCGAATTAAATTAATAAATATAATAACTTAATAACTAATATTAACAAGTATATCAATATCGTTACAGCGTATACGCGACTCTTAAAGTTAATTATATAATTAAATAGGTTTGTTTTATCCTATTTAACGGATTACAACTAGGTTTAAAAGTTTAATTTTTAATTAATATATTTCACCGTATATAAACGCTTTAATACCTTAATTATTTCCGAACCTTTCGTAAGGCCCGTTACAACTATTATAAAACTCTTTTTAACGTTTTTAATAACAGCAGCGGCTAACTTAACTTCGGTTATCTAAGTAAGCTTCGCCAAATCGCCGTTACGGTACTTAATCGCTATTACGGCTACTTAGACAGCTACTTTCTATATCTTCCAGTTATTGCCGCTTCGAAAGCGATTTCCTTACTAAACCTAATATCAAAATACTTCCAATCCAGGTATATATCTTTTTCGCCGCTTTTGTTCAACAACTTAACGAATACCTTTATTATTTTCTCTATATCGAATCCTTCCGGTTAACTTCTTACCTTTTTTTAAACGTTATAACCTTTTCAAACGCCATAGTAACTTTTTTTTAAATTCTTTCAAACCCTTTCGAACGTTACCGTACCGACGAATCTACAGCCTTTAATTAATTACGCCGCTACCTTAAACAAACGTTTCTTTCTTACTTAAAGCAATTAAAAGAACTTCAAAACGTCTTTACGCTAAGCTTACCGTCCGACTATCGGGCCTGCCGACGAACCTCCCTTCCGTACTAGAACGGTACCTTAAATGCAATACAAAACGGATAGATTGGGATATTAATTGTACCAAAAGACGGAACCAAAAAATAGTACCATGTCAACAAAAATCTATTGCAATTCAGTCTGGGATGCTATCTAATTCATGGTCTGGGTTGCTCATCCATAACTGGAATGGGAACAGCTATATATAGCCTTCAGCTCCTTTATCTTTGCAATCTTAAGGCCATATATCAAAGCTTTTTAACTCCGTTTACCGCTTTTCTAACAAATTATTTCAAACGCCGACATAATAAATTAATTTAAATTAATCGGATTTGTCGTTGTTAGACGTATTTATAACTTTTTCGTAGATAAGTGTATTATATCCGGGTTTATAGTAAACGTTACATTTCCGCCTTTTCGTTTTAAACTTTTACAATAATTAATTTCAGCCGTTTATAATTATATTTTTTATTATCTTTTTCTTTTTCGGTTACAAACACTTACGTTTTCCATATAATAAATATGTTTTCTCTCGAGAAAGTTTATTTCAGCTTTTTTAGTATTTGTTAAAAATAGGATTAATTCTGTATAATTCAATATTTCTTTTTTTAAAAGCGGTTTCGTAAAACATATTAAGTTATTTGCATTGAAAAATTAACCGGTTTAAATAGATTTACAGGCAAACCCCCTTAATACCTTATAATTTTTTAAATCTTTTAAATATTTGGAAAGGTTTTCGAAAGTAAGGAAAAGAAAACGGCGAAGATAAACGGCGAAACGGTCGGCATAAGTATAATTAAAAGAATTTCCAAATCGGAAAAATCGTTATTAAAATTAGATAAAACAAATCCAGTCGTTGCGAAACCGGGTTTATTATTATCGAGCGTTATAGCAATTTTTCACGTATTATAAAAGCCGATAAGAAAGGTTTCTTTTCAATGTAAATATAATAACGTTATATAAAATCTTGCATATAAAATATATAAACGCGTCTTAAAATAGAAAAATAGGATATGTGGAAATATTAAAACCGAAAAAAATACGAAAGCATATAAAACATAATAATATTATTATGACGCAATATTTTTCGAATTTTATCGAATAATGATTTGCATAATTATAAAAAATTAAAAAACGTTCCGTTTTTTACGTACGAGTTTAAACAGCTTTATCGAAATATTAAATTTATTTTAAATTTAAATATATTAATATTTAACTACTATAACTGTATTAATTCTTACATCCGTTAATAATAAATTATTTCAGGATTGAAAATTGTATATACGGGTTTTAAGAAGTGCTTTCCAGTCGCATCGTGTTTCTAGTCGTGTATATATATAGTCAGCCGGCGTTAGCTTATATATAGCTAAATATCTAATAGTACTTGACCTGGCAGTATTACAAATTAGAATAATTTTTTAATTAAAATTATAAAAGGTCATCGTACTTAAAGATACTGGGTATAATATATATCGCGGAAATTTTATCGTGTAATTATTTTCTGTATATTGGCTCAGCCTGGCAACTAAGACTTGGACCTAACTTCTACCTTATGTATATAACTTACGACAACTTATCAAATTCGCAATCGATATATTAAATTACGTTTTAAATGCAACTATCGGCTATAAAAACAACTAGAAAATGCTATATTTTATTACATTTTACGTTTATAAATTAAAAGAATCAAAATCGAGTAGCGCAATTTTGAACAAAAGATACATGGGTATTATATACGTGTTTCGAAAGTTTAAATATATACTACGTGGAAACATGTATTAAATTAAGGTTAGATGAATCATAAAAAGTCTTTAAAATATGTCACGACGAAAGAATTACAATAATAATAATACCGTTATAAAAAAAACGTTGTTGTAACGACTAAGGGGGTTTCCAACTATTAAACCTCAGACGTGCGGTTTATATTGTCAGATAGATCGTAAACATTAAGTAATAAGGTCTTTTTATTACGTTTAATAATAGCAAAGTATGTTTTACGTAATTAAGTATTATTACAAATTGCTGCTTTTAAATCTAAGAAATGGGTAACGATCGTAGTTATAAATCTAAATCGTGTTTTAAAGGGTTATGTATTGCTATTTAGCGCTATACCGTATAACTAAATGGCGATATTTTGGTATCTAGCGTTATATCGTTTATCTGTAATCCGTGTTATTTTAGCATCTAGCGTTATTCCGAACGTGGCGTATGTTTTTTAATTACTTATAACGAAATGGCGACTGTTTTGTTAAATTATCGAAACGTCTGAAACGTTAGGTTGTAACATGATTTCCTTTTTTTCAAAATTTTCGTCCTCGAAAATTATCCGTAGTTTTGTAATAAATATATTCCTTTTTTTCGCAATTATTTTATTATATGAAATTGTTCGGCTAAATTTCGCAAGCGTAATTATAAGGAAAAGCGCGCCGAATTCGCTTTATATATTTATTAATTAAATTTCGAAGTTATATTTTCTTTTTCCCAATTATATAATATATGTTATATCTGAAAGTTTATTTCGTTATGAAAATTATGTTTTTTATTAACGTTCTTATAATAGGTCCAGAATACCCGGTGTTTTTTACGTAACATTATTCGAAAATCCGAACGTTTAAAACGTAAGGAAACTTTAATTAAATAATAACTTTTACGTTTTTAACAAGAGATAAATAAGGCTATAAACCGTTTCTAACGTTTTAAACGTTAACAAAAATAGCTTCGTATATAAGCTATTAAAATGATTCGTTGTAATCTATAATCGCTTAACGAATTAAAAGAATAGGAAAAGCAAACGTAAAAACGTACGAGGTCGGGTACGTCTGTGCTTATCTTAACGTTAACTCCGGTTTTGAATTAATCGGATATCGAAAATATTAATTAACTGTTTATCGATAAATTTAATTAAGGGTCATTATTTAATATCTCCAGTACTGTTAATAAAAATTCCGTAATAGCTGCTAGGCGTTTCAAGGTATTTAGCAGGTTTTTATATATTTTCTAAATCCAGGTAATCTTTTTATTTAACGTGGTATTAAGTAAGTTTATTTCTTTTCGTATATCCAGTACTTTTTCTGCTTTATAAACTTATATATCTTTTTAGATTTCCTTATTACATCTTATGTTAACTTTAATAGTATCTATTATTGACTCAAGCAGAGGAACGTGGAAAATTGGATATATTTTAACTTTAGTGTTGGCAGTTGAGGTGATTTCCTAGAAGGAGCGGTGAAAGGAACAAACGGGCTTTGATATGGCCCTAAGATTGCAAGACAAAGGAACTGAAGCCTATATGTGGCTGCTCCCCCCACCACCCAGTTCTAGGATAGCAGAGCAAGCAACCTACTCCCCCCAGCTTCTAGAATTGCAACGCATTTGCCGACATTTAGGAAATAACTCTAGTTCGTAATTATTGTTTAACATTTTTTTAATAATTTTATATAGACCAAGATACTTATAATCAAGTTTCCAATTTGGTCGTTTAGTTTAGATATGTTTATAGTAAGGTAGACTATCTTTTTTTCTTAAAAGATTAATTTGTTTTTAACGTTTTCTAGTTATCCGCCGGAAAGCGACAGGGAGTCATCCCTAATAATTTTTTAATGGGTCATTAGCCTAGAACAGAAGCTAGGCCCAGTAAAACTCCACTAAGTTGCTTTATTTCACAAAAACGCGGGTGCAAAGGTGTTGTATGTATTGACGTCAACGATATTACTGTCTTTTTTCCCGCTTAACACCACGTTTTCTCTTAATTTTTCGTGCGAAATTAACCCAAAATGGGACGGAAACGCAAAGCTATAGACGTTAAGATAAAATCACAAACTCCTGCGGTACAGCTAAACCCCGATTCCTATAAAGAAAACCTTACAGATCCAGCCATTTTCCATCTTAACGCGTTATTTAATCCAACTGTAAAAGCGTATTTTAAGTTATTAATTTTCGATAAACGTAAGGCTTAAGTAAGGCAGTTATTACTTATTTTGTTAAGATTGTTTTTTACTTTCGTATTACGTGAACTAATTAAGAAATGGGTGTCATAAATTAATAACTTCGAACCCGAATAAAAAAAAGAAAAGCTACGTTTTCGCGATTACCTGTAATATAATACGTTTATTAAAAAACTGTATTTATTCCTTTTTATTTTAATTTATATATGCGATCATAAAGAAAAGTCGGTAAACGCGTATTAAATAAGTTCGGACTTTTTTCCGTATTATCCGATTATTAGCTTCTTTTTTCGCAATCGATAGCAAGGTTTTTAATTGACGGTTTCGGGTTTAGAATTAAAAATATTAATTTAAGTTACTTTTCGAACGTTATAATAAATAAGTTAAATGGATACAAATAAGAACCTTTAAGTTCTATATCCCAGGGTGTAATATTACCGTAAATAAATATATCGTAAAATATAACGGGAAGTTACTTTTTAATACTACGATCCCGAATAAAGTTAATAATACCGGCTTTAAAACTTGGGTTTTGGCTTATTATGGGATATATTTAATATAGACAAACTATTATCTAGGTAAAGGCGGAAATCCTATTAACGTTCCGCAGGCGAAAAAAAGAAAAATTAACAGAAAAAGTAATAACCTACTGAATTTTATTTAACGTATGGTTATTTTCCTTGTAAATAAATTAAGGAACATTTATAATTTTTCGTATTATGTATTCCTCGATAACTTTTTCTTTTCGTTATACCTGTTTTTGCAACTACGCGAAAAGGATATAACAACAAGAGGTACCGCCTGAAAAAAAATATAAAATAACGAAGCAGCTTATTAATTTAAAGAAATCCAAAGGTGTTTTTTTTTTGCCTTATAATTAACGGTAAAATATCTAACGCCTAATAATAAAGTAAATTAAATTGCTTAAATTAATAATACCGTTATTTTATTCCTTAATATGAAATAAACGGTAAAAAAACGGATTCTATTAATTCGAAAGAAACCGAAAGTAAGAAACAAATATAAAACTTCTGCCCGCAATTTCTTTGGAAATTGAGTAAAAAAAAACAGTTTTAATACCTCGAGTTGCTTATAAATATAACCTTTTTATAAACGGCGTTAATTTCGGTAATTAACAAAAGTCTAGATTTAAATAAAATTACAGCTTTCGGCGTAACGTAACGTAAGCCTTTATATACAACTTCCTACTTTACGTTATCGTTAGTCATTACTTCCTTTTATAGAAATAAGGTTATTTATCATGGAAATCTTACAAAAACGCTTTATCTTTCTATAAACCACTTTTAATAAAAACGTTCGACATTTCGGGTCACTTTTTAACGGGCGGAAAAGAACTTTAGGGAGTTTTTTTCGTACTGGTAATATGGAAATCCCTATTAATCAATACCATAAAGTCTTAGAAAAGTCCGCTTTAAGGTGTTAGGCTTATTTAGGCTACTCTTATCGCGGTACGCAGCAAGTAGGGCTTTAAATTGCAAGTAATAATATTACGAATCGGGAAAAAGTTCGATAGATAAGGTCTCGTTACGTCGAATGTGGTGTTATAATTTGTAATAATAACAAATGTTGGTATATGTATTATAACGTAAAATAAATATGGCTAAAGGTAGCTTTTCCTACGGAAACTGATTAGGTTAATTGGGCCAATAAAAAAAAAGTAGCTAGCCACCCTCAAAAAATTGTTAGCGCTAACTCCTTGTCGCCCTCCGGCGGATAATACTTTTGCATTTGTTATCGTACAAATTTTAATTTTGTTTTTATTTCGTTATATAATTATTTAAATACTTCTGTTATAAAGATAATTTATATATTTGCTAGGTTATTATCAGCGTTTTTGTAAATATCTGAAGTAAAACCACAATTTGCGTTTGTTAAAATAATCTTGATATTTTCGTAATAACTTATATTATAGCTAAATTCTATAACGGGCAACTTATTAATCCAATTATTTTGCTTGTAAATAACGTAATACTGTAAAAAGGTTTTTAATATCGAGTTCGTTTTTTATTTACTTATTTATTTAACGTTAAAAAACCTTAACAGTTAATAGTTTAGCTAGAATTATACTATCAAGCTTTATTAAAAATTTAATATAAAACTAATTCTTTTATTTAAAATAATTTTTATAGGTAATCCGTATATGCTAATAACGGATTTAAAGGAAATGTATATTATTTATTCGGTATTTATGTTCTTATTATATATAAGAAAATAGGAAAACTTTATAAATCGGTTAATAATTATAAATATGTTATCGTAACGTATTGCAAGGTTAAGTGCTATTAGGTATCTAGCTATGTACAAGCTGACCGGCTTACTATATACATACACGACTGGTTACACGATGCGACCGGGGAGCACCTCCTAAAAACCGTACCCACAGGCGGGCCGGATGAAAAACCATATAGAAGTCTTGAACACAATGACAAATCAATAGGTATACACGATGAATTGATTGGTACGTTCCAGGGCTAACCCCGCAGCTAGCTCCAGCGCCCCAATCCTCCAATTGGTACCGACACGATTTAGAAACGTAAGCGCTTCCGTGCTAATCCGTGCGCTGGGCTTGGCGACCCAGGCACGCTGTCCCAAGCTGGATTCGAACCAGCTGTCTCTCGCAAGCTGCTGGTTGCCCAGGCCAGACAACAAGCGAAACGAGACATATCCAAGCTCGCGACCACTGAGCCATTGGGACATCGTAACGTATTCATGTAATAAGGTCTTTTAAAAGTGGTAATGTTGTAATAAAGTCGAATATAATTAAGTTTTATAATCACTTTATAACTAATAAGGGTTATAATTTTCTATACAATCGGTATTATCGTAACTTAACCTTATTATATATATTATATTATCGTAATATCTTTTCCATTTAATTTTTTATATAAGGGAATATGTATGTTTTTTATAAACGTTTAAGTATTTTGTTTATTTCTAGGTAACCGTAGAACTGATAATTGTATATATGTTGTATTAATTTCTGCTGATATTCCTTTAGTACTTACTATTTTTATTCTTATTATTTTATTAGTAACCTTTTATTATACTATCGTATATTTGTATAAAGGTTAATTAATTGTTATTGTTAAATTGTTACGACTTATCAGGTTTTAAAATGTCTGTTTGATATAATATTAAAGATCGTATATTTGATCTTAGTATGTTTTTTTTCCAAATCTGGTCATTTATTTAAAATATTTGTTTTGCTGTTTTCTAGGTTTTTCTTGTAAATAATAACGAAATTATAATTAACAAACTTTTTTATATATAACGTAATTATCGTTCTGTTAATACTCTCGTTATCGTAAATCGTATAAAACTTTTGTAATTTATATAAACTTTAATTTGGTATATATTGCCTCGTAACATATATTTAAATTCTTTAAATACATATATTATATCTATACATTCCTTATTTAGTATGCCGTAATTCAATTCCGCTCCTTTTAACTTGTAAAAATAGAATGCAATAGGGTGTAATATTCCGTTATCGTTTTTATATCCGATAGTTGCTTTTAAGGCATAATTTAAAACGTACGGTATAAGATTAATAAGTTGTCGTAAGTTATATATCATTAAAACTAGTTAACTTATATTAACTTCCTTAATCTTTTAAAAAGCTTTTCCTACTGCCTTTGTTTACTGGAATTATCGTTTCTTTTTGGTAATATTCGTTAATGATACAGCAATTTTGCTGAAGTTTTTAAGGAACTTCTTATAATAATTAACAAATCCGAAAAAGGCTTGTACTTCCGTAACAGTACTAGGCCTTCTTTATTCTGTAACCGTTGCGATTCTTTTAGAGTTTATTATGATATAACTTGGGGCAGTAATATATCTAAAGGATTTGATTTTTTATATATAAAACTAGCTTTTCTTTATATTAATAAGCAGATTAACGTTTTATAAAGCTTATAAGATTAGATAAACGTATTCTATATATGATAAGGCTGTACGTAGCCCCTGTTGTAGGCACCGGAGTTACGCCAGCACTAACGCCGCGTTATATATTTCTCATATACAAACTATATTTTCGATATTCCTTTTTTTTTTTCCTTTTTAGTTAGAAAATAAATCCCTTCTAGGCAACTAGTTACAAATCGTATAGGTTAAACCTTTTACATATTTTCTAACTTACAATAGCAAAATAGGAGACGCTCGGAAAACGATGGAGAGATTTAAAGGATTTTCGAGCGTTCCTTAAAAAGTTTAACAAAAGGCCCCCATAAACCTAGAAATGCAAAGGATTCTAAGCGCGATAATAAAAACCATAACTATTTGGTTAGTAGCTATAAATTAACGTATAAGCTTCCAGTTCGAAAAAAATAAAAAGAAAGCGTTATTAATTAAGCAGTATATAGAAAGTTAACATATTACTAATAAAAAGTTAAGCGACGTTACCGAGTAATTTAGAAACGAATTAATTGTTTAATAAAGAATTATCGAAAAGTTACGCGCTTAAAAAACGGCATCCGACAAAAATATTTTTACTTTTGCGACTAAGTATCAATTAAAAATTCGCGAAGTTCCCGGTTTCGAAGTAACTTAAACGACCGAAACGAAACGGAAACCCTTACCCTGGTTAAAGAAATTTAACGGGACGAAGGAAAAATTTCCGGGTTAATTCGTTTTTATAAGTTACAAACTGGAAATAAACGTAATTTTCATCAGAAAAATTCGTAAGCAGTTTTACGTTATATACGAAAAGTTCGAAAGTAACGTATAACGTATAGTTATTATATATTATATTACCGGAGGGTTAAATAGTAATTATAACCCAATTACCTTTTTTTAAACGTTATACGAACAATATAATAATCATTACCGGAAGGAAAAAACGGCCGAAGGGCTTAGAAATTTAAAATAAGCCGATAACGTAAAATCTTCTTTTTTTATCCGGTATTCGAAAAAATGCTAGCCGACGCGGAAAGTACGGCGTAACTTATAAAAACAAAACTTACGTTTTTAAAAAAAGCTTTAAATAAAAACCTTACTTAAATATTAAGCCCGGTAAACTTACCCGAAAATTATAACGTTTAGGTTAATAAAATAATAGAAATCGTTAAGCGCCTTAAGGGAATATTACGGTAAAAAAAACGAATAGTTCCGTAGTTACCGATAACGGGAAATCCGTAGTTGATACTGACAGTAACATACTTATATCGGGAATGTCGGCTATAAGCCAATAAAAATAAGGAAACCGAGGTATATAAAATGCGCCCAAGTAACGTACGCGATAGGTTATTTAAAAGGAACGAAACGTATGTAAAACGAAAAAATTGTACTTATGTTGTAGCCGCTTTAACTATAGGATAACCCGTTATCCGTTCTTACCGGCGACGAGACCGCAAAACGGGATTAACTTTTTCGAAACTTTTAATTTAAAGGAACCCAAATTAAAGAAAGGAAAAGGAAAAAAGTAGCTTCCGAATATCGGCGCGTTCGGGAACGAAAAGTAATTAAAGCAGGAGTAAATATGGCGAAATAAAAAATGGATAGTATTTTGTTTATTATCGATATTTATATTAATTAAGAAAAATATAAGGAAATATTTATTAATTAAAGATATAAATATTTTGTTGCAATAAACGCGAAATTGGCGAAACGTTTAGAATTACCACGTATTCCAATTACGAAACGAAAATTAAAAAAGGTTCGGGAAACAAACCTGGTTCATAAAGAAAAAATTAAAGAAATAATATATATAAAAACGGACGTTAACGGGCTTAAGGTTAAGACCTTTGCGTATATTATTACCGGGTTAAATTATTTTTTAATATTAAAAAGGCCTTAAATGGAATATTACGACGTTATTTATTATGTGAAAAAGCATTTTTTAATTATAAAAGCCGTAAGTTATATAAAGGTTTATAAAAAAAGTTATAAGTTATCCGGAAGAAACGTACAAACGGCTTACGAAACGAAAATAATTTTAATAATCGCTTTCGAAATTAAGTTACGAAAAATAAAAAGGTTAAAAAAATTCCGTTAAAGATTTAGTTATTTTTTATTACTTTAGCAGATATTAACAAGGCGCTAGCCTTAAAAAAGAACGTTTCGAAAACTTTTCGACAAGAAGTTAAGAGACGTTTTAATATTTCATAAGCCTGGAATGGATTATAAGATCCGGCTATACCGTAACGAAGTAAAAAGAGAACTGCCGGTATTTTGGGGTCCTTTATATGGCATATCCCGTAAGGAGTTATTGGCGTTAAGAAAAACCTTAACGGAATTTTTCGATAAAAGGTATATCCGCGTAAGCAGCTTACCAGCCGGAGTTTCGGTGTTATTTGTTAAGAAACTAGAAGGAAAATTGCGCTTTTGTTGCGATTATCGAGCGCTAAACGGAATAACCGAAAAGAACTGCTATCCCTTATCGTTGATATCGGAAATCTTAAGAACGTTATTATATATAAAGTGGTTTATAAAGGTGGACGTTCAAACGGCGTTTCATAAAATTAAGATTAAAAAAGGAGATAAATAAAAAACTGCTTTTAAAATACGCTTCGGGTTATTTAAATAATTAATAATCCCTTTTGGCTTATGCGGCATTTTTGTAACCTTTTAGCGATACGTTAACGGAATCCTGCGGAAATATTTAGACGTTTTTTATTCTGCATATATAAATAACATCTTTATTTATTCGTTAAGGTTTAAAAAGGACTATATACAAAAAGTAAAAATAATTTTGAGTCGCTTGAAAAAGGTTAATTTAAGTTTCGATATTTTTAAATACGAATTTAGTATTAAATTGACAAAATACCTAGGATTTATTATAAAAGCAAGGTAAGGAATAAAAATAAACCTGGAAAGACTACGTGCGATCCTTAAATAAGAAACTTTTAAAACGCTTAAAAGGATACGAAATTTCATTAGATTTGGTAACTTTTACCGCAATTTTATACCGTATTACGCGGAATTAATAATGCCTTTAACAACCCTTATACGGAAAAAAACTTCATTTTGTTAAAGAAAAAAAAGAAAAAAAAAACCTTCGAACAATTTAAGAACGCTTTTATGTCGGAACCGGTCTTAACATAATAAAATCCCGAAAAACCTACAATAATAAAAACGGAGAATTTAAGGTACGTATACGGAAAATATTTATTACAAATTAATAAACAAAAAATATTACGTTGAATTACTTATTACTTTAAGAAGTTAAACGTAGCCGAAATTAATTATAAGATATACGATAAAAAGTTTTTAATAGTAATTAGTTATTTAAAAACGTAAGATATAAAGCTATATAACGTAATAATTCCGTTTAAAATCCTTACCGATTATAAAAACCTTAAATATTTTATAATTACCAAAAGGTTAAATAAACGTTAAGTAAGGTAATCGGAAAAATTATCGCGATTTAACTTTTATTTGGAATTCCGCGGACACTGTTTAAATATTAAGGCCGACGTACTTTTACGTAAAAAGCAAAACATGTTCGGGAAAGATACCGATAATAAAAAAACTAATCGGGAATTCCAGTTATTAAAGGATAAATAGTTACTTTTATTATTTAGGAAAAGCGCAAATAACGCGGAAGCTTTTTTAACGATAAATAACATTAGTACAAAAAGTAGGAAATTCCTTAGAAAAACCCAGATGTTTTAATAATACGAAGATTTATAAAAAGTATGGAACGTAACGTTAAAATACGATAAAGGTTATTTATATATTATCGAAGTTATCGCTAGGGGGGAACATAACTTCTTTCCCGAACTAAAACTAATAATATCTATTACCGAATATTCGCTAAATACGAAAAGTTTTCCTTATTCCGGAAACGTCTATAAATCCCGGATTAGAAACCGCTTAAAATAACTTTAATCCAAAATACGTACGATTTTTATATAGTCGGATACCTGGGGAAAAAAGTAACGATAATAATACTTACGAAAAGTTTTTTTTGGCCGGGCATATACCGCATAATTAAGCGTTTCTGCAAAAACTGCGACGTATACGGTTACAAAAAGGTATAAAAAAACAGAAAAAGAGGGCTGTTAAAGCCTTTGTTAATTCTGGAACGGTTTTATAACGAATTATTAATAAATTTCATAATTAACTTGCTAATAAATTCCGAATAGAACCTGTATTTTCTAATGGTTATAACTACCCGTTATTCAAAGCCGTTATATTAAAAGCGATACGTACGATAAACGCGGAAATATACGCAGAGGTATTCGTATAAACGTACTAAAGATTCCATGTTTTTCTTAGGATTATTACTAACGATAAGGGAAATAACTAAGTTGGAAAGTTTTAAAACAGGCTTTGCAAGTTAATAAAAATAAAGCAGCACTTTTTTACCGCGTTCTATCCAGAAACCGACGGCATTATAAAAAAAACAAATTAAGAAATATTAGCTCACTTACGGGTTTTTGTAACGTACGCTTAATAAGATTAAAACAAACTTTTTCCGAAAACGATGCTTACAATTAATAACCGAAATACGACCTTGGTAAGATTAAGCCTTTTTTCCTGCTTTACGGTTACCACGCCGAACCAGTCCCGTAAATAAAGAGCAATTCCGCCTTTAAAAAAGATCCGCGTATTAAAATAAAGGGTTTTATTCGAAGGTTTCGGGAAAGGACCGAATTCGCTTAAGCCGTTATGGCAATAACGTAATAGGCCTAAAAGAAAGTAGCGAATAAGCATCGTTTTTTTGCGAAGTAATACGAAATAAGTAATAAGGTATAACTTTTCTTAAAAAACGTCGCCATTTTTTAACCGTTAAGAAATTAGGGTAATTACAGGTAAAATATTAAGTAACTAAAGTAATAAGTTTTTACGTCGTAAAACTAAATATTCCTAAAGGGATCCATAACCGTTTTTACGTAAATCTGTTAAAACGCGCGAATATAAACCTCTTACCGTCCTAAGTAAACGTAAACACCTAATCTTTGCTAATAACTGGAAAAAATAAAAAAAAAAGTTAAAATACGTAGTAAAACGTATCTTATAAACCTGTACCAAAAAAATAAAGAGAAACTTTAGGCGAAAATTACTGGTTAAATGGGAAGGTTACGCAAAACCTACTTAAAAGCCGCTTAAGGAATTCGCGGAAACTAAGGCCTTAAAAGATTTCGAAAGAAAAATACGGAGACCTAAAGGTTAACGACGGCCCTTAAGTATAACGCCTAACTAGGAAAAAACAGGGGCGAAAAGCTGCTTCCGAACAGCTTACCAGCAATTTTTAAAAAACATACGAGTTTCGGGAAAGCTGTTCCGGAGCTGAAACTTTTAAGCCGGTAAGTTACGTATACGCAGCTTATTAGCAACGCACGAATAATAAAAGAAATAAGAGGAGAATGGATGGTATACCGGCTACAAATTGCTTGATTAATTTAAAAATTTATTAATCTTTTAATTTACTTAAAGGGTTACAGTTTTAGAACTACGTACAAAAAGCGTAAAACGCGTATTAAAAGCGTATATATAATTTCATTCTTTAATTGTTATTATTATTCCTAATAATAAGCTTTTCCTTAATCGCTTAAGTAATGTTTACGAGGTTTTCGAAAATAATGGCGATACGGTTATTAACTGCAAGAATATCGGCCTTATAAGTAATTAACAAACGGCGCAAAAGGAACGTAGGAATACCTAGGAGAAATACTTACATAACGGGATTTCTCATTTTTATAAATAGTACGTTCTTTTCTCGAAAAGGTAAAAAGCAAACCGGTACTGGACGTTTAAACATTTATAAATAACGTACGAAAACGGGATAAACAACGCGAACTTACTTTTTTACGAATCGTATAAAAGAATTTAGCCCGAATTTAAAAAGCCTTAATATCCGCTTTTTTTTAAACGCGGATAAAATTTAACTTACCGTATTAATAATAACAAAATAATACGGGAAAAACGCAAAAGAAAAAGAAACCTACCTTAATTAATATAATCGTAATCCAAAGCAGCTTTTATAAGTTTATTTACTGTTTAACGGATTTCGGATACATTTACAAATTGCGCGGAAATATAATTAAAAAGGCGCCTAGCTTATAATATTAAAATACTTACTTCGGAATATCCGTAATTAAAATAAACGCAGGCTTTATACCGGATAACTTTCTTACTTAAAAGATATAAGCAAGGAAAAAGTAATTAAAAAACTGCAAATAAATAACGTATTTACTATTTTAATTTATATAAAAGGTACTAGAATTAATTATAAAACGGGCCATATAAATAAAACAAGGAATATTTCGGTATCGAAGGGGGTACTCGTTTAGGGTAACGCGCGTAGCCAGCTTACGAGCCGTTTTTGCAGCTTTCTCGGTAACGGTGGATTTTTTCGGGTTAAACTTATCGAACATCTTAATACGGGATCTGTAATACTTATATCAATCAGCTTCCAAGCCGTTATAAAACAGCGCATAAAACTTAATTAAGCTTTAGCTTATAAGCTGCTAAAAAGGAACGCAAAAAACCGGTTATAAAAAACTTACCGAATTAAATTATTATTATAGGAAAAAAAAGGTCTAATTTGCAAAGAAAAAGGCTTTTATATAAGAATAGGTTACGGCGTACAATTAATAACCTAAACTCAACTTAATTCGAAAACAGTAATATCTATCAATTTTAGGCCAATTAAAAGCCAGAATTTTTACAATTAATAACCTTACCGAAACGTTAAACCCGATTAGACGAGAATTAACGTAATTAATACGTTAACCTTTTTTCGGATAAATAAAGGGGTTATATAATAAGGCTATACATAGCCCTTATTATGGGCACCGGAGTTACGCTGGTGCCAATACGCTAAGACCACGTAACGCTAGCGCTAAGGCCGCGTTATATATTTCTTATATACAAATTATATTTTCGATTTTTCTTTTTTTTCCTTTTTAGTTAGAAAATAAATCCCTTTTAAGCATCTGGTTGCAGATCGCATAGGTCAAGCCTTTCACACTATATATTGTTTTTTTGTTTTTAATAAAATTAAGATGTTTTTAAGATAGGATATAATAAAGATATCCAAATGTTTTCTTAATATATGGTTAACCATTCGTTAAAATATCTTTAAAATATTAATAAGTTTTATTAATATAATTAAGTATTCGTACAATCCGTATTTTATTTCAAATGCCCTTTTTTAATACAAATAAGATTATACCTATTTCGTAAATCCAAAATAATAAAAGACTTAATTTTTCTAAGTAATTCTTTTTTTATAAATAAAAGTAAAGATATATGGTTTTTTAATATGATATTATTTAAATGTTGATAATTTATAATTAAACGTAATTTCCGGTTTTTTTTTCAACACGAAAAATATGAAATGTCTGGCGAAAAATATTAATTGGCGAAATTCTTTTTTTTTAAAAAATCTGTTGTTTAAGTATTTTCGTAATATATATAACTTTGTTTTGTTTAAATTGTAAATAAAGTAAAACTTCGGTAATGTACATTTTTTAAATATTATTTCGTATTTTTATTTATTAAGCTTAAGTAATTTTGTATCGAGTTTTTTCTTTAAATAATTGGTTATATTTGCAATATTATGGTAGTACATTAACCATCTTTTTTTATTGTAGCTTTTGGAGTTGATTTTTTAAAATCTCGTTTATGTTATAAAGCTCTACCCGGATAATGGGGATAATACGTCGAATATGCTTAATATACCTTTTTTTAATATTTTATTTTTTTAGGTAATAAGGTTCCTGTCGTATTCTTATACCTATTTTTGTTTTTCTTTTTTAATCCTATCGAATATAAAGCTTTGTTTTTTTTTTCTTTAGCTTATTGGTAAAATATAAAACGAACTTTACCTAGTTAGTTTTCTAATCAATTAAGGGGTTATATTAATATAACCATGGTTTTCCAAAGATTATATCGTAATTTCTTGGTTAGATTATGTTCAAATTAACTATCTGGATTTTTCTCTTAACGAAAATCTAGAAGTAATTAATTTTTCGTACGATCTTTCCATTATTATAAGCGAATATCTGACTTTCGACGTTTTTAACGATATAAGGGTTTTTTTATAATAATCTAAGTTTATTTACTAACTTCGGTACGATATAATTAGCGTTTAATGTTCCGTAATTCACTATTGCTGTATATTAATATGTCCTAATTCGTATTCGTAATGTAATAAAATTATTCATCGCTTTTGTCATTATATACAAATCCCTTTTAGGAAGCTTTTGCTCTTATTTTCAGGTCTTGCTATCTTAAGGCTCTTTTATAGGTAACGTCTTTTTTTAGGAACTTAATTTATGTTGTCGTTTTTTTATAGCCGATCAATGTGTCGTCGACATAACGGATAATCCTTGTAAACTTTTTAATTCGTATTATCAGTTATTGCTTAATTTCTTATAAATGGCTAATCTGCTTTTTTTTACATTCTGATCTAGGTTTCTATTTTATAATTCGTATTTCGTAATTATAGCTAGTAATTTTCCCACCGGATACTGCCTATTTAACTTCGTAATTCTTATCGTATTAAATTAATTTTTCCGCCAATCTTTAAGTTCTTTTCTTAAATTCTTGTCGTTTTTCTAGGTTTATAATAAATGTTAATTCGAATTATAAATTATCGATAATTCGTTATATTAATCTTATTACTGTATGGTATACCAGTCTTTTAAAAATTTAATAATTATACCGTTAGTAATAACATAAAAGGTGATTTTATAAATAACGTTGTTCTTCCGGCCAACTTCGTCTGGCCATAAATACAGTAAGGGGTCAAATTAATCCGGCCTAAGTTGAAAATCACACCAAAAACAGCGATTTTGCTACTTTTTCAATCAGCTACAACTTCGCGAGGAGAAATCCTAAAATTAAGCGGATTAAAATATTTTATAGATAATTAGAAACGGCCTAGGGTTTACTTAGATGGAATTGTAAAATCCTTTAAACCGGAAAAGTTGCTTAACGTTAAACGCAAATTTAAGTTGAAAATCTTTGTTCCCCATACAAATCTAGTCCATTTTGTATAGAAACCAAGGATTTTTAACGATCTCCTACGAATACCTTAATGTAACTTTTAAATTCTAAAGAATTTTATAATTCTATTTAAGTAAACCTTCGGCCTTTTGTAATTATCTATTAAATAATTTAATACTCTTATTTTTAAGATTCTGTCGGCATTTGGTGCTTTCAGGTGTTGCAGGCTGGAAGGCTTTGTCGGTGTAGGGCTGCAGGATGCAGCCTGCGACATGCCTTGTCCACCGCTTCCCCTTTGACCGCCCAATCATGTACTTAAGAGCGATTGCCACGGACTAGATTTGTCCATCAGAACACTTAGAAAACCATCGCACACAAGTTACGCCAGCTTACTGCATTTGATCACTGTGACTGCTGACAGATTCTTCTTTATGAAATTGTAGCTGATTGAAAAAGTAGCAAAATCGCTGTTTTTGGTGTGATTTCCAACTTGGGCCGGATTAATTTGACCTCTTACTGTATATCGATGTCGTTTTATAATGTTAATATGCAAAATAAACGTATTACTGTTATTCGTTTTTATTATTTTCGATTTTCGTAAAATCAAATCCTTTTTTTATATCCTATTAATACGTTAGGCGATATATCGTTACTATTCTTTATAAACTACGTAAGTACGTTATAAATAATTTACCGGGTAAACTAACTTATAATATCAAGGTTTTCCTAGCAGTAGGCTTTTTACCCATCCTTAATAATCTTGAATTTACTATTTAAAGGCCTATCGTTTTTCTAAATCTTAAAAAGTTGCTGAAATTATATTAACTAGGTTCACCTATCCCGCTTATTTTGTAATTTACTATTAAATCGCCATTTATCACAATATCTTAACTGCCTTTATTCCTTATCGGAAGTTTTCGTTTGGGCTTAGGTTTTCACTTTAACGAATCATGGAAATTAACTTCCTTAATCCGTTATTGTATAAGGTGTCTTTAAGTACTAGTTATTATTGTTATCGTTTTTTATAAGGTCTTTTCAGTACCTTATATTTACGTACGAAATATCCTTTCTCACTACAATTATAACACTAAATCTAACTTAAATCTGGTTATTAAGTCGTTTTCAATTCCATAAGTCCTAACTGCGTTCCATAAAACGTAAAAAATATCTTGCGTCTTTTTCTTTAATTAAGTTTTTATCTTAATCGTAAACTAAACTATTCTTTCTCTTCGCGACGTCGTTCGTATTTTCGGTTATCGATTTTAACGGTTTCTACAATATACCGGTTAAAAATGTTAGGTCGTTCGAACTTAATGATCTTGTTTTTAATATTTTCGTTTAATCTGTTATAAAATATGTTAATTAAATTATTATCTTTTTCGTTCGTTCAGCCGGCTTTAGCTATAAAACTTTTTAATATTACTGCATATTTAGATATTAATCCGGTTTGTCGTAAATATAAGATTTGTTATACTGTTATAGGTTTTTTATCGGAGTTAGCGAAACTTTTTAAATTTACCCTCGAAATTGGTATAATTAATAAATAATTAAATAATAAACATTACTTTGTAAGCTTTTGCATTTTTTAAGTAATCTTTTATTACGGGCTTAAACTAATTCAAGGCATTTTCTACAAGGAAAATTGCAATAATAAAAATCTTCTTTATTAAATCGTTAATTCCTAAAAAGTATAAATATACTCGAACCTGGGTTAAAAAGATTTAAACGCTTTCTTTGCCGCTATACGATTAAGGCTTACTTGCCTTAATTTATAAAATAAGTATAGGTACTAACGTTTCAAACAAGCGAACGAGCCGGATAAGCGAGCGAGCCGTTTTTTAGCACCTTATAACAACAAAGTTAAATAACTTAACAACAACATATCAAATTAATTTAAATTAATCGGATTCTTTTTCGCTAGACGTATTTATAACTTTTTTATAAGTACGCGCATTATGTCCGGGCTTGCCGCAAACGTTACATTTCCGTTCTTTCGTTTTAACCTTTTTGCGATGATTACCTTCCGCCGTTATTAGCTAGGATTTTTTACCACCTTTTTCTTTTCGGCCAGAAAAGCTTGTTTTTTTTGTATAGTAAGTATTCCTTTTTCTTGAAGACGTTTATTTTTGGTCCTTTGGCGTTTGCTAAAAAAAATGGTTCGTTTCGCGTAATTGGATTGTTTCTTTCCAAAAAAGCGTAATTTCTTATAATAACAACAAGTTACTTTTGGTTAAAAGATTAACCGATTTAATTATCCTTGTCGGCGAGCTCCCCTGGTAATTCTTAATCTTTTTTTATAAGTAACGCTTTTGTTTTTTTGTTTTTTGGATATTTCGAGGGGTTTTCGTAAGAGGGGAACGTATGGAATCGAAGGAAGTAACTGGGGAGACGGTCGGTGTAGGTATAGCTGGAGGAATTTTTAATTCGGAAAGGACGTTATTAGGATCGAATGGAATAAGCCCAGTTTTTGCGAATTTAGCTTTAATATTATCGGACGTCATGGCGGCTTTAAACGTATCGTGGAAACCGGTAAGAAAATCTTTTTTTACGACGTAGGTATAGTAGCGTCGTATTAAATTTTCGGTATAAAGCGCATATGTACGTTTTAAAACGGAAAAGTAGGATATGTCGAAAGGTTGAAGCCGATCGGAAGAATAGGGGGGTATGTAAAGCGTAATAATGTCGTTATTTGCGCAATATTTTTCGAATTTTATCGAATAGTAACTTTCGTGGCCGTTAAGAATAAGGAAACGTTTCGTTCCTTTCGTACGCGTTCGAGTATATTTATCGAAATGCTAGATTTATTTTAAACCTAATTCGTTCGTCGTTTAGTTATTATAACTGGTTTCGACTTTTTAATCGGCGGGTAATAGGTTGTTACGATATTAAGATTTAAGGTAAGTTTTCCCTGTTAAAATAATAAATAACGGTATAGCTTAATTTTACGAATTAATAATTTATATAACTGTAATTTATTTCCGATTACTGTATTACTCTTGTTTAAGTTTTTTACGTTTATAATTATTATACCGCATATTATTAAAAGCTTTATTAAAAAACCCGTTTTGTCGAAGTTGTAAATATTCTTTTTTACAATGCCGTATTTTGCGATTGTAACCCGAATAAGTTCGAATTATTTACGAAATATCTTTGGATTTTCGCATAATACTTTTTAATAATTAAATTTTTAATTTAAATACGTTTTAAATTTTTGTTACTGTTATATAAAGTTAAAAACTTATTTAACCTTAACGCGTGTCGTAACGCGTTAGGTTAGTAATAAATTCGCTATATTTGTAACGTATTAAAGCCGGATAGGAAACGTTCGCGTATTTAAATTAAAAATTCGGTCGATAATCGATTCTTTTTCGGTCGGCGTTAATTTTTGCGAATTAAAAGTAATATCGGTTCGGACGTATCGACCGTAATATTGTATTTTTAAAGTTGATTCGGGAATATCATATATAAAATGTAATTTTTTATAGCTAAATTTCGGGTTTTGCTTTTTAACCTGGATAGCTAAGTTCATCTTAATTTCTTTTGTAAGACGTTCCATATTGTTATTATTAAGAAATTTATAATTAAAGTTGGAAAGTTAAAAATTTGAAAAAAGGAGCTCGTTCGTTTGTCTGGCTCGTTCGCTTGTTTAAGACGTTATAAGGTCTGTATTTATAATAAGTTACTAAAGTATATACTTAAACTAATTAATCCGATTATAAAATTACTAAGTAACATCGTTTTAATTATTAATCGATATAATATCTAAAGTATTGCTTAGGGCTTAACGGTTTCTTTAAACAAAGATTTGTAACGTATAATAACTAAAGGGGTTTCTAATTATTAAACCTTAAACGCACGGTTTATATTAACAAATAAATCATAAATATTAAGTAATAAGATTTTTCCGTTACGTTTAATAAGAATAAAATACGTTTTATGTAATTAAGTATTATTACAAGCTGTTATTTTTAAAGTTAAAAAATAAATAACGATCGGGATTATCTATCTAAATCTTACTTCAAATAGTTATATATCGCTATGTAACGCCATACCGTATAAATAAATAACGATGCCTTAGCATCCAGCGCCATACCGTTTATCTACAATCCGCGTTATTTTGGCACCCAGCGTTATTCCGAACGTGGCGAATATTCTCTCAGCCACCTGTGGCGTAGTTGCGACCGTTTCTTTGAATTACCGAACCGTCTAAAACGTTAGGTCGTAACATTTGTTGATTATAATTTCGTTATTATTTATCGAAAACGCTTAAAAACGGTAAAGTAAACGCTTTAAGTAAATAACTAAATTAAAAAGAAGCTTACTAAAACTGAATATACAATATTTAATAATATATTAAAACGAAATTTAAAATCCTATAAATCGTAACAATTAAAAAATAAACAAGCTT
Source organism: Monosporascus sp. 5C6A (assembly GCA_004155035.1). Taxonomy (NCBI): domain Eukaryota; kingdom Fungi; phylum Ascomycota; class Sordariomycetes; order Xylariales; genus Monosporascus; species Monosporascus sp. 5C6A. Next base: position 18,194 of record QJOB01000205.1, on the reverse strand, counting down.
TTACAAAGGAATACAAAAATATAATTCAAAACAGTTAAAATAATAACGAAAAAATAAATAATAAGTACTTCAAAAATACCAGCAAAACTTAATCCGATAGATATACAAATATTAATTTTACGCATATGCACGAATACATAAAATATTTATATGTTTACATAAAATATGTATATGTTTACAAAAAACATATACATATTTTTATATAAAAAACAAATATAAAAAGAATTACAATAATGCAATATATATAATAAAATTAAGTTACGACTATATTAACTATACCGAAAATTATAATCTTTACCAGTTACAAAATAACTATGGAACTTAATTATTTTAGATTTTATTTCGAAGTTAGTATTATTAATAAAAACCCTTATTATAGGAAAAATATTATAATAATATTTTCGTAATCGTAAATCGATATGCAAATCTTTTTTATTTTCCTACTATATAACGAAAATGCAAATGCAAAATAAATAGCTTATATTCTTTTCAAATATATTACAAGCATATATGCATTATTTATAAGATCTATTTCGGCTAAAAAAGTAACCAGTGTTTTAAAGGCTTAGTAACGCTTAATATTATAATTTAAACTAAACCAATAATTTTTACCGCTTTCCGATCTCAAATAAGCCGATAAACAGAAATATTAAATCAAGCATTAACAGTGCATTTGTGATATTACGTTAATTATAAATAAAACAATGAAGTTAGCAAGTTGCCAGTTACGTATCTTAATTATAACATCAATTATTACGAAAATATTAAATTAACTACAGTATACGCTAATTTCAAGTTTATATCAAACCTTTATAAAAGCGCGTACAAGAAATTAATTACCATATAAACTATATTAATAACTGGAATACTAACATAATAATATAACAAAATAAAAGCAAAACTAATATCTATACGTTAATAAATACAGAAATATTATAACCTAGTACACTTATAAACTTTAAGTTTCTAGAAAAGAAAAATAAATTACCTTACTTCTAAAAATATTCAAACTAAACAATTAAAATAAAAGCTGAACTATATATATATTAATTTATACAGCATTGTCAGAAAAGCCTTACAAGATAAATACGAATTAAAATCATTTCTTAAAGTTAATATATACTCAGTTTTCTATATTTACTTTTTTGAACTAATAGCAAATACCATTAAAGTTAATATAAGATAAAATGAAAAAATAAAATGAATATATTAATTTACGAAATAAAAAAGCATTAATCTCCTTTTACACAACGTAACTGTATATACAAAAGTAGATAAAATGATAGATTGCTACTTTAATTCTTATGCCTTATTAACACCCTTCCGTTTCATAGGTGTCTTACTTCAAGACGACTCCAGATTGCCTAGTACTGTTTTTATTTACGTCGATTTTTGTCATAATTTTAAAATCTTTTTATTATCCTGTATAACCGGGCAAACTACCGCTTGTATCCTTTTAACGTATATTGTTTTAACAACTGCATTTCAGAATCCTTAAACCCGTTGCTATTGTCCCTTTTCAGTTTTGCTAGCAGTATTTCTGTCGAAATAAGATTAAGCTGTATAAGCTGTTCGGAAAGTCGGTTATTTTTATTTTAGAAACTTAAGTAATATCCGAAAATAAAAAGCCGAATTCGGTTTTTTTATGAAAATTCTTCCAAGTCGACAGTAACGTCGACAGCCTTAGATAGTCCGGTATTTTTATCGAGATTAATTGTTGTAAGCGTAATAGTTTTTGCACAAATTTACCCTTTACGAAAAACCGGTATTATATGTTAAAAGGTACGTAATATATCGTATTTAATTGTTATCTTAATAAATGGAAATTCAAAAAGGTGTAAAAACAATTAAAGTTGGAATTTTTAGCTGTAAAACTAACGAAAGCTTGTGAAGCTTTTTATCCGCTTTTAAGGTTTATCTTTAAGGTTTACAGTGCAAAATTATTATCTGCTTTTAAGGACCTTATTAAACCGTGGCTAGCGGGCATAGCGTTTATTAGGGCCGAAGCTTGTCGGCAACCACTAGTTGGAATCGGAGTAAGGTACGGGATTAAGGTACAGTCGGGTTGCAAAGGTCTCGGTTTAGTCTCCATATCGCATGTTTCCACTAGCACTTTTTAGATTTGATTATATATAACTTTACAGTTTATATCTGGATTTAAAATAACTTAGAATTTAAAATATTTAATTATTGCGGAATATAATTATAATCCACTTAGAAAAAAATATCGGTTAATCGTATATTTTCAAGGCAATACTACTTATATTATCCAAAGTTCGAAAATCGATTTCGGAATAATTTAAAATACAATTATATCTTTATTTTTTATGCAAGGTAAAATATTAGAAAACCACTTAATATAACGATATTAACGCCTTTTAACATATCTGGACCAATAATAAATTGGCTATATATGTATTTAATTAAAAAATGTTAAAAATTAACTGGATTTTACCCAGTTTTTTAATATTGAAAATATACATTATAACGTATATATAAAAATTATATAAAAGTTTATAAATATTAACATTTATATTACAAATTTGAAATGGCTTTAAACTTAAATCAAACAATATATTACGTAAGTTATTTAAGTTTTTAAATTTTCTCGATTTTTGCTTCAGGTTTGAAATATTCCTAGATTAGGTTAGCGCCGTTTTCTTAAAATCTAAATAAGCCAAATTATATATTTTGCAAATCCTTATAGTATTTTTATTTTTATTTCATTATTATCCTTACTGTTGTAAAAGGATTTAAGGTAGAAATGTGTCAGCTAGCCAGGGTGCCAAAGCACCCTAGCTACAGAAGGTTACGCTCTGATTGGAGGATAATTGTTCCGTTGCTAGGCTATACAAAAGCTGTACGCGTACTGAGAAACTGCGCAATTAGCTGAATACAACAACGCAACTGATATCCCTTATATCTGACAATTAAAAGTTTTATTCGCTTAATTCAAGCAATTATTAATTAATCAACTATTGCTGAGACGATATAGGCTATATATTAGTAGCAATTATCTTAATATACTTTAATAATAATAATAGCGACCGTACCGTCGACGTCTTCCGTTACTTACAAGGGACCTAAAGACTGGGACCGCTTTAAAAGCGAATTTTAATTTAGGGTACGCGTTCTTGATTTTTGGGATTATATTGATCCTGATTAGGAGTTTCAGTGGCCTATTAAACTTACGAAACCCGATATAACCTTTTATCTAAAGAGACAAATTCGCTACGCAACGCGGACTAACATTTTAGCAGCTGGATTTTCTTTTTTAGGAGAAACCTTCGAAAAAATCGACCTTACAGGTTACCCGATAAATACCTTGAAAATAACGATTAAAGGTAAATAAGTTTATAATTAAGACTTTACGGAATTTACTTACATAAATCGGAAATACGATATAGTCCGTAAAAATGTAAATATCCTTACAAATTAAGTCCTGGACACGGTATTTCCAGCGATTAAAGAAATAAGTTTTTTTAAAAAAAAGAATTTACGGAAATGATACGTTACGTTAGCTGAATCCGGTAAGGTATACGACGATAGGCTCCTAATTAATACCTAACGAAAATACTGAAAAAAGCTAAAGTAAGTTTCGAAGTTAAGCAAGAAATTAAACAAATAGGTCGTAAAATGGCAAAAGATAATAGCTTAAAGATAGCAATACGGAATTCCAGAAACGAAATTAACAGTTATATGGGTTAACGATTTATGTATAGCAGTAATTCCTTTTATGGAAAATTGGATAATTACTTTCCAAATAATACGGAAAGCTGAGATCAGAAACGGTACAATTAGCTACCAAGAAATGGCTGTTAACTTTCTGGATTATTAGGCTATGACCCATTTACCGTTAATATTACGAAACATAAAAACAGCGTTTCTGACGTTTTAGGGGACCCCTACGGATTTTTCTGATTAAGAAGGTCCTAATTAGGAAGATAGCAAACCTTTTAACTATTAACCGCAAAATAAAACCCCGGGACGAAGGCCGAAGCGAGGTAGCCGTAAAGGTTTTAATATAAACAGAAACGTTAGCAAGCGAAAACGCGAAAACTCGGATACCTAAGGTATACGTTGCAAGGCGTTTTAAAGCCTTTTTACAAATTGCCTAAATATTATTATGCATTCCTTAATAAGGTTCTAACTAACTTCCGTTTTAATAGCAATATAGTAAAGTTAGTTTACTAAAAAAATAGCTTTAATTAATTCTTAAAAAAGGAAATTAACCGTTTATCGAAATCTATGGATAAAATAACTATAAAAACCGATTAATTTCTAGGGGAAGTAAAACGAGTTCTAGCGGGCTTTTTAATTATTAATTAAAAAGGTGCCATAAGCGTCTCGTTTTACCTTTTACGGAATTCGTTTATTTTGGATTTAGGGTTTATAATATACGTTTTTAATTTTATTAGCAGGTTTTTAAATTTCAGACTAACCGTATAAGGCGACGGGGTGTTGTTATGACCTAACAAGGCTTGGCTTCTCCAACTACGGTCGGAGTCGCAAGAGAAGAAATCCGATGGTGACCTAGGGTTACGTGACCGGCTTAAAGGGCTTAAGGGTCTTGGCAGCTTGAGCGCCTTGAGCGTATGGCAGCGCTTAAAGAACTTAACGGGCTTAAGGGTTTAAGTACCTTAAGCACCTTGAGCCAAAAGTAAGATATATACGCTTATTATTTCCTATAGTTTTAAATAGTACCAACTTGTAATATAATTTGGTTATCTAGATTACTTTCGGTTGTTTGTTATTACCAGACGTAACTAATTTATTCTTTATTACTTAGTTTTTTATAATATTATTACTAATATAAACCCATACGATTAAGTTTAATAGTTAGTTAATTAACTTAGCCGTTATATATTATAAGTTTTTGTTTAGTAATATAGTTATATTTTAAGTAATATTCGAATCGTTATTATGTCAATTAGTATATAAGTAACCATTATTCTGGAATTTACGACCCAGTAGCTTTAAGATAAGATTAAGGAACTTAAGGTTACCGTTTAGTAACTTATTAACAAGGTGGTGATAACTTAATAAGCGGGTTTTTGCAAGATGAAGCTTAAGAAACCATAGCCCTATAATAGGAAAGGGAACATCCAGAGTTTCCTAACCCAGGCTCGAATTTACCTTCGTTTTAAAAGGTTTATTAATCCAGTTGATCAGATCCTTGTTGTTGCCGCTTGTTTAGAAGAAGATGCTTTTAACTAGTTTGAACTTACCATAAGGGATTTCTTGGAAAACGGAGAGTCCGATTAAAAAAAAGCCATTTAAAAAGTTTTTTCCAGTTATGTTAATTTCGAAAATAAGTTTAAAAGTAATTTTAAAAATCCAGATAAAGGACGAGTTGCGGTATAGAAGCTTTTCTAACTGCGTTATAAGGGATTAATTTCTACGTATGCTGTAAAGTTTAAGAACTTTATAACAGGAACAGAATAAATAGATAAAAAAACGATATTTTAATCGACGTGTTTTATAAAAGTTTTAAAAAGAACGTTAAAGACGAAATTATCAAATTACCACGATTTATTATATTCGACAAATATATTATAAAAGCAGTTAAAATCGACAACCGATAATTTAAAAGACGACAAAAATAACGAGGATATTTTATTTTACGAATTGGATATTCCAAGGCCAATTAAGGAAAAAGGCGCGAAATATTTTTTACTTCTTTTAGAACAATTCCAGGATTTATAAAACTTGGCATTATTTAACAACAAAATATAAGCCAGGTATAATGTTATAATTGCGGCAAAAAGGGATATGTGGCCCGATATTATAAAGTACTTAAATAATAACGATAAAGGAATTGGATTCCAGTACTTAAGGGACGGCTTATTAAACTTAACGGTAAATTAATCCCTATACCAGGTATATAATACAAGTAGGTTAACATGATCCGTATACGTAATAACGATAAGTAAGAAAAAATTTAATAAGAATTAAAGGCGGTTAAAGTTTTTTTACAAGCAGCTATTTAACGATACCGGTTTACCATAACAAGATAATTAACGGAATATTAAAAGTAAAAAAAGTTATTTACTTTTAAATTACGTTCGCAATCCTAAAAAAAAAGGCAGAAACGGTACGAATAGTTGGAATTAAACGTATGGATTAAAGAGTATTACGGTTAGGACAAGGCCTTATTACCAGAAATACCCGACCGATATAGGAAATTATATGTTATTTATTATAAACAAACTTATTATCTAAAACATAAAGAATAACAGAGTTATATACAACGACACGTTACGCGTATATGGCATTAAGGATTTAACTTTCATAACTAAACAGGAAGTAATTTTAAAAATTAACGATAGTACCGATATTCACGTACGTTGGCGACATAGGACATTATCGATATCCTTACGGTAAGGGGAAGTTGGCCTAAAAAATAAAGTTACTTAAAAAAAGATCCAATATATTACTTTAAAGCATACGATTATAAAATACAAAAAAAATGGATTTATTAAATAGTTATAAAAGTAATACGGGAAACCTTTAACGATCTATAATTTCAGCTGGTATTTACGATTAACCTTAAAAAGCGGTAAAAGTTTTAAAAAGAAATACGATTTTAACAAAAAAACACGGCCCGATATAATGCCCAGTATTAATGGACCAATAGTTCCAACAATTAAACGATATAATTAAACCGTTTAAAAAAACATAATTAAACAAATAAAAAAAGATATTATCACCTTAAAACAATATAACAAGTTGTTCGACGTACGTATTCTGGAATTAAAAGCAACATTATAACGTTAAAAGAAAAATATTAAGCAGTTATAAGCAAAAGTAAAGCAGCTGGAACATTTAAAAAATAAACGTTACCTATAAAAAAGCCACAGGATAACGGAAGCCAAGGGAATTAATATAAACCCTTTAAAAAAGCTTTATATACGACGACAGGAATTAACAACGATTTTATTACCTTGAAAATACGAATCGGAACATATTGGTATACGGTAATAATAAATTACGGAGTTTTAGGCGTTAATTATATCACCTTGAAATTAGTTAATCAGTTTAAACTGCCATAAAAAAATAAAAAGAACCTTTACATCGCCGAGAACGCCGAAAGTTAGGCATTTACTTACGATAACGGAAAAATCGCACGCAAAATTAATTACCTCGAGATTTTTATCCAAGGATAAATTCAAACAATTAACTTCGATATCGTTCCGTTAAAGAACTATAATATGATTTTAAAAAAACCATAGTTATATTAATATAACCCTTTAATTAATTAAAGTACCGGCTAGGTAAATTTTACTTTATACCTTATCGATAAATAAAAAAACAAATAAAACCTTTATATTCGATTAGTAAGGAAAAGAATAACGAATGCAGGCATAAAAATACGATAGATACCTTATTACCTAAAGAAACGAAACGTAAAAAAAAAAGACATAACAGACGTATTCGACGTATTATAGTTATTATACGGGCACAACTTCACGATATAAACGAAATTCTAAAACGTCAGCCCGAAAAGCCGAAAAAAATATAATTAATGTATTACTATAATATTGTAAATATAAACGATTCTTTCAAAAAAAACTTAATACGAAATTACCAGAACATAACGAATAAAATTATAAAATAATCCTTAAAAAAAACACCTTATTTAAGTTTTATCCCATTTACAATTTAAACGAAGTAAAACTTTATACCTTACGAATGTATCTGGAAGATAAATTCCAGAAAGTATAAATTCGACGATCCATATTTTCAGCCGGATATCTTATATTTTTTGTATTAAAAAAACGGCAAATTACGATTAGTAATAAATTATTGGCATTTTAATAATATTATTATCAAAAATAAAATACCTTTATTTCTAATTACCGAAATAAAAAATTACTTATAGGAAATTAAATGGTTTACCGCTTTGGACCTTAAAAACGGGTATAACCTGATACGAATCAAACCAGGATACGAATAAAAAACAACTTTTAAAACAAAATACGGATTATACGAATATTTAGTTATACCAATAAAACTTACGAACGTATTAGCAACTTTTTAGCAAATAATTAATTACGTATTTCGAAAAGACCTGGATATCTTTGTTATGTACTATCTAGATAATATTTTGATTTTTTCAAAATTAGAAGAAGCATATATAAAATACGTTTATCAAGTTTTTCAAGCCTTATAAAATGCTAACTTGTTAATTAACGTAAAAGAAAGTCAGTTCTACATATAGGAAATGGAATATTTAGGATATATTATTACTCCAGGATATATCAAAATGAACTCTAAAAAGATTGCAATAATTACCGAATAATCTATACCTATTACCGTTACAGAAATATAAGTATTTATTAGATTCGCCAACTATTACAAAAAGCTTATCAAATATTTCAATAAAATTACAACACCTTTATTTAATTTTATCAGAAAAAAAAACAAATTCCAGTAAACGATAAAAACAGAAAGTTTTTTTTAACAGATTAAGGATACGATTACTAGTAAACCAGTATTAATTATATACGATCCAAAACGCTTAGTCGAACTAGAAACCGATTTTTCGGATTATACATTAGGCGCAGTAATCGGATACCGGGATAATTAAGGAATACTTTACCCGATTACTTTTTATTCCTACAAGTTAAAAAGAATAAAATTAAATTATACTATTCCCGATAAAAAGTTCATAACTATTATTAAAGCTTTTCGAGAATTTAAGCATATACTTAAAAAAATCTCTATTAAATTAAGGTTTATACCGATTATAAAAATATTACCCGTTTTACCATTATATAAAAACTTACAAAACGACAATTACGTTACGCAAAAAAATTAACGGAATATGATTTCGTTATTATCCACCAAAAAAGCTTTGAAAATAGCAAAGCAAATACCTTTAATAAACGACCTAATTTAAAAGAAAAATTAATTAAAGTTAATTACAAAATTTTCGACGTTACCCCAGAAAAATATCTAAAATCATGACAAATTACAGCGATTAAGGCAATACCCCCCGATTTACATCAAAAAATTCAACAATATAACGATAGCTTACCCGATAATCAGAAAATAAACAAAATTCGGGTACCAAAAAAATATTAACAGGACTTAATATAGAATATATATTAACATCTATTTTATGGACATCCAGGAATCCATAAAACCCTAAAACGGTTATAACGTACTTATTACTTTCTTAAAATAAAAATAACAGTACAAAAAGTTAAACGAAAATACGACGTTTACGCTAAAACTAAAACTCCACGGCACAAACTATATAAACAACTGCAACCACTTCCAGTTTTACAGCAACTATAAGATTTAATTATTATAGATTTTATTACTAAACTTCCCTTATCCGAAAATCCAGCGACAGGAATATATTACGACAGCATTTTCGTAATTATAGATTAATTTACAAAATTTTCTTATTTCTTACTTTACCACAAAAATATAAACGCAAAATAAATGGCATACATTTTCTTTCGATATATATTTAGCATATATAAATTACTAACGGAAATTATCTTAAATAAAGATACTACCTTTACCTTTAAGTTTTAACAAGGCCTTATAGTACAAATCGGCTTAAACTATAAATTATTTAATATATTCAAACCCCAGATAAATAGGTAAACAAAACGGTTAAATCAGACTTTCGAAACCTATCTGCGATTTTATATCAACTATAAACAAAGCAATTAAGTTAAAAAGTTACCAATAGCCCAGTTGGCTTATAATACCAGTTACTATAAAAATATTAAAACAACCCCAGTAAATACCAATTTTGGATTCATATTAGAAATTTATAAAAGAATACGCGACAACAGTCCAGTTAACGTTAAAATTATTTTAACGTCAAAATAACTTAAACAACTATACGCAGAAATAAAAACAGAACTTAAATTTATACGTAACTAAATAAAGAAATATTATAACCAAAAAAAAGTTAAAAAAACCAATTTTCTCGAAGGGAAATATGGTTTATCTAACTACTAAAAACATTAAAACCAAACACCCAAATTAAAAACTCGACTTTAAATATATTGGCCCGTACAAAATCAAAAAGAAAATCTCAGAAAATAATTACGAATTAGAACTATTTCTAAAAGTTAAACTTTATCTAATTTTTCATGTTTCCTTACTTAAATTAACAGTAAATACCATCAAAATCAACACAGAATACGAGGATAAGGCAAAAAAAAATGCACCAGTATACGAAACAAAGAAAATTCTAAACGTACGCAAAAAAAACGGACTTACTAAATATTTGGTTAAATGGAAAAACTACCTAAATTCCGAAAACACCTAGGAACTTATTAAAAATCTCATAAACGCCCAGCACCTTTTAAAAAATTTAAACCAATAACGCCGGAACCCATTATAAATATACCCCAGTCTACGTTGCCAGGATTAGACCAGTCGGTATCGTCGATACCAAGCTAATTAACCGGGGCTACGGCTTGTATTAACGCGGCAATTTCGGTAAATAACCTTTTTCGTTTTTTTTCTAAACGAACAAATTCCATTATTACCTTAGCACTTTTGATACCACGACGAAGCATTTTTAACTTACGACTACGGAATAATCGCCGTTATTTTTAAAGACGATCCAGTTTATTGGCAGCGGTCCGTAATATCTCCCGAGCCTGCTTTTCCTTGCGTTTAAGCAATTTTTTTCGTCTAACAGTTTTTTATGCTCTGTTTTTAAAAAACTAAAAACGTTACAAAAACCCCCGTATCAAATATAACGCGTACATTTCCCGAAATCACGAAAAACCTTACAATCCATACCTTTTTTTTCATATCGAAAATAAGAAAACATCGTAAAACCAATTTTCGTAATCCGTTTAGTTAAAATAAAAGCGTTAATGCGTTAACGAAAACAGAACTTTTTAATTCGACCAGATATAATAATTAACCCCCGAAAAATATTAAGGAAAAAAGGTAAAAAAAAAGTTACTTATTTAAAACGATAAATAAATAATTTAATCTTTAAAAGCATAAATCTTAAAAAAGGGAAATCGTGTTATAACCTAACAAGGCTTGGTTTTTCCAACTACGGTCGGAGTCGTAAAAAAAAAAAATCCGATAGTAATCCAGGGTTACGTAACCGGCTTAAAAAGCTTAAGGGTTTTGGCAGCTTAAGCGCTTTAAGCGTATAACAGCGCTTAAAAAGCTTAATAGGCTTAAGGGTTTAAGCACCTTAAGCGCCTTAAACCAAAAATAGGATATATACGCTTATTATTTCCCATAGTTTTAGATAATACTAGCTTGTAATATAACTTAATTACCCAGATTACCTTCGGTTATTTGTTATTACTAGACGTAATTAATTTACTTTTTATTGCTCAGTTTCCTACAGTACCACTGCTAACATAAACCCGTACGACTAGGTTTAATAGTTGGTTAATTAGCCCAGCTGTTACAGGTGTACGTAGGCAACAGCTTTGTTCCGATTAGAGGGTACGGAAAGGTTGATGTGTTATTTCGAAGCCCTAGCGGTACGAAAGCGTTACGGTTATATAACGTGGCCTATTACGAGCAATTCGCTTGTAATTTGGTATTATTTCGATAGTTCCGAAAAAAAAGTTATTGGTAGGATAACCGAGGAATTAATAACTGTATTCGAGATAAGTATAACTAAATTGTAGTTACTTTAACAAATAAATTTAATTAGTTTGTTATCGTAAATATTAACGTAACAACGTTTTTTGCAGCTTTAGTTACTTATAAACGCAATATTAACTTTTCGACGCCGAAACCGCCGCGTACCGGTAACGGTACCCTATAATACCTGCGATTAGGCTACCTAGGCTTTGAAGTAATTACTTAATTGCAGTTTTATACTAAGGAAATACGATTAAAAGGTTTTATAATTATCGAATATTAAATATGTAACAAGGCGAAAGTTAAAAGGTAAATATGCCGCAAGCCCAGAAAAGGAGCTTTCCGATTAAGATAAAAAATAGTTATTGATTTTATTAATTTCGAAAAATACCTTAAAGGGTATAAATACGTTATATTCGTTATCGATAGATACTTAAGTTTTATTTGGGATATTTACCTTAAAAACCGAAAACAGGATATATTAATTATTACGTTCCGATACCTGCTAAGCGTTTTAAAAAACCAAGATAAAGTTTTTTTACAAGTAATCGAATGCAATAACGAAATTTTAAAGAATTACCTGTTTCGAAATATCTTCCAGTTGTTTTTTTCAATATTAAGCTTAAACCTTTAATACCCCATATCCAAGCCCAGAACGGGGGTACGGAACGTTTAAAGGATGTGATTAAGGAGAAGGCGACTGTTATGCGAAATAACGTTAAATTACTTACGTTTCTAATCGTACATATTTTTAAAACTGCGGTATACCTATATAACCGTACCCTTAAATATGCTTTTTTTTGGTAGACCTTATACAAGGTTTATTATATTTATTTAGCATACAAAGACGGCGTTTTAATGCTTAATCGCAAGTTTAAATAAGCCTATTTGCGAGCTTACGGTTATATGGCTTACGTTATGACAACCGTTGCTATAAAAAAAATAAAAGTTCTAAAAGTTAAATCCTAAAGCGTAAATAAGCTTTTTCGTCGGCTACCGATTAATTAATATTTACGAAATTTAGAACCTTTTAACGAATAAGGTTATTACTATTTGAAACGTATAATTTAACAAGAAGGTTACTTTTTCTGGTAACATTAAAAACTTAAAAAACGACCTTTTTTACGTTACCGAAAACGAGTTACAGAATTTATTCCGATAAGTCCACGTATTTAATTAGGCCCATGGTTACTTTATACATACATAAAAAAAAACCTGAATGGAATAATTTAGTTAACGGCTGGATAAAATGGATGGCTTTAAAGTAGTACTAACATCGAGAACGTACGGAAAGGGACAGAATAAGCCTGTACATAAAGGATTAATTACCTTTATATAACAGTTATGTTCGAGTTATTACTGTTTCTTGGATTATTATTACCGTTAACGTTTGCTTTAATAACTGTTATGATTATTATACCGACGGAAAGAATACAGGCGGTTTTAAGTTTTTATTAAGTTGTTTAACCTAGTATAACGGTAAAAAACAAAGGTATTTTACGGGTTATAAATATAGGTTTCCCGTATATTCCGTACCGAAAGGGTATTATTAAATACGATTATAAGGTATGGAAAGCCGTATTTAATACAGGACGGTTAGCTTATTTTATAGGTACGATTAATAACCGGCCGGTAAGTTGCGGAAGTTTAAGGCGAATAAAGACCCGAAATACGCGGTATTTTGATCGGAAAAGTTTTAATATACCAAAAATAAAGTTAAAAGTAAAGGTGTTATTTAGGTTGCAGGGCCGGGTATATAGGCGAGACTTACCGTTATTTCCGAAAAGCCATAAAGAGTTAAGTATATATCTGTTAAAAAAGTTGTTTTTGGAAGCTGAAAAGGTTTATTTATAAAGTTATAAGGATATATAGTTCTGGGAGATCGTCGATTAGTCCGTTATTAAAGGGAAACAGGTCTTAAGGTATATATGGATATACGTTTATAAGTTTGATAAATATAACTGGCTTTAAAAATACAAGGCCCGTTTCGTAATACGAAGTAATTAATAACTTATTGTTTATAGCGATATATACGTTTTTACTTTAGCCGAAAGGTTTTTTAAAGCCTTAATAGTTATTACGGCTACGTTCGATTTAAAATTTAAGTAATATAACGTTATAAACGTTTTCGTTAACGTAAACTTACTTTATAAAATTTTTATAAAGATGCCCTTAGGATATTTTTAATGTAGCAGGATATTTCTAATTAGGAAGGCTTTATACGGCCTGAAAGAATTGCCGTTATTTTGGTAAAAAGATTTTATTAGTACGTTTAAAAACTTGGGATTTAGCCCCGTTTTACATAAGCCTTGTTGCTTTATTCGTTAAGGGGTGTTACTTTTTTTTACGTCGACGATATTATCGTTGCGTATAATAAGAAAAACTAAGCCTTTGTCGATCGGTTAATTTAGTAAATATAGAAACGGTATACCTTTATAAGGGGTGGAGATTTATACTGGTTTTTAAATATCGAAGTAATTAAAGATAAACTTAACCGAAAAATCTGGTTATCTTAATCCGACTTTATAAATAAGTTAGTTAATTTAGTCTTTAAAGAAAATCTGAATAACTTTCTAGAAACGCTTATAACAAGCGTTAAGTTATTACCAAATCTTGATCTGGTTTATTTAAGTTTTGTTAATAAATATTAAAAGAAAATCGGTTTTATTTTTTATATTGCGGTTTATACGTAATTTGATATATCTTTTACCGTATCCAGATTTGCCCGATTTAACCAGAACTTTAGTAACGTATACCATAAAGTAGTTGATTATATTATACGGTACTTGATCGGCATCAAAAAGTTAACGTTGCAGTTGGGCGGTAAGGATTTTTTGGATATCTGGAGTAACGTTTTTTTTGTAGATAATATATTCGATTGAAAAAGTTTCTAAGTTTATATTATAAAATTGTTTGGGAAAGTTATAAGATAGCGTACGAATAAGTAAGATATAGTAATTACTTTTATAACCGAAACGGAATTGCTGTTTTTTTATGCAAGCTGTTAAAAAAGCCTTATTTGCTTTTAAACTGATTAAAAAGTTAAAAGTTGGCCTGGATATAGAACCGTTAAATTTGTAATGTAACAATTAATAAACCATACGGCTTATTAACGTTAACGTCGCCTTTTTAAAGATAAAGCTGCGGTACGTGGATATATATAACTATTAGTTGCGAAAGGTAACAAAGAAGCGTTTGATTAAAGTGGATTATACGCCTATAGGTGATATGTTAGTTAATGGATTGATTAAAGCCCTACCCCAAGAACCTTTTAGGCATTTCAGAAAGCAGTTAGGATTGGTAGATATTACAGAAGCCTTGGACCTGCAAAGGAAGACTTTAAGGGCGATTTTTAATAAGGAATTAGCTGATCAGAAGGATACAATTACCAGAGGAGAGGTTGAATGGAAAGCTGTAGCTTTAGAGAGTGATGAAAATGTGGCGATTAACGCCCCGAATTCTTTAAGGCGTTAAGGGGGTGTGTTAGCTAGCCAGGGTGCCAAAGCACCCTAGCTACAGAAGGTTACGCTCTGATCGGAGGATAATTGTTCCGTTGCTAGGCTACACAAAAGCTGTACGCGTACTGAGAAACTGCGCAATTAGCTAAATACAACAACGCAACTGACATCCCCTATATCTGACAAAATGTATAAGTTTGTATGAGAAAACGGCATCTACCGAGACTTTTGCAACCCCACTATATGCAATCTCTCCAAAGCGTGAAAAACTATTTGAAAGGTTATCGTATTCGAAGATATTAGGTATAGTATTTATGGTAGAAATTAATCGTGGAATGATTTCTATATATTGGCTCAGCTTTATTTTCCAGGCTTAGACCTATATTACCTTGGGAAAAAATATTAAATATACGAAAATAAAGCAAACATATTTAATACCTCGATAAATAAAAAGGCTATTAAAAATAAAAAAATATATAAAAACCTCTTAAGTATTATATAAACGTTTAACATTTATTAAAAAAATTTTACCAGCAACGTCGAAAGAAATAATAAACGGCCAGTTAGTATTTTCGATATCTCACTAATCGATAAAGTTAATAACTTGCATTAAAACGGGTATATTATAAATAAAGCATAGCTTTAAAACTTAACTAATACATAAGAAAAGCAAATTCGCTATATTTCTTTTTACGGTTGCGACTACGAAACGTAATAATTCTATTCGTTATAATAAATAAAACGAAAAAAAGAAAAAGACGTACGTATTACGGAAACGACAGATAATTTTCGAAAACGGAAATCTTAAAAAAAGAAAAGTCGTATTACGGCTTAACGTCTTAGTAATTCAAAAACGGTCGTAACGCGTTACAAATAACTGGACGGAAAAGCTTACGCCATAATCGGCTCTAAATAACTCTAGGAAACTGCGGGAAGTTATATGCAATTAAACGTTATAACTTCTTTTGCTTAAACCCAGATGTAATTAAGCTGAAACGCTTTTTAAGATAAAAAATATAATATAATATAAAATTACAATTATTATCTATTTTCTAAATTAAAACAACAGCTTGTAATATTATTGTATACTTTAATTACGCAAAACGCATTTTGCTAATATCAAAACGTAATAAAAACAATTCTATTACTAAAAATTCACGATGCCCCTGCTAACATAAACCTTTAATAATTAGAAACCCCTTAACCGTTACAATATGCTCTGAGCCGGGAAGCCGGTACGGAATAAGACAGCTTAAGGTAATAAAGACCTGTCGTTATTCTTTTAATGGGTTTACTCAAAGCCGACTTCCTTTACCGACATAGCCTTTTAAATAAAGATAAACTCGTAAAATACGAAGTTGGAAGTATCTAAGTAGATGTTTATCAAGAGGTGTTTCTAAGTTATTTCCATAATAAAACTCGAAAAATCCCTTTATCCCATTTAATTGTAAGGTACCTATCCTGAATAACCCTTTATTCTTTCTTTCAGCTTATCGCCAGTTTTTTAATTTTATACACCGGATCCTGGACTATGGCTCTGTGAAAATTGGAGTGTAACAGCAGGTGAGGCTACCCTATAGAAAGCAATAAGGGTACCCGGGAGAGATTAGTATGGTAAAAGTTACAGGGTAGACTTAAGGAGGAACAAGTGAATTCTTAGGAAGTGTTTATTGATGATGCATCAGAGCTATAAACTACCTGCAATAGCCCTGGAGATACTGGGCTTTATATATTCGAATAACCTGTATTATTAAGCTATGATTTCCTTATTAATCCATGGTTTCCATTATTAATTATATAGAAACGAAAAGGGAATATGGAAAGGTATAAAAGGTTATGGAAGGTGGCGTAGCCCCTTTTTGCCACCTCGAATAGGGGTGGACCCACGTTTCCCGGAGGGAAGCCCCGGATTCCTAGAGGCTCGCCCGCAAAGAGCCCAGGATATCCATACTGCATCAGAGCTGACCTTTATCGCAACGGTCACTTTGCACCGACGTTTAACCACAAACGGAGATGTCACCAACTTGTAGAAGGGGTTCGATTTATTTTACGAGGAGCTGGCAACGTTACATAGGCTTCTCGCAGCGAGCTCCAGCCACGGCGACTTTGCCGGCTTTCACGATCGATTCGACCATACAGATTCTAATAATCACAGCAGTTGCGGAGAGAGGAAAGCGCCTCAGCATATCTTCTTCTGTAGGAGACTGAGGGGACACCGACTGCTGCCAAAAAATATGCCTAGGGCAGCCTATATACAATATTTAGGGGAGGAGAGCGCGAAATGGCGGAGCTATGTAGAGGACAGTGGTTTCTTTACGAAAATATGCCGTAGACAGCTGAAAAGGATCTCAGGAGAGTTGGATAATTTAATCCAGCTACCGTAATAGCGTGGATGGGTACATGAGCGGATCCGAACGTATTTAGACACTGATGCCTCCACAACCTTGCGACGCACGTGGGAGGCGTAGTTTGCCCTAATAAGGGACGTCTCCACGTTAAATACAATCATCATCATTATCACCTAATGTCAATGGATGGTCTCTGCCCATCACTGCCCCCCTCAGCTCTAATGTCTGCTGGTGCATCTGTTCGGCCTCCGCGTACTTCCCCTGACTGTAGAGGACACATGCGAGGTTGTGCTTAGTTGCTGACCTGTCCAAAGGCTTGGAAGTAATCGAAGCTTCTGTAAAGATGGCTATCCAGCATCCTTATGACATGTGAGACCCAAATGTCGGACCTAGCTAAGGCACGGCCCATATAGCTCGGTCTTAAACCCAATAGCTCAGACATATTATATAGGACTATTAACAGCCACCTCCGGTATCGATTTCTCTTAGTTGCGGCTGCTTTTCTAGGTATTTAAGGCTGCATCGTTACCCTCTCTCTTTTACCTAGGATCTCTTAGGAGCCAACTAGATAATAAACTTCTTCAGTTGCAAATGATTCAGTGTGCCTAGTGTGACCATGCCACCAGGCCATCGTCTTTTTTTAGTCTTGTCGAACATGGGTTATCTCCATAGATTGGTCCTTTCGAAATTCTTCCTACGCGGCTAATAAGATAACTGACTAGACACGCCGCACTTGACCTTAACATCCGTCGTAATATCGCGGGGAGGGGGTGTGGGGGGGGGGGGGGGGGGG
>QJOB01000020.1:406276-477361 GCA_004155035.1 Monosporascus sp. 5C6A | reverse complement strand
GACGGCTGGGCTAGTTAACCAACTATTAAACCTAGTCGTACGGGTTTATGTTGGCAGTGGTACTGTGGGAAACTAAGTAATAACGGGGATATTAGTTACGTCTGGTAATATCAGATAACCGAGGGTGATTTAGGTAATTAAGTTGTATTACAAACTGGTATTATTTAAGATTATGGGAAATAATAAACGTATATATTTTATTTTTGGTTTAAAATGTTTAAGGTGCTTAAACCTTTGAGCCCGTTAAGTTCTTTGAGCGTTATTATATAGCTTAAGGCGTTTAAGGTGCCAAAACCTTTAAGTCCTTTAAGCCGGTTACGTGACCTGGAGTTGCTATCGGATTTTAATTCCTAATTTTCCGATTGTTTTTGGAGAAGCCAAGTTTTGTTAGGTTATAATACGATTTCCCTTTTTTTAGGATTTTTGCTTTTAAAGATTAATTTTGTTTGTTTGTTTTTTAGGTAAGTAACTTCCCTTTTTTATTTTCGTTTCTTAGTACTTTTAAGGGTTAATTATTATATCTGGTCGAATTGAAAAATTCCGTTTTCGCCAACGTATTAACGCTTTTATTCTGGCTAAGCGAATTATTAAAATTGGTTTTACGATGCCTTTTTATTTTCGCTATAAAAAGGAAGGTGTGGATTGTAAGGTTTTTCGTGATTTTGGAAAATGTACGCGCTATATTTGGTACGGAAGTCCTTATGACGTTTTTGGGCTTTCGGAGGCAGAGCATAAAAAATTATTGGATAAAGAGAACCGTTTGGAACGCAAGAAGAAGCAGGTTAGGGAGGCGTTACGTGCTGTTGTTAATAAATTAGATCGTTTTTAAAAACAGCGACAACTGCTTCGTAATTGTAGTTTGGAGATGTTTCGTCGTGGTATTAAAGGTGCCGAGGTAATGGAGGAGTTCGTTTATTTGGAGGAAGAACGAAGGAGGTTGTTTACCGAAATTGCTGTATTAATACAAGCCGCCGCCCCTATTGACTGGTTTGGTATTAATGATACGGATTGGTTTAATCCTGATAACGTGGATTAGGGAATATTTATAATAGGTTCCGGCGTTGTTAGTGAAAGTTTTTCAGAAGGCGCTAAACGTTTATAAGATTTTTAATGGGTTTTTAGGTGTTTTCGGAGTCCGGGTATTTTTTTTATTTAATAAGGTATTGGGTGAGTCTATCCTTTTTGCGTATGTCCAGGATTTTTTTTATTTTGTATATTGGTATATTTTTTTCCGTTTCGTTCTTTTATTTTGTATTAATTTTGATAGTATTTGCTGTTGACTTAAGTAAGGAAATATGAAAAACTGGATGGAGTTTAACCCTTGGTAGTAATTCCAATTTATAATTATTTTCCGAGATTTTCTTGGCAATTTTGTATGGGCCGATATATTTAAAATTTAGCTTTTGATTTGGGTATTTAATTTTGATGTTTTTAGTGGCTAGGTAGACCATCTTTCTTTTCGAAAAGGTTAGTCCCTTTAATCTTTTTTAGTTGTAATATTTTTTTATCTGATTACGGATAAATTCGAATTTTATCTTTATTTTTGCGTGTAACTGCCTGAGTTGTTTTGATGTTAAAATGGCCTTGATATTAATTAGGTTATTGTTGCGTATTTCCCTGTAAACTTTTGGTGTAAAACCGAAATTGGCGTTTGTTGGGGTTGTTTTGATGCTTTCGTAATGATTGGTGTTATAAGTTAATTAGGTTACTGGTAGCTTTTTAACTTAATTATTTTGCTTGTAATTAATGTAATATCGTAAATAGGTTTCGAACGTTTAATTTAAACGTTCCGTTTGTTTATCCGTTTAGGGTTTAAATGCGTTAGATAATTTGTGGTTTAGATTAATTTGTGTTATAAGGCCTTGTTAAAATTTAAAGGTAAATATAATACCTTTATTTGAAATGATTTTTATTAGTAGTTTATATACGTTAAAGATGTATCGGAAAAATATATATGTTATTTGTTCTGCGTTCGTGTTTTTAAGGTATGGAAGAAAATAAGAAAATTTTGTAAATCGATTTATGATAACGAAGATGTTGTTATAATGTATTCCTGTTGCTGGATTTTTAGATAGGGGAAATTTGGTAATAAAATTTATAGTAATCGCATCTTATGGTTGCTGTAAAACTGGAAGTGGTTGTAATTCTTTATATGGTTTATGCCGTGGAGTTTTAGTTTTGGTACAAACGTTATATTGTTTTCTAACTTTCTGTACTGCCGTTTTTATTTTAGGAAAGTAATACGTACGTTAAAGGCGTTTTAAGGTTTTGTGGATTCCTGGATGTTCGTAAAGTGGGTGTTGATATATATTCCATATTAAATTTTTTTAATATTTTTTTAAAACCTGGATCTTATTTGTTTTCTGGTTTTTAGGTAAACTGTCGTTATATTGTTGAATTTTCTGATATAGATCGGGGGGTACTGCCTTAATTATTATAATCTGTCGTAATTTTAGATATCCCTTTAAGGTGATATCGAAAATTTTGTGGCTAACTTTAACCAATTTCTTCTTTAGGTCAGGTTGCTTGCTGAAAGCGTCTGTTTTATTATTCTTAGAGCCCTTTTGATGTATAATGATAAAATCGTATTCGGCCAGTTTTTTTGCGTAGCGTAATTATCGTTTTGTAAGTTTTCGTGTAGTGGTAAAACGGGTAAGGTTTTTGTGGTTAATGTAGACTTTAGTTTGGTAAAGGTTCTTTTTAAGTATATGTTTGAATTTTCGGAAAGCCTTAACGATAACCATAAATTCTTTATCGGGAATGCTATAATTTAATTCCGCTCCTTTTAATTTGTAAGAATAAAAGGTAATTAGGTAAAGTATTCCTTAATTATCTCGATGTTCGATTATTGCGTTTAATGCGTAATCCGAAAAGTCGGTTTCTAGTTTAACTGGGCGATTTGGATTGTATATGATTAATATTGGTTTATTAGTAATTACGTTCTTGATCCGTTGGAATATCTTTTTTGTTTCCGTAATTTACTGGAATTCGTTTTTTTTTCTGGTTAAATTCGATAATGGTGTTATAATTTTATTAAAGTATTTGATAAATTTTCGGTAGTAGTTGGCGAATCTAATAAATACCTGTATTTTTGTAACTGTGGTAGGCCTTGGTTATTCGATAATTACTGCAATTTTTTTGGGATCCATTTTAATATATCCCGAAGTAATAATATATCCCAGGTATTCTACTTCCTGAATATGGAACTGACTTTTTTCTGCGTTAATTAACAGATTGGCGTTTTGTAAAGCTTAAAAAACTTGATAAACGTGTTTTATATATGCTTTTTCCGATTCCGAAAAGATTAAAATGTCGTCCAAATAGTATATAACAAAAATGTTCAAATACTTTCGAAATACGTAGTTAATTATTTGTTAAAAGGTTGCTGGTACGTTCGTAAGTTCTATTGGTGTAATTAAATATTCGTATAGTCCGTATTTCGTTTTGAAAGCCGTTTTTTATTCGTATCCTAATTTAATTCGAATTAGGTTATACCTATTTCTAAAATCGAAAGCGGTAAATTATTTAGTTTTTTATAAACGGTTTTTTATTTCGGTAATTAATGGTAAAAATGTTTTGTTTTTAACGGTAATGCTATTTAAATGCCGATAGTTTATTATTAGTCGTAATTTGCCATTTTTTTTTAATACAAAAAATATAGGATATCTTGCTGAAAATGTAGATTATTAAATTTATTTTTTTTGGAATTTATTTTTTAGGTATTTTTGTAAGGTATGTAATTTTGTAGTATTAAGATTATAGATGGGGTAAAATTTGGGTAAGATACCTTTTTAAAGGATTATTTCGTAATTTTATTCGTTATATTTTGGTAGTTTCGTTTTAAGCTTTTTTCGAAACAGTCGCTTGTATTTGCAATATTATGGTGGTACATTAGTTATATTTTCTTCTGGCTTTTTGGGCTGGTATTCTAGGATTTCGTTTATGTCGTAAAGCTGTGCCCGGATAGTGGCTATAATACGTCGAATGTGTCGGTTATGCTTTTTTTTTTTTTTATGTGGTATTTTTTTAGGTGGTAAAGTTTTTGTCGTATTTTTATGCCTGCATTTGTTATTCTTTTTGTTATTAATTAAATGTGGAAATCTCGTTTATTTTTTTTATTTGTCGATAGAATATAAAACGAATTTTATTTGGTTAGTATTTTAATCGATTAAGGGGTTATATTGGTGTAACTATGGTTTTCTTAGAATTATGTCGTAATTCCTTAACGGAACGATATCGAAATTAACTGTTTAAATTTATCCTTTAACAAAAATCTCGAAGTGATTAATTTCGCGTGTGATTTTTCCGTTATCGTAAGCAAATGCCTGACTTTCGGCGTTTTCGGTGATGTAAGGGTTTTTTTTATCTTTCCATGGCAGTTTAAGCTGGTTTACTAACTTCGGGGTGATATAGTTGGCACCTAGAGCTCCGTAGTCTACTATTACGGTATACCAGTATGTCCCAATCCGTATTTTCAAAGTGATAAGGTCGTTTTTGGCTCCTATCGTCGTATATAGAGCTTTTTTAAGGGGTTTATGCTGACTTTTTTAGCTCCCGTTATCCTGTAGCTTTTTTACAAATAACGTTTGTTTTTTGGGTTTTCCAGTTATTTAACCCTTGCTTACAGCTGCTTGATATGTTTTTTTTAACGTCGTAACGTTATTTTTAGTTCCATGGTGCGTATATCAAACAACTTGTTATACTGTTTTAAGGTAATAACGTCTTTTTCGATTTATTCAATTATGCTTTTTTTTAAGCGGTTTAATTCTGTCGTTTAGCTATTTGGGCTGTTAGATTATTGTTAATACTGCGCGTCGTATTTGGCCATATCTTCCTGCCGGGATTATATCTTTTTTCGAAACTTTTGCCGTTTCCTAAAGCCGGTTATAAATACCAGTTAAAATTGCAAGTTATTAAGGGTTTCCCGTGTTACTTTTATAATTATTTAATAAACTTATTCTTTTTATATCTTGTAATCACATGTTTTAAAGTAACATATTAGGTTCTTTTCTGGGCAACTTTTGCCTTTAAGCCAACTTCCTCTTGCCGTAAGGATATCGATAGTATCCTATAATGCCATCGTATGTAGATAACGGTACCATCGCTAATCCCTAGGGTCGTTTCCGGTTTGGTTTTAAAAGTCGAATCCCTGGTACTATATACGTATAATACGGCGTTAGATATAGTCTTGCTGTTTTTCGTATCGAGGGCAGTAGGCTCGTTTACAGTGGATAACATATAGTTTTCCATGTTGGTTAAGGATTCCTGGTAACAAGGCCTTGTCCCAACCGTAATACTTTTTAATCTATACGTTTAGTTCCAACTGTTTATACCGTTTCTGCCTTTTTTTTTGCGATCGTAAGCGAAATTTAGAAATAAAAAATTTTTCTTATTTTTGGTATTTAGTTAACTATCTTTTTATGGCAGATTGTTACCGCTTAATCGCTATTTGGGAAAAGGCCTTAGCCGTTTTTATTCTTTATCGTATTTTTTCCTGTTTGTTATTATTACGGATGCAGATTATGTTAATTTATTTGTTACTGTTGGAATTCCTTAATAGTCCCTTTAGTACTGGGGTTTAATGTACTTTTTTATCGTTTTTTGGTAACGTTTTGTATCGTCGTGCAACATATTTTATTTTACCGCAATTATAATACTATACCTAGCTTATGTTTCGTCGTTAAGTGGTACCAAATTCCATAAATCCTGGAACTGTTCCAAAAAAGGTAGGAAGTACCTTGTATCTTTTTTCCTAATTAGCTTTGGAATGTTTAATTCGTAAGGTAAAATATTTTCTTTTTTTTTATCGTTTCTCGAATTGCTTATTGTCGATTTTTACTGTTTCGGTAATATACTTATCGAATATTATAAGTCGTAAAAATTTGATAATTTTATTCTTAACATTTTCTTTTAAGCTTTTGTAAAATACGTTAATTAAGGTATCGTTTTTATTATCCATTTATTTTACCTTAACTATAAAATTCCTGAATTCCATAACGTACTTGGAGGCTGGTCCCTTTTAACGTAATTGGAAAATCTGCTGGGCTGTAACTTATTTCTCGTCTGGATTTTCGAAATTGTTTTTAAGTTTTTTTTCGAAATTAATATAAACGGAAAAGATTTCCTTAATAACCTTCTTTTAATCGGACTTTCCTTTCTCTAGAAAATCTCTTATAGTAAGTTTAAACCAATCGAAAGCATCTCCTTCTAAACAGGCTGCAACGGCGAGAATCTGGTCTGCTGGATCGGTAAGCCTCTTTAAGCGGATATAAACCCAAGCTTGGGTTAGAAAACTTTAAACGTTCTTTTTTCCGTTATACGGTCCTGGCTTCTTAAGTTTTATCTTGCGGGTACCCATTAATGCTATTATCTAATCGGTAAGTTATTAAACGATAACCTCGAACTTCTTAACCTTATCTTAAAGCTATTAAACCATAAGTTCCTAAATTACGGTTACTTAAGTATTAATCGACATAATAGCAATTCGAAATATTACTTAGAATTTAATTATATTACTAAACAAAAGCTTGTAACGTATAACGGCTAAGTTAATTAACCAACTATTAAACCTAATCGTACAGGTTTATATTAACAGTAATACTATAAAAAACTAAATAATAACAAGAATACTAGTTACGTTTAATAATATCAAATAACCGAAAATAATCTAGGTAACCAAATTATATTATAAGCTGGTACTATCTAAAATTATGGGAAATAATAAACGTATATATCTTACTTTTAGCTCAAGGCGTTTAAGGTACTTAAACCTTTAAGCCCGTTAAGCTCCTTAAGCGCTGCCACACAGCTTAAGGCGCTTAAGGTACCAAGACCTTTAAGTCCTTTAAGCCGGTCACGTGACCTGGAGTCGCCATCGGATCTTGATTCCTGATCCTCCGATCGTTCTTGGAGAAGCCAAGCCTTGTTGGGTCATAACATTTTCCCGTTTCGAATAAAAGCTTAACCACGGCCTCGTGTCCGTTCTGGGAGGCCCGCGATAACGGCGTCTGGCCGTTTTTATCTTTCGAATCCACGTTAACTTTTCCCGTTTTGAGTAACAGCTTAACTATAGCCTTCTGTCCTTTCCTGGAGGCCAGCAATAACGGCGTGTGGTCGTCCTTGTCCTTTGAATCAACGTCGACCTTGCCCGTCTCAAATAATAGCTTGACCATGGCCTCGTGTCCGTTCTCGGCGGCCCTCGACAGCGGCGTACGTTTTTCACTATCTGCTTTGTCCGGGAATAAGCCATTTCCTAATAGCGTTTTGGTGATTGCCTCGTTACCACCTTCTGCACTGTATGAAAGTGCCGCCCTTCCTTCCCTGTCTTGACTGTCCGCAAATGCATTGAGATCAAGAATGGCTCTTACAACTTCGTGCCAGCCATTCCGAGCAGCTAGAGCAAGTGCCGCTTGCTGATCAGAGTTGAGGGCTTCGGTAGTAACAGAGCAAAGACAGTACAAGGCCGTGGCTCTGTTCCTCTTCTCTATAGCATTAACCAGTTTGCCATCCGCCTCAACTTGCGTGCTGTCGTGAGGGTGCCATTCAACCTGGAAGTCCTTTTCCTGACCACGGTCCCTCGAAACCTGGAGGGTCACCTGGTAATAGCGATCTATAATCTCTCGTATCCCTTGGGCGACTTCTTCTGCAGGCCTTGGATTTAATTCTCCTAGCCCGTATTTCCCAAGCATCCATTTTATGCCATTGTAGCCGAAATTGCTTCTCTCGTTCTCTTGGCGAATGAAGGACCAGCGGTAGAGCTCACCCAGTGAAACCAGGGCGCCGAAGAAGTCATCTTTAGGGCACGTGTGGTGAGAGTCTGCGGCGGGACGCCGTAGCTCCTCACCAAGCCGCTGCTCGTAATGGACACAAGTCGCCTTCAACAGGCTTTCTGCCCGCTCCCACTCATCCTTCTTGCGATAATGTCTGGCTGCGTCTGCAAGAGCCCTTTCGTCAGGATATCTCAGCTTCGCGTGGAGTGCCGGGAGGGTACATAGGAGTGCATCAGTTCTTGATCCCAAACCGCTCGTGATAAATGCAGTGGCGATGTCGTTAATTTGACCATTCACCCATCGGAGCTGGCCTGAAGCCTCTTCGGGTATTGTGTTAATCTGAACTCCGGAAGAATCGGCTATCGAGGCGATCGCTGCGGCGAAAAGCTCCTTACTGCATTCTGAAAGAAGTGAATCCAGTGTGTGAATGAATAGAATACGAATTCCCTCCTTTGATTTCGATGACCAGCTTGGAGAAATGGAAGGTAATGCCGCGTTCCAACCAAAAATCCACTGGTACTGGTGCGAATCTCCCATCGCATATCCCGAAACGGGTCTCCAGCCCTTCAGTCCTTCCTTCCAGAGAGTGAAACTGTCACAATCACCTTCGCAGTCCGGATTTAAAATAACCTCGGAAAGATTGACGTTGTTTTTGCCAAGCCATAGGCCCATCTCTCCTTCGGAAATTCTTTGCTGGCCTCCTTCGTCGGGAATACAAGCTGAGATGATTCGTACCTTTTGGATCTGTTCAGCTCCTAGGATTTTGCTCTGTTCAGAGGCCTTTGCTCGTCCCTTCCATCCCGCTGGCGTTGCGGCATTACCGTTAGCGTCCGGGCTTCTGTTAGCGTCCAGGATCTGGCGTTTCATTAATAGCCAGAGCCAGGGACCTAAAACTCCCTCCAGCTCTGCAGAATCAAGGGTGAACCTACTCTGGGACACGCCCTCGGGCCGCCTCAGAGTCAGCGTGAGAGGACCCCCAGATGCCTTCTTTTGCCTGCGCGATATGGTAACCCGCAATTGCTTGGGTTCCTTGTGTTCGCCAAGGAGTACCTCCGTAGCCTGACCGATTGCGTCTGCTAGCTTTCGGGCTTGAACACGGACTTTGATCTGATCATCGTCCCATATCTGACAGCACGGGGGTTGAAGGGAACCATGGCCAGTTAAGCGGGCGAGACGAGTCCTATACCGGACTACATTTTCCTCGAGCCGGAACTCTAGAGGGCTCTGAGGCTGTTTGCTGTCTGCACATTGTAGGGAGTTTGGTGGGGAGGAAGTGTTATTCCCAGGGCTGATGTTTTCGGATCTGTCGCCGTCAGTGCTCGCGATATTGAAGGCCAGCCAGTCGAGTTCGTGCCCAACAACCTCGTCAAGGATCTCGTGAACCTCGTTATCATCACTCTTGAGGCGACGCATCCGCAGGCACCCGCGGAAGAAACTCATGAGAATAGTAATTCCGAGTTGAGCAATTGAGACGTAAGCAGTCATTCCTCTCAGGCCGATGAATTGCACTATGTAGCCTCCAAGTGTGAATACTATCGCTCCCCAGGTATGCAATTGAGAAGGGCTATTTCTCTTTCTCGAAACCGTGTACTTGGACAGTCGGCTTTTAGGATCCTTGAATTTTTCGCTGTAAGCGAATGGGTCGAAGGTCTGGTCACCGACGCGGAGGTTCCCTGGCTGAAGCCAGAAGAGCCGCGACTGCCGCGACTGCCGCTGCGGGCTATCTTTCCGACGGTAGGAGTATTCGTCGGTGATCTGGCCGATCAAGGCGGCGCACCAAAACATTCCAACGCATAGAAAAGTCGTGCCCAACACGTACAAAATCGGGGAGGGGTTATCCGAGATGACCAATTTGACTTCCATCCGTGATTCAGGCTTTCCGTCTCTCGTCCACTGCTGATGCAGTAACAGTACACAGGCCATCACCATTACTCCCGTCTGGAGAACAAGACCTAAGGATGCCAGGATATAAAAGTATCTCATGCGGAGCTTTACGATGCCGACGTTAATTGAGAGGTTGGGATTCGGGACAGTATGAAGTGGTTCTCTTCCGCACCTTTCCTCTGGACTTTCCGGATCTGGGCGCCGAAGACGGCTGAAAATAGCGTGCGGTTTGTCTTCCACCCATTCCGAATTGTCATCAAGACTTTGAAGGTAGTCTTGGAAGAGGAAAATCCCCATATCCTCCTTCGCGGATGTTTCGCCTGAGACGTGTATGACCTCCAAGATTTTTGACTTCCCAAGGGTTCTCGTGATGCTGCCATTGTTGAAGAGCTCGCAAACGTCACGGCTTGTCGATGTACATAGCTCTGCTTCAACAGTTCCGTTCCCTTCCTGGGCCCTGCCTATGAACGCACGCAGGGCCGAACTACCGCAAACTCGTATGGTAGAAATGATTGCAGTGATAATGCCGATAGGGGCCATTGCGAAAATGAAGTAGTCCACGAAGGACGTGCTCTCGCTCAAGTACTGCTTTGTCATGTTTTCGCCAAAAAGCGCGAGGAGAGGTCCGAGGTCCGTTGCCAAGTTATTCGAGAAATCGTCTAGGCCGCCGGCCGCGGCCGCAAAGGGTGCGACTGTCGCCAAGAAGACCAAATGTCTAGCCATAGTATCTACGCGGGATTGAACGTACGATGCTTGACAGGAAACAACTTGAGCAGGTTTCGAGAATGAGGGATATCGGATATTTGAGCCATTAGCAGCGGGGAGGGCGGAATGCTGCCCAATAGGGCTTATCCTGCAAGCCACATTCTGGTTGGCATCAGGCTGTCTGCATGTTGACTGGTCTACGGAATATTGGCCGTCGAGACGCCAACGATGTGATCATTAGGGATGTTTCCAAGCCACCTTGACAAATAGTGCAGAATTATTTGCTCTAGCGGAGCTCTCCGTTCCTAGTACTTCCCCAACTTTGGTGGCGGGTAGAACCGAAGCTCACGAACTATCGATGGTTACCGGGCAGAACGCCTTTCAAATTGACGACGATCACAGCAGACACAGACCTCCCAATTCCAAAATCGACAATTACGATCTTAACTATCAAATTATCCTTGAATTCCCTTGTTGTCCATGGAATATGTCCACGGAGACACACGGAAGAAATGGCGCGAACTTTCCCTAGCGACTAGCCTCTGGCATTGGGCAAAAGGCTCAGAGCTAGACACAGGCCGGTCCTTGGTCAACATTACTCGAGGCATTTCGTGGTACTTAGTATCAACGCTAGCTTCGGCCATGCTACGGAACAAATACAGGGTCACGGACCGACCCGAATTTAGTGCCACGCGGATCATCCCATTACATGTGCATGTCGGTGCTTAATCTCACTTCAGATCACACTTGTACCTCCTAATATTATTTTGGAAGCATGTTCCCGCCCCGGTAGCGCTAATAACCCCATAAGGAACTTGAGGATGGAATATGGGGAAATGGGGGAAGTGGACCGGTTGATTGCTTGTAACACGGGCAGAGTTGGAGATCTCGCGGCGCATCTGGATTTCGGAGAGGGGCGCCACTTAACTTTTGCTTGCTTCATAGTGACGCTATCCGTTGCATGACGGTTGGGGTAGGTAGAAAATGGAAGGTAAAGCTAAGCGTAACATTCCCCTCGTCATATATCGCACCCTTCCTGTTCCCTAACACTTCACTGTATCAAAGAAGCACTGTAATGTAGTCATCGTTCGCAGTGAAGCTATCATGTCGACCGAGACGGCGCTATTCACGCTCCCGTCCGGGCGTGTTATGAGATACGCAATTACAGCATCATCATCATCAGCCGACGGCCCAACTGTCATTCTTTCCAACTC
Source organism: Monosporascus sp. 5C6A (assembly GCA_004155035.1). Lineage (NCBI taxonomy): Eukaryota > Fungi > Ascomycota > Sordariomycetes > Xylariales > Monosporascus > Monosporascus sp. 5C6A. The sequence continues at coordinate 465,789 of QJOB01000020.1, read as the reverse complement.
TCTTTGCGCCCCTCTCCAAACCTGGGATCATGTGGTTCCAGTACTGGCTTCAAAGGGTTTCCGGGTGCTACGCTACGATCCACCCGGCCACGGCGGCTCCTCCGTCCCACAAGATCTGGCGTCGACCACCTTCGACTGGCTAGCGGACGATGTGCGCCATCTCCTTCGCCACGTGGGAATCCCGAAACTCCATGCCTGGATCGGTGTCAGCATGGGTGCCGCGACGGGCATCGTCTTCGCCGCCAGACACCCCGGCATCATCTCCCGCCTCGTAGCGTGCGATACGATCTCGTGCTCGCCCGTCAATGCGGGAACGGCCGACGTCTTCGGGCCGCGGGTGGATGCCGCCCGCCAAGCGGGGAACATGGATGCGATAGTCGAGGGGACCCTTGAGCGATGGTTCGGGCGCGGGTGGATGGAAGAGAACCCGTCCGAGACGGCACGCATGCGACAGGCCATGAGAGAGACGAGCGTCGACGGGTTTGAGACCTGCTGTGCGGCGCTTCGTAGCAAGAGTTTTGACCTGCGGCCTCTGCTGGAGGATGCTGGCCGTGGCGTGGAGAGCGCGCTGCTACTCGTTGGTGAGAAAGATGCGAATTTACCGGAGAGTATGAAGGAACTACGCCAAGGGATTGAGGACGGGATCAGGAAAAGCAGCAACCCGGATGCATCTGTGGACTTGAAGGTCATCAAGGGTGCGGGACATGTCTGCTATATCGACGGCTTTGAGCAGTTTCAAGAGATCGTAACAGATTTCTTGAAGGAATAACATGGGGTGGAGTGTATGACGTACGGTCAATACGAAGTGTTGAACTTAGTATGAGCTTGAATCTTTATCGGGCAATACGAGGATACGACCTTAACTCATCGCACATGGCTATAAGTCTTTGCTGGTAATTGTACATGTGATGAAAGCGTCAAAATAAAAGCTAGTAACGGAAGACGTAGGGGAAAATCGAGGAATATATTAAACACTATCAATCACCACATCTCCTCCTGGACAACCCTAACAGCCTCCATGCAAGCGTCAAGAGTCTCATTAACAACTTTCATGGCGCGCTATAACGCAGCGCCAGCGCTCTCGGCAACCTTTCCGAACGCGGGGGACGGGGCGATCGAGACATCAGTCTATCGCTTCGCCTCCCCCGTCCCCCTGGACCCCCACTCCTCGGCCGTAGCAGCTAGTTGGGGATGCAGCCCGAGGTTGGCGTTCTTGGGGCTCGTCCAGCCGCCGTTGTTCCAGAGAACCGTGAGGAAGGGGCGTCGTATTTCCTCGTAATCCAGTAACCGCAGCTGGGGTCGCCGAACAGCCAGGTCTCGTCCCCGGTGAACGCCACGGCGGACCGCGGTGCTGGAGTATCATCCCAGTGACCCGCCGCCGGTGCCGATCAGCGACAGGGCCGCGTCGTGATGCAGATGATCCGCTACGTTGCCTAGGCTCGTCGTGCTTTCTGGAGCCTACAACGCGCAAGTCGGCTGTCGCTTCCCGGAAGCGTGACATGAAGAAGGGAAGGGTGAGTTTGCCGTCTTCTCGTGGCGGTTCAGCCTGCTGCAAGCATGCTTTGCTTGCAGGAGGATGGTGCGGTCCTTGGTGGTAGTCTGAGTCGGCTTGCTTGCTAATAAACGTGGTAGACCGTTTAATGGCGGCGTGCAATTGTTTCAGGGCAAGTGCTGAGTCACATATCCAGCGTCTCTCGCACGGTGACGACCACAGCGTCGCCCCCCTCTTTGAGGGGATCGTTATTGAAAAGCTCTAGTGGACGAGTCGGCTTACTCTGCGCGGGAATCTACGGGACGTCAGAATCAATGACAAGCACCACATCCGTCTCAGCCGACGCGGAAAGCTGGCCACCACCATTCCACTAGTGGCATTGATGTAGGAAAGATGTATTCAGGAAATTCTTGTAGTTCGGCGCGCTCTCGTGCACAGGGACGGACGAATTTCTGCCAAGCTCTTCCACACCTCGAACCCTGAACGGAGCGCCCGCAAGCTGAACGCCGCAAAGAACGCCGGGTGGTCTGAACCCAGATTCACGAAAAGGTGGGTAATTCAAGCGGCGGCAAGGGTTTGGAGGAGTGCTGAGACCCCCGTGAGGCGTGTAGACGAAGACATATCGGGATACGGATACGTTCAACGACTTTTTCTTGAGCGTATCGCGTGAGAAAATAGAACACTGGTATCATGGAATGACCACCGTGGAGGAGAGCGCTTTTTGCAATGGACTAGCTCAATAAGAGCAAAATCCCCGCCTTCGCGATGGATCCTCTCCATTTTGTTGGCACTTTCTTGTGGTCTACCTATGTGGTAAAGTTGGACCTGGTTGGCTAGGTGCCATAACCCCATCTATGTCGCTTAAGCAATACGCTCGCTCCCCATACCCCGGGTTTGTGGGGAAGAGGAGCCATGTTTCCGACTCCAAGATCATGGTACTAGATCAGGAAAGTGGAGTAAAGTACGAGGTAGCTTAACCCAGCTTACCCCTATTCGAGGTTCATTGAGCCGGAATTCAACGCATGGCAAGCATATGCGGGGTGGCTTCGCGGCTATTCATAACTGTGAATAGGACGGATAAAGATATGGTCGATGTACGCAGAGTAGGGGAAGCGTACGGGAGGTCTGGGGAAGAGTGATCGGCCGGAAATGATGGATGAAACAAAAGACACTAGCCCCTTCAACCGTCCTCGTTCGACAGTTACGGATTCTTGCAGACATATCTCTGAGCCTCAAGCAATTCAGTTCGACGGGCAAACGTGGCTATGCGAGGGTGAAATCCGCTACGGCAATGGCTGGCACGTAAGCCCCCCTTTCTGAAGCCCGGCTGCTCGTCATCAACGGCTCTTACACGCCGAGCGCGGACAGCGCGACGTTCGAAGTTGCGAATCCCACGAGGGAAGGGCGGATCCACGGCTGCGCATCCGCAACGGTGGAGGATTACAGCAGGGCAATCAAGGGCAAGATCGTGCCCGCTGATCGGCCTGGGACGACTATACTGGTTGAGAGGCGGCCTGTGGGTGTCGTGCTTGCTATAAGTCCTTGCAATACACCTGTGAGCTCTTGCCCATCGCTTTGCAGGCGAGACACAGGCCAACGAATCGTCGGTAGGCAAACTTACTGCACGAGTCATTGCGACGCCCTTAATATGTGGCAATACAGTGGTTCCGAAACCGTCGGAGTATTCTCCGACATGTCAGCACCTCGTGGGACGGGCACTAGCCGCGGGGGGGTTGCCCCTGGCTGCCTAAACTTCTTGCCCACGTCATCAGGCAGAGCGCCAGCCATCACCGAATACGCAGTGCGGCATCCCTTGGTTAGGCGCGTCAACTTCACAGGTAGCGATAGAGCAGGCGCCTCCGTGTTTTCTAGGGACATCGTGCGCCTGCTCGACGTCGGCAGGCAGTTCGAGCTGGCAGGTGCCGCATCAATGGTCCTACTGCTTATATCGAAGCTACCTTACCCAATGGCGGTACTGGTGGAAACTTGGCTATGGGCCGATTCGGCGGAATGGCTGGCGTCGGAGAGTTCACAGAACGCAAGAGCTCTAGCCTTGGGAAGTCCGGAATGCGGTGCCGGCTTTAAAGAGAGAGGATAGGTACAACCAGCCCGTGCAGTTAGTTAAACAGGCCAGCGCAACATGTTGCATCTAATATTCGTAGAGTATAGTCGCAGATATCGAGGACTGCTGTTGCAATTAGATGGCCATGTTATGTTGACGTGATGCTTATCGTCGCCAAGTGTTTAAAGGGTTATTCCATTGCTGTGCATGTACTGCATTGAGTGCGAACGTGCCCCCTGAGACTTCTTACCTGTTTCTTACTTACAGCAAAGGGAGATTCCCTCCAGGTATATGTATTTCCTGACATAGATAAAGAAGTGGATGGAAGCGGTTGGGTCTGGTCATGGGAGTGTTAATAATAAGAAGTGGAATCTTCACATTGTGGAATGGGATGATATTTCCTGGCTACGCGGGAGACGTACCGTGCAGGACGTGTTTTACGATGGGCTCGAGTGCGGTACAGTAACAGTAGAGAAGAGCCTCTTTTCAAAACAACCATAATACAAAGCCCCCAAGTTGGTTAAATGCAGGGTTGTCGAGATCGCGCATAGTGTATGATTGGTACAGACCCATAGTGATAGACTGGATAAGCATCTCGACCCTTTCCTGGCAAAGATAACTGGACGGGAGAAAGTTGCTACATCATCAGCACTTCTCAGCTTCCATCCCAGAGATCATAAGCTCGGTAGGTGTGCATGTGGTAGATCGGATAGTTAGTTGTCGTGGGAAAGGGAGATAGTATATATAGGACTCGTCCAGATGCTGGCCTGATGTTCTAGACGGTATTAGATCAAGGATTAACTGGGTTGTGTCATGTTCACGATCCGTATCCTTAACAGTTAAGACCGAGCCTGTGGTGTATCCCGCTCCCAATTGTATAATATGTACAGATCGATGAGTGCTCGCGTTGGGTCTCTATCAGGTCTATGAATCTCCCTTGCTCGACTTCTGCTCCGCTTCGTACTGCTTGATCTGCTTACTCCAGCTGCGGGATAATGTCAGCAACCCGCGGTGCCGCCAGGCGTGTTCCGGGGGAGAGACCCGAACGTACTATCGGCTAGGGAAGAACCGGCCTTGTTCCGGCATCTTGTGTCTATATTCTCGCTCGGCGCTCAGCTTCCACGCCAGGGCCGTGATGCCGACAATAACGCCGGTGAAGATGGCGGTATTCGCCTTCCAGTTCGAGGGTTGCGCATACCAGCCACCGGCCGGTGACCAGACGTGCTTAGGGTAACTGCAGGTGGTGAAAGTGTTAGGACGATCGGGTGAATATCGCGGCTACGTCTTAGCTTACGGGACTCGAGCACCACCGCCCTGACGCTTGTTAGTATATCAGTTGAAAGCGCCTGTCAGGAGACCTTACCATCTTGGCTACTTGTAAGACGTTCGGAGTCTTGAGATGTATTCGATTGGCGAGCTATTCGTAGGGAAAGTAGCTGTAGCTGGCTCTCGGGAATGTCGTCGTTATGTCGAGATCCACTTTTGGAATGACTGGCTGGTGGATGGATCTTGGCACAACCTCCCTCACCTGCAGCGGGGCCCTGGAAAACCTGAAGCTCAGCGGCCCGGAGATCTTCCGGGTTACGTTAGTGGGGTGGATAGGTACCACGTACTTGGTGCGTGCGGTAAGCACCTACCTAGGTAGGTAGCCTTATCTCAGCACGTACTGTGCGAACGTACAGTGGCCAATGGCCTGGAGCTTCTCACAGCTGCTTCAATCCTCAGAAACTTTTTCTCCGGCCAGCACGAGACCCCGAATACCCAACCCAGCGATTTAGCTCTCGCCCGCCAACGGCCGCCCCTCGTGTCCCCAACGACTCCAGCACACGGTGGGATGAGGGAAGAGTCAAGAAACCTGATATCTAAATCATGAAGAGAATAGAAAGGTTATCGAGCCAATTGCTCACCTCAATACCCCGCCGCCCGGCCACCCGGAGGATACCGCGAGCCGCTCAGAATTGCTGCAGATCGACAACACACCCACCGTCGTTATATTCCCCGAACCAGAGCCAGATAAGGCACCAGTCTGCGGCGGCCACGGCCGAGGTCGTACATGAGGACGCCGCCCCTCCAAGTATCCCCGATATACGCAATTTACCGCTGCCGTCACCCCACCCGGACCGAGCGTTGCGGTCCGCCAAGCTCGCTGCCCTGCATGCCCGGCTCTCTTTGTCGTCCAAGATCCCGCTGCAGACGCTAGCGCGGACCTTGGTCGACCCTTCGGCTGACGCACATCCGCGCTTCAACAACGCGAACCTGGCGTACGTGGGGTCCGCCCTCCTGCAATACCACACATCGGAATTTCTTGTGGCGCGGTACCCGCGGCTGCCGATGACCATCAACTTCGCGGCGATGAAAGGGTACGCGGGCGTGCCGGCGCTGCATCAGGTCGCACAGGCCTGGGGTGTCGAGGCGGCCGCCGCTCCGGGCGAGGAGGTGGATCCGGGCCTGCTGCAATACGCCACCGATAGGCCGACCGTCATGATAAACAAGTGGGGCTACGTGCGCGCCGAGTCGAAGGAGCTGGTCAAGTACAAGTGGCGGCGGGGCATGAGCAGTCGAATCTTATACGACGATCCGTTCGGCGAGATGCTGTCAAAGGAGGGAGCGGCGGCGGCGGCGGCGGCATCGGCCAAGGCGCAGGTCCCGGAGGTGAGCGCCGAGCGGAACACCAAGGAGGTGATGGAGGAAGTGGAGAAGAGCGCACACGCCAACTTCGTGCGCGCCGTCATCGGCGCCGTCTACCTATACTGCGACCGCGAGGCGGCTAAGGCCTTCATCAAGTCGCACGTGCTGTCGCGGCGGCTGGACTTGGCGGCGCTGTTCGAGTTCAAGCTGCCGACGCGGGAGCTCGTGCGGCTGTGCGCACGCGAGAACTTCGAGCCGCCCGTCGCGCGCCTGTTGAGCGAGACGGGCCGCATGAGCCGCACCCCCGTCTTCGTCGTCGGCATCTATAGCGGCCGCGACAGGCTCGGCGAGGGCATCGGCCCCAGTCTCGACGCCGCCCGCACCGCCGCCGCCATCAACTGCCTCAAGGCCTGGTACCTCTACAGTCCCGGCGAGCACGTCGGCCTACCCAGCGACACCTTCGCCGAGGACGCCGAGCCCTGGACGCCACTCTACGTCGATATCGGCGAGATAATATCATAGAAAGGAAGCTGTCAATCTGCCTATCTGCCTACGGAAGAAAGGGGATCATTTTTTTGGGGAAAAAGGGGGCGGGGCAAAAATCTTCAGGGAACGCTCGGAGTAAAGGCTGGGGAGCTTGTGGCGATTCAGTGTACGAAAATCTCCCCCCCCACCACGAATACCTGGAAAAGAATGTGAGGTACCAATTGTTAGGTGCGCCCATATACCACGAGGAAGCCGGGTATGGGTTGAAAGACAGCACCGGGACGGGACGGTTCGGCCTAGCAACCTTCCTCACTTGTACTATATTCAAGCATGTCCCCGGCGTAGGCCAGCCAACGGACCGGTCCGTGTAAAGATAACTTTTGCATACATAGATACGCCCCGTTCGGTCCCGTTGGGATCTACGGGCCTGTGAGGGTTGTTGTATTTATAAATGACAGGACCTCGCACGGTAAAATGGTATTACGAGACGAAACTGAAGCGACACGTGACTTAGCAAGGATGGCTCCATTTTACGGCCTCTTCGCTCCCCGGCTGAATCTCGGCTCAGCTATTCATCAGCCACCGTCAGCTCCCCATCAGCCTGCATCAGCTGAAAAGGTATTTTAAGGTGGAAAAAGCGGCTAAAAGCGACGCTTACCAAAATAGTATAAATTGTTCTGCACAGAATATGCAATACGGAGTGACTATGGTCAGGTTGGCCGAGTGGTTGGGGCGGTAGACCCGAGTATTTCTTTAGCTCTACTGACGAGAGTCTCATGGGTGATCCCCATACCTGACAAGCTTTTTGGTCCTTTGCTAAATTAAATAGAACTATTTTCTATTAATGTAAGTAGCTGCCCGAGGTGACGCCAGACTTAGTACTAACGTTAGACCCTCTGGAATGTCTCCCACACCGGAATATTGTGCGTTGTGCAGGATCGCCATGGCGGGAGCAAAGCCCTTGAAGGATAAGGTCATACAAATCACCTGCGCCGAGAAGGGCATCGGGACCGCCTGGGCCAGACACGCAGCCGCTCGCGGTACCATCGTGTCGCTCCCAGCAAATATTCCGGCGAAAACAGTGGAAGTCGTTGAGTAGGGCGCAAACAATATAAACCAGATTAGGTTGACGTAAATAAAGTCCGTCAACTTAGGGTGGTAGCTTCAACTCAAAGAATCGCTTCAGATCGCACGTAAGCTCACGCTATTACATTAGACTGAGCAGAACCCGATTATGATTAGCTATTGAGGAATCACAGTCATAAGTAAAAAGAGTCTTGGTTGAGATATCTATCAAGGCACAAGCACAGCTAGAACTGATTCCGTCCCAAGTGCGTAGCTATTAGCGCTATCCCCTCTCAACGCGGAGAGAGGAGAGGAGAGGCTAGCCTAAGAGCAATATTGAGCTCTCATGTACTGCTCGCACAGCCCCTTGTAGTGCTTTTGCTTGCCAATCTCCGAGATGCGCTTGACCTCCTCCTCGGTCAGCTGGAAAGTAGGAAGTTTACTCAGGTACCCTTGCAGTCTCTCCCCCTTCCCGCTCGTGGTGACCGCCACAATGCCCTGGTCGAGGATCCACCGCAGCGCGACGTCGGACTCGGTGACGCCGTACTTACGCGCGAGCTCGGCGTAGGTGTCGTCGAGGGGGCCAGGCCGTGCTGCCGTGACGGCCGCTAGGCCTGAGTAGGAGGCGGGGGCGATGTTCTTCTCGCGCAGGAACGCGAGCAAGTCCCCGTGCTGCAGGTATGGGTGGTACTCGACCTGGTTGATGGCCGGGACCGTCTTGGCGGTCCGCAGGATAACCTCGAGCTCCGCCTGTTCGAAGTTGGAGACGCCGATCGAGCGGGCCTTGCCCGACGCCTTGATCGCCTCCATCTCGGCCCAGATCCGCTGCAGCTCCTCGTCCGAGCGCGCCGCCCAGGGGATGTGCACGAGGTAGAGGTCCAGGTAGTCGACGCCGAGCTTCTCGAGCGAGGCCGCGAGCGCTGCCTGGACGTCCTGCCCGTGGGTCCCGACGACCTTCGTCGCGACGTACAGCTTCTCTCGCGCTACACCGGAGGCTTTGATGCCGGCACCTACCCCGGTTTCGTTCAAGTAGGCTAGGAGTATGTAAGCAACATCTCCCACTTCGCGAGTAAGATGGGTGAGCCTTGCCTTCAGAGCAGTCAAGATGATAGTACCCATTCTTGATGGCCATGACTGTCCGGTGAGAAATAACGTCATCTTTACCTCCCATGTTGGCGGTTCCGAAGCCATAGGCGAGCTATAATGTACACCCGTTAACGACTGGAGACTATGAAGGGAGGGTTCTGGTACAGACCATGGGGATTTCGTTGCCATCGTTCAACTTCAGCGTGGGGATAGCTCCTCCTTGCCAACTTGTCGGAGCAGAATAAGCCATTTTTGATTTGGTTTAGTAAGCAAGGTGCCTGGCTGAGTGCGTTGATGTCAGCTGGAAATCCGATGAGTGAAGAATCGCCACAAATATCTTGGAGCAGTAAAGGCAGTGAGGTTATATATTTTTGGGAGAGATATTAGGAGTGAGCCGTTCCTTCGTTTAATTGGAAATATGGGTCTCAAGGAACAGACTACTGTACGTTGAGCACGACAGGGCTTAGCGCTAGCTCCAGTTTTCTTTATATAGATTAACGGGCGGCGGTGGAGGACCCCTGTAATTAGGCCCTCCGGATTGGAACCGTTTCTTTCACATAATTGACGTATCCCAATTCTATCTTTAAATGTTTGAACAGGATCCTTTAGTATCCGTGGTATGTACGTGATATAATGGCCCTGGCTATAGGCTAACCTAATATGGAAATTATGGTATTATATATTTTATTACTGGACTAGCTGAAAAGACGGGCGCGTTGCGCCCGTTATTTTTTATTTTTAGTTCTAAAGGTATCAATTACTTACATAATTGTACGAATTAAATTTTAAATATTAATAAATCGTTTATACGTACGTAAGCGTATAATTAATTAATGTAAGTGGTTTATACGCAAATCGGCTTATAATAAAATAACTTATATTTAAATACGCGCGTTTATTATAATTAGTTTTTTTTTCAAATTATTTCAAAATGTAAATACGAATAATTTAAATTAATTATAACTTTTCGCGTAACGTCTCACACCACCTCGCGGTACATACCACCTCGCGGTACATTTTTTCCAACGTTCTAATTATCTAACTTCAATTATTTATTTTTTAATAACTGCAATATGGAACGACTTACAAAAAAAACGAAAATAAACCTAGCCGTTTAGGTTAAAAAGAAAAACCCGAAACTTAGTTATAAAAAGCTTAGTTCTATTTATGACGTTCCATTTATTACCTTAGGGTCGCGAATTAACGGCAAACGCGTCCGAACCGATATTATTTCCAGTTTGCAAAATTTAATTCCGACCGAAAAAAAATCGATTGTCGACCGAATCCTTAACGTAGATACGTGAGCGTTTCCTGTCCGGCTTTAATACGTTAAAGATATAGCGAATTTGTTGTTTACTTAGCGCGTTACGGAACGCGTTAGGGTTAATTGGGCGTGGAGATTTATACGACGGTAAAACAAACTTAAAATACGTTTAAATCGAAAAATCGATTATTAAAAGGTATTATGCGAAAATCCAGAAATATTTCGTAAGTAATTTAAACTTGTTCGGGTTATAATCGCAAAATACGGCATCGCAAAAAAGGATATCTATAACTTCGACGAAACGGGCTTTTTAATAAGGCTTTTAATAATTTGCGGCATAGTAATTACAAATACTGAAAAACGTAAAAAACCTAAATAGACGTAACAAGGTAATCGGGAATAGGTTATAGTTATATAAGCTGTTAATTCGTAAGGTTAGGCTATACCGCTATTTATTATTTTGGCGGGAAAAACCCATTTTAGTTTTTAGTATCGTAACAACCTATTACTAGCCGATTAAAAAATCGGTATTAGTTATAATAACTGGACAACGAACGAATTAGGCTTAAAATAAATCCAGTATTTCGATAAACATATTCGGACGCGTACGAAAAAAACGAAACGTTTTTTTATTTTTAACGGTTACGAAAGCTACCACTTAATAAAATTCGAAAAATATTGCGCAAATAACGATATTATTACTTTTTGCATACTTTCCCATTTTTTCTATCGGCTTTAACTTTTTAACGTATCCTACTTTTTTGTTTTAAAGCGCGCTTATTCGTTTTATATCGAAAATTTAATGCGACGTTACCATACTTATATTACAAAAGAAAATTTCTTTTTCGGTTTTTACAACGCGTTTAAAGCTGCCATAACGTCCGATAATATTAAAGCTAGATTCGCAAAAGCTGGACTTGTTTTATTCGATTTTAATAACGTCTTTTCCGAATTAGAAATTTTTTCAGCTGTACCTACGCCGACCGTCTCGCCGCTTACTTCCGCCGGTTTTATTTTTTTTCCCCTTGCGAAAACCCTTAGAAATATCTATAAAGTAACGAAATAAGGACGTTACTTGTAAAGAAAAATCAGAAATCACCAGGGCAGCTCGCCGACAAAAATGGTTAAATCGGTTAATTTTTTAACCAAAAGTAACTTGTTGTTTTTGTACGAAGTTGCATTTTTTGGGGAAAAAACCGCCTAATTGCGCGAAACGAACCATTTTTTTAGCAAACGCTAAAGGACCAAAAATAAACGTTTTTAAAAAAAAAGGAATATTTACTATACAAAAAGAACAAGTTTTTCTGGCCAAGAAAGAAAGGGGTGGTAAAAAATCCCAGTTAACAGTAGCTGAAGGTAATCGTCGCAAGAGGGTTGAAACGAAAGAACGGAAGTGTGGCGTTTGCGGCAAGCCCGGATATAATGCGCGTACTTGTAAAGAAGCTGTAGATACCTTTAGCGAAAAAGAATCCGATTAATTTAAATTGATTTATGGCGTTGTGGTTGCTTTATTTGATTTCGTTCCTGCAAGGTGCCAAAAAGTGTACCGCGAGGTGGTGTAAGACGTTAATTGTTTTTATACTTTTTATTTATGATATTTGCAATTACGAAACTAAAAAGATTTAAATGGTAATTATTCGAAAAAAATCGAAGTTATTTTGGATTTTTTTTACCGGATGGTTTCGTACGGTTATACCGTAACGTTATTTTTAATTTGCATTTTGCGTTTTTTCTTAACTTTTCATAGATTTATTTTTATTTATTTTATTCCGTTTTATTTTTGTTTTTGGCAATTCCTTTCAGTTCGTATAATTTCGTATGTTTACGTATAATTATTAATTTAAGTTTTAATTTTTCAGGTTTTTTTCCCTAATATATTACGTATAAATTCGTACGTATATTTATTTATATATATACGTATAAATTCGTACGCCTTTCCGGATAATTACGTATATTATATTTAATATTAAAAGTATAAGTAATAACGAACGCGTTCGTATAAACGCGGACGTCGTAATAACGATTAACCCGGTTACGATTTATACGTTTCCAAATAATCCCGAATTCGTTTGTACGGAATTTAACATTACCGAAATAATTAACCCTATTTTAATTTATACGTTTCCGGATAATTTTAAATTAATCCGTACGGAAATTAACATTACCGGAACGATTAATCCGGTCCCCATTTTTACGATTCCGAATAATTCTAAACGTTTCCGTATACCTTAGCTTAAAAAAATACAAAAAACCTAAGTTTCGTTTTTTGTTATACGTAAATATAAAATTAAATTTAATAATTTACAAAAAAAAAACGGACCTTCTGCCGGGTTAGGACGTAATCGACGAGGATAATTCGAAATCCGATAATAAAAAATCGAACGGCTCTGTATTTAAACATATAAAAATGTTTATAAACCGTATTAACTTTCATATTCTAATTATTACCGATTAACCGAACGGTCGCATACAATTCAATTTATAAATATACGTACGCGTACGAAAAAATACGATCGGCGAAATTGCTAAAATATTTTATAAAATTAAAGTCCGTATAGTTTCGTACGTATTTGTTTTAATTTTAATTAACCAATTTATAAAAAACTTAATTAAATTAACTTATATAACTTTATACGAATTTTAAAGTTAATTACGTAATTCCGCGTATTTTCGAATTATTCCGTTTATAAAATCTTATAATATATAACCGTAAAATTTTATATACCTACGTATAATTTCGTATTAATACTTATTATAATCCGTACTGGCTTTTATATACGGAATTAAACGAAACGGTAAAAATATTTATTATTAATACCGTAAAAGCAATAACCCGTATAAAAAATACGTCAGTTCGTATATTATCGTACGGTTTTATTTTATACGGAACCGGATTAATACGTACAATAATATTTACGAAAAAATATTATACCGGATATAAATATAATTTATAAAAAACAAAATGTTTCTTTAAAACCGCTTAAGCTTATACGTTTTTGCTTATTTTCGTATATATAAATTTTTTTTTACCGTATTAACTTATATAAAACTAAACCGAATATTCCGAAAAACCATAAAGTTCCGGTTTTTTATATGAAATCGAACTATAAAAAGTATTTACGTATTATTACGTCCGTTTAACAAAAAGCTATAAGTACGTATAAATCCGTACGAATATAAAATTAACCGAAAATATATTAATCCGTACGTAAACTTTTACGTTATAAATATAACTATTAAACGAAAATATACGGAATTATTTAATAAAAAAACCGAAAATTACTCCTTTAATTAAACCGTATAATATCGTATATATTCTTATTAATTTTGCATATTTACGTACCGGTTCGTACGTTTTTTTATATAAAATTTAACTTAATACGTATAACTTTATACGTACTTTTACATAATATTTGGTTTAATACGTATTATTTCGTACGTTATTTTTAAAGGTTTTTTTTCCGGCATTTCTGCATTTTACGTTCGTATAAAATTATACGGTAACGTTTAACGTTCTGCGTTTTTTTTCTTTTTACGTTTAAATCCGTACGAAAACGTACGCTTATATAAAATACCCCCTTCCGTATTTGGCATTTTTATATACGGAATCGTATATATTTATACGATTTTTCGGTTTTTTTTCGGCATTTTATATCTTTACGTATATCGTTATACGTTATTATATTACGTTCGGTTTTTTTTTAACTATTATATAACTTCGTTCAATTTATAAATTCCGATTTCCCGTACGAACATATATACTTTTTATTCGTACGTACGTATTCGTACGTCTGCTGGTATTTTTTCCCGCATTAAACCAAACGTTATTATATAAACCCTTTTTTCGTTATACGTAAACGTACGACATTTTATTAACTTCTCGATATTATAATAACTTAAAATACGTACGTATTCGTACGTTTGCTAGTATTTTTTTTTACGCCAAACCAAACGTTATCGTACGGCAACGTATAAATTCCGTTTATTTATCGTTTATAATTATCGTATGCTTTTATACGTGTAAAATAAATAATTTTTTTAGTAAAAAAAATTTCGGCCGGTCGTATACATACAATTACGTATATAATATAGCAAAAGTTTTTTTTTTAAAAAAAATCTAACCTTAATAAATTTAATATATTACAATTCCATACCTATTTATACGGTTCCGTCCGTTATTATACGTAATCGTACTAACTCGTAATATACCTATTAAAACTTATAAAAAAATAACTACTTTTTTATATATAATATTAAAAGCAAACGAATTTACCTTACGTACGCCGACCGTAAAATTACGGATATCCGTTACTTAAAATATAACAATATAAAATTAACCGTAAAAAAATACGGTTTTACGTAAATTAATACTAACAACATTTAACAATTAACCTTACGTTTTATTAATAATTATAATAAAACATAATATTAACGGTAATTATGTACGGAATTACTTAATTAAATAATTACTATTTAATACGAACAATTTTATTTTCGGAATAATCCGTACATAACCGTACAAAACGTTATTTAATATAAAAACTTTAATACCATAACTTTTTAATTCCTAAATAATTACTTTCGTATTATTACATAAACCGTCATCCGGATTAATATTCCGTAAAATTATTGTAAAAACGTTAATTTTTAAAAATAACGTTAATAAAAACAATCTATTAAACGTAAAAATCTGTAAAAATTTAACCGGAAAAGTATTTTCCACCAAACTGCCATATTTAACGGCGGCGTCGACAGCCCGGTATATATATACGGTACCTGACATCCGGTTAAATAACTTTTCGTTAATAACCCGTACGGTTTTATTTATAATTATTAATAAAACCCGTAACTAAAAAAAATTAAATTTAAACGAAACCTTATCTAAAAAATAACCTAAATATATAACATTATATAAAACTTATATATTTAACGTTATAAAAATATAATTAAGTAAATAAATATATTTATATTATCGCTTATTGTATAAAAAACGTTCCAATTAATCCGTATACGTACGGTTTAATTTATTAATATAATAAAACTGCATATTTTAAATAAAACGTAACCGTTATAACCGAAATTATATATAAAAGAATTATAAATACGTATTAATAACATTAACGCAATTATATTCGGACGTAACCGGCAAAATCTATACGAAATCGTTACTTAAAACGAAAAAAATCCCGCCGAACAAAAAGTTTCGTATACGTAAATTACAAAACGTACAATTAATAACTTCGAAAATAAACCGGTATTACAAAATAACCTCGTCCCATATAACTAACGAAACTCGATAAATAAATTCGGTTAATTCCGTACCTTTTTTTACAGAATAAACCAAATTTTTATTAACGTTAAGAAAAATCCGGAATTTAAAATAAACCGTATAACCTTTAAGTAACAAAATTATAATAATCCCGGACGAAACTATATATAATACGACCTTATTATGTATATAATAATAATAACATAATACTTAATATAGGTACGTTTTGCCGTAACCGGCAAAACCTTAAAAATAAAAATTAGTTATTTCCGGATTAACTTTGATTATATCTGTAATAACCTTAAAATATTCGTTTTATTCGGCGGTTAAAATACGCAAAATCGCATCCGTCTTAATATATTCATAAGTAATATCGTACGTTTTTATACGATTATTTAACGCAAAATTCGAATAATTATACAAATCCTAATCAAACCGGATCGTTAAAAAACCCGCAAATAAATAATTCCGGTCCCGGTCCGTAAAATTTTATTTAATAAAATATAAACTATAATTTAAATAAAAATTAACTAAATCTAAAAAACAATAAACGTATAAATCGATACGGCAGCATAAATCGTCGTAAAAATCGGTACGGAACTATTCTCAAATACTATAAAAATTAACAAAATTACTTTCGGTTAAAATAAAAACAAATAAATCGCGAAATTATACGAACATAAACGATTTTTTCTATTTATAAAATAATTTACGTTAATACTTATTATTATTAAATAAATTAAACTTCAAATAAATTTCCTTAAAAATCGTATAAAAATATCCGTTAACCGTACGGAAATATTCGAAAAAGGTTATCCCAAAAACGGTAACTAATAATAAACGGAAATAAAACGGCTTGCCTGCCGAAAAGTAAATAAAAACCATATAATTAATAACCGTACAATTCTATTTACGTATACGTTATTTTTTTTAACCTAATATCTTGTACGTACCAGAACGGAAAATCCTGATATAAAATAAAACGGTACGGATTATCGATATCTTAAACCGCATTATACAAAAACTATCCCTGCAAAATCGTACGAAACTGTTCAAGTTAAAAAAGGAACTTGTAAACCTATATACGTTAATTAAATAGAACCAGGTTTTTTTCGTCTAAATAAATTATAAATTATACGATAATAAAATACCGACCATAAATATAAAAATTATATAAATTCCAATATATTAACGCGGGTAAAATATAACGGCCGTTAACGTATTACGTAATCTCGTTTATAATTTCGTTTTTTTATATATAACTATATACCGTTTTAATAATAATCTGATCGTTACCTTTATAAAGATATTTATAAATATATTTAACGGCATATATAATTACGTATAATTCCATATTAATATATACCGAATACTTTAAAAAAAATTACGGCAATATAATATAACTTAATAATTATCCATATAATATTATACGGAACCGTATTTTCCAGATATTATTCATTCGACATAAACGCTGGTATCCCATTAACGGTATAAAAAGTAATTATCGTTTTATATAATCGTTATATCCGTAAAATCCTTCGGAAAGAATTTCGTACAAAAAAGTTCGTTTTCCGTACGGAATACGTTTCTTAATAAACGAATATGTATGGTTATATACGGCGAAAAAAAATTAATACGCTTATAAAACCTATAAATTATCGAACTTGTTATAACTTTTCGTAACTTCTTATCGGAATCCTAATCGGACGTAAATATTTTTACGTAAATAACGTAATTAACGTTTTTGGGCCGAAATAACCGATTATAATCGTATAAATCCAAAGATATTAAGCAATATATATATGGAAATTTACGTTTTTGATATTCGACGGTCCAAATATATCTAATATAACGGCCGAAATAATTTAATTACGTAATATTTTATAATAATACTTATATTTTTATATAAAAAACCCGAATAATAAAATCGGGTTTATTTTTTACGTTTTATATAAAAAATAATTCGTAAGTAATTTCGGGTTATTTTATATTCGTAATAAAAATAACGAATAAAAACGAACGGTTTAAATATTATACGATAATTATAAAATTTTAATAATAATGTTATATAAAACGTTAGCTTTTTATATAAATAATAAATAATATAATATATCGTTTAACCTTAAACAAATTTATATCACCTTAACATAAAACATCCCAAAAACCGGTATATAAGATTACGCGAAATTTCGGTTAATTTATATAAATATATTTCAAATTTTCTTATTTAAAGGCCGTTTAGGTATTAACGACGTATTATTAAAATAAGCGGCCGAAAACAAACGGGATATATTAATATTATATACAGCTAAATAAAAAATAAAAATATTAACTTAAAATAATTCCGAATTTCGTACGATTATTGTTAATATTATTAATTCGTAAAAACGTATCGTATAACGTACGATTATACGGAAATATTAACGGATAAAATAATAAAACGTATAAAAAATGTTTAACAGGTACGTAAAAATAAAAAAACGTAATCCCGCCGGTAAAATTACGCTAAGTAAAAACGAAATCGCGCTACCGTTTATTCGGATACGTATCCGGAATAACTTTAATAATTTCATTTATAAACAGAAAGTTTTTCTGCCGCTTATCGGTATAAAGTTCGACGATAACCTGCATATCCGGCCGTAAAACAACGTTAATTTAATTACGGAAAAATTCGGACGTTTCCATACGGCCGGCGGTTTTTTTAAAATAAGTTCGTACGGTAATATACCGGTTAATGTACGGGTTATAAAACGTAATTTTTTCCGAAAAATTATACATAATAATTAAATTAAGGTTTTCATTTAAATTAAAATATTTTTACGTTAGTTTAAACGGGTTTAAAAAATATAATTACGTATAACGTAATATAATATTTTATTCCGGTTTAAACGGCTTTATATGGTAATATACATACCTTTAAATTTAAAAATAATTTAATTTATAACTGGTTATTTATATGTTAATTTCGATATATTTCGTAAACCTAAAAAATAATACGGCATTATACCGTTTAATATTGTAACGGAAGTTTTTCGTATAAAACTTAGTTAAATTTAATAAATACCGTAAAAATTCGGGTAACTTTTCGAAATCCGGTAATAAAATTTAACCAAAATAATAGCATTTATTAAATTCGACGTTTTTACCTTTAAATCTTTTTAACCGTTTTTTTATTTAATATAAAATTTTATAATATTCGCACGTAACTTTTTCCATATATCCACAATTATCTTTTTCCGTACGCGCAATACTGTCAGCAAAAAGCCAACCCGGATAAAACAAAACTAAATCTTTTTCCGGGGCCAATATCGGATACAAAATACTACTATCCGCAAAGAAAACCGCACGGAAAACCGAAAATTCGAATAATAATATATATACGTAAAAAAAACCGTAAAAAAACGTACGTAACCGGGTATTCGGTATAGAACGGAAAAATTACTTAATACGTCGGTTTTTAACAAACGTCGCAAACTTATATAGAATTATACGCTTTTATAATTAATAACGTTCCGGATCGCCCGATATAAATTTAACCCGGGCTTAAATCAAACAACACGTATATATATTATAAATCGCGTTATTAATACGAATTTTAAACGAAAACCGAAAAAATAATATTCACCTCGGCGATAATAATAAATATTTTCAAACATAATAATACATGCTTATACGAAATAAACAAATATACGTACAAAAAAAATAATATAATAAAAAAAAATAAAAAAAAAGGAAAATTACGATATTAAAACTGCGTATTAAATCGTACGGAAACGTACGTTTATATATAAACGCATATGCACATCGTCGAGCTTATATAAATAAAAGCTTAAAATCAAAAACTTAATAAAACGCCGGTTTAAACTTTTTAAAAAAAAGATTTCCTTTTTTTTTCTTTTTAATAATATATACGTTTTCATACATATAAAAATATCAAAAATAAATATATACGGAATTTCTTTTTAAAATAATAATAATATTTATATATAGATTTTATATATATAAAATAATTACGTATAAATCCATTAATCAAAAAAAATTTAAACTTTATTTTTATTATTATTAAATATTTAATATAACATAAAACATACCCATATTAATCCGCATTAATAAACTTATTTCTAAACATCGTTATTACGAATAATATTATACGAAACCGTTTTAAATAATACAATAAACGGCAAAATTAAAATAAAACCCGTATAAATCCGTCAAATCGAAAACGCGTTATTAAAATTAATAAAATCGAACAATTTAAATATATTAAAAGTAAGAAGTTTATTTACAGGCCCGTATTTAATTAACTTAATTATAATAAAACCGTACGATTTCGAACGTTATTATATAATATTATCCGGAATTTTAACTATAAACGGCATTATTAAAAATAACATATTTTATAATAACGTCCTAACTTTACATAAACGGTTCGAATAATTTTATATATTATTTTGCAACTATCATATTTCGTTTTCGTATAACTATAATATATTAATATACGAAAAATCGCTAATAAAATTCGATTTAATTATTATAGCTAAAATTACAACAAACGTTTTAAGTAAAATTTGCGGCGGTAATATAGGTTTAAACGGTTCCGTATATTCCCGTAAAGCCTTACGTAATAAAAAAAATAATAATTTAAACCAAAAAAAAATAAAACCCAAAAAAACCCTGTTAACAAAATTTAAATTAACCACCGTAACCGCCGTTAGCATACCGTTTTAATCCGGCCGGTACCGTTCGTATTCGTACAATTTTAAATTATCGGGCAAAAACTTAAATAATTATTTAAACTTATGTTTAAAATTATTATTATTATTATTATTATTATTATTATCTCTATTATTATTATCCAAACTATTCGACGATACTTTTATAAAAAGGTTAATAAAAATCGCCGTATATACCGTATGCGTCGTAAACTCCGCAATACGGTCCGCCTGTAATTAAATACTTTTATCCGGACTAAAACTATCTTATAAAAATACGATATTAAAAAAGTTTAATAATATCAATTACGTTAAGATATTTTCGATATTAAAAAATTTAATTACCAATACGTTAACGGCCGATAACGTACCTACTTAATCGGAAAATAAAACGGAAGCTAAAAAAACCGTCGATACCGAAACGGCCTTAACGCTAATAATAAAGAACTATATTAATAAGGAATTTTCGGTTCCGGTAAGATTATCCGTATATTTCCAGATTGTTATTTTTAATATCGGATATAAATATATATATAAGTATAAAAAACAGCAAGCAAAATAATACGGCCCCGATATAACCGGTTAAGTTATAATTCGGTTCGAACGTAATAATAAAACATACAGCTAACAAAAATTTAACGCTAATTCTTTTTGCATTTACGTACCTTTTCGTATAATTTCGGTAATTTCGTATAACAAAAAAAAATATTCGTTACTTATTACTAAAAACACGATAAAAAAATAATTAAAATTATACGTTTTTTTATAACGAAAATACGAAAACGGAAAACCGTAACAGAAATTATTATTAAAAGCAATTTTAATATTATTTTGTACGAAAACTGCTCCTATATTACAAAAATGTTTAATCTTAAACTAGAAAAAGTAATAATAACAAAAAGTTTGCGATTATAACAAACCGGGTAATAAATATTTCGTATTTTTCCGATCGGTTTCGAACGTAAAATACGATAAGCGTTTTTTTTACTGGCATAAAATATAACAACCTATAAAATCGAATATTACAGGGAAAGTTTCTTACGGTATAATATACGAAATCGTAAATGAACGTATAAACAAAAAAATAAAAAAAAAACCAAAACAAAAAGAACCGAAATTTTTATTTTTTATTTTATCAAATAAAATTAACGGAAAATAAACAATACTATAATATAATATACGATATTATTTCGTATTATATATCGTTATACGTAATTATATTAAGTCGTACGGAAACGTATATTACTGTAAAAATTTTTGTAACGTATGTAAATATAATATTATATAATATCTTATAGATTTATACGTTAACGAATAACTTTTTATTAATACGTATAACTCGTCTTAAATAAAACAATAATTATAATATACAGTTAACAAAATAAACGCGATAACGAAAAAGGGCGAATTTCGATTAATGGCAGTAAAAAAACGTTAACGTACGGCCTTATACGGTATTGTATAAATAAGATTTTTACCGTTTTAACGTTAATTTGTTTAATCGTTCTTAATCGAAATCGATAAGGACAATTTTATTTCGTGCAGTTACGTCCGATTTGGCTCGAGTTTTTAGCCACGTCCCGGATGTATGCAAGCCCGCATTATGGCACGGGATTGAAATTATAATATAGTAGATTAAGAAGTAGATATTAAGTTGCTGGCAGCTAGCTTGCTTAGGTGCTGCGGCTGTGTTTTGTTTCTATACCTACCTACTGATACAGCGTGCTCTAGCACCCAGGTACTTCGTTCTAAACCTTTACACGAGCCATCACGTAGTTGGCCAAAGGATGTAGGTACTGCCAGGTTTGAAGCTGAATAATTAGGTCATCCTATTGCAACGTAAATGATAGGCAGGCAGGTATCTGAGTAACTTTAGTAGAGGCGATGGAAGACCCCCACTATATGCACAGTCCCGGACCGTCTCTAGAAAACTTAAAGAAACCAACATCCTTTCTTTTGGAACTGATATTCATTAAGTGGCATATCTAGTTAGGCGGCGGTGTAGCTACTTAGTGTGGGTAAGCTAGGTGGTGCAGTAAGCTGGCAGCTTCCCAGGGTGTCATGTTAGGAAACATAAAATAGAACCGCAAAATGATGGCTAAGGGGGGCGGAAAGGGTGAACTGTGTCAACGCCCCGCTTCCCGATTTCCAAATACCAGCTCGATTTTCCCAATGCCCAGCCGGGATGCTCCATCACACGCAACCATTACCGTCCAGGTAAAATATCGGGTGCTGTAAGATTCGGCATTAATAACTCGACTACCTTGCTTTATTACATACCTGCAAAACATATAGTAAGATAATATATAGGTGCCAAATCCTTCATGGCACTACCCATATCTCATGCATTGCTACGGTACTCCCATCCCTCGAAATTCCGCAGCCACGAGCGTGCATACGTCGTTGTTGTCCTACACAGTCGGCCGTCGGCCTCTATCTGCCAATTCTCGCTTCCCACCGCGGTAGGGCCGTAGAACAGGTCATCGGGGTCGTATTTCACCTTGATCTCCTTACGCAATTAGCTGAATACGACAACGCAACTAACATCCCCTATATCTGACATGATTTGTTGAAAGTGTGTTAAAAGGAGGTAAAGGGCTTTGATCTGTGGCCCTAGGATTGCAAAGATAAAGGAGCTGAAGCCTATATATGGCTGCTCTCACCCATCCCAAACTAGACAGCAACAGCAAGCAACCTACTCCCCCTAGTTCGAAGAATTGCAACGCATTTGCCGACAAACCTTTCTAACCACCGCTTTTAAAAACCTTAATTATCCAGAACTGTTTACGCTTTTCACACTTTATACAACCTCTTTTCCCAATCAGCTTAACTGTGACATACAGAAAATTCAAAAAGCCAACAGACATCACACCAAATAGTAAGGTACGCCCTTGGATGAGAAGGGAGTGCAAATAGCTAATCCACTCTGGAATGCCTCATGACAGAATAGCTCTTATAAACAGAAGAACCGCCAAACCGGAATAGCTTACTAGAGTTCCTCAACCGTTAAGATAAGATATGCAGTACACCCGATCTCTCGCAAGTTAAGAGACCCTGAAGTTATTCCAGGCAGAAACAGGACAAGCGTGTTCCGCAGGCGAGAAAATACCGAGACGACGTCTCCGCCAGATCCATCCGTTGATAAATATACCACCTTATTCTTAGGAAGCTCTGGATTTGTTCCATGAGAATGACAAATAAAGGGGGCCGCAAAGCTCAATGGCAGACAGTCCAACACTTGGTCAATGTGAGATTCGGAGACAAGGAATGATATCATCACAGTATTGGGTCAAATCCTCAGGAACATGCCAAGAAGGAATAGCCTCTGCTCAAGTTTTGCCACTGGTTCGGTGGTTTGCATACCTAGATCATCGAACGAGTGGATAATCAGTGCTTGCTTGCCGATATACACTGACCTCTGTGACTATAGACTATATCAAGTGCATATACCTACGTATGTTACTCTGAAGCTCATCTGCAAGCCTCCTTTGGGAGATTACTCGAGTTCAAACAAGATATCAGTTTGTGTGGGTTAGCCGTTTGGCTCACCACCCTGACCTTGGCCTATCCTCTGAGCTCTTAGTTACGGCAATGTTCGTGTAAGTTACGCCAGTTTGACCTAACAGCAGCAATAAACATCCCAAATGGGCCCTGACTAGTAGCTGAGGATTCTTCCACCTCGTAAGTCCGGGGCTGTCAATCCCCATGCGGGTCCATCACATGGCAATCACATATATAGTGCGCGCGGTTTTTTAGCGCCGGGGAGGGCAAGGACGCCAGCAGGGGAGCGAGGCCGTATTTCGTGCAGTGCATCTCGTCTTCAGGTGTGAGACGACCTCACTAACATTCAATGAGCATTGGTCTCTGGGCCTGAGTGAGTGAGTGCCTAGGTCCTTAGACTCGGATATTGCGACGACGAATAGTACAGGCCGTGCCGCCACGATATTGCAAAACAACTAGCGTATGTGCAGCGTATCACGACTCTATATCGAAGACTCCGAGAAAAAGAGTGTTGCATGGAAGTGACAAGATCATCCGCCAATGATTCCCGCACAGTGGCGGTCAAAATACAGGTCGTCGGACTTAGGCGGTGTCGCGTGGTGTGCCAAGCTAGACGATTTGCAAATACCACCACTGGGCGTTAGTAAGCCACCCCTGTTCGCCCTTTTACAATACGAGAGTTAACTACCAATGCAGGTTTATCGGCCCTTCCCGCCGTCTGCCTGGAATTCGATCTCGTTATGTGGCTCCTGTTGCTTCTGATGGCACTGTTGTAGTTTTAGTCACTGTTATCAATACGGGGTTTTGGACCTTGCTGTATTCTGTCGGGCTAGTTAGTTTACTACTCCTGCCCATTACGAGAGTCTCTATAATAGAGATAGCCCTGTTAGATAAGCGGAACTCCGTAGATTAGTTAGGGTCTCGTTAGGGGCTACGAAGTTCGTATTACAGAGAGGTTGACGGTTGACGAGAGACTATCCAGGGGCGCAAAATGAGAGGATTGACGAGTATATAAGGTCACGATGAGTCGCATGCTCTAGGAACAAATCACTCATCATAATATTCCAAACAATACTACTACGTAGATCCTCTTCAGACTACCTACCAACATCTTCTCGATTCATCAACGCCAACACATCCTCCAAAATGCAGTTCACCACCGCCGCCATCTCCGCGATCCTGGCCTTCACCACCAGCGCCTCACCCATCATCGCTGCCCGCGACGAGCCCGTGATCCGCTCGCCCTTCTTCACCATCACAGCCGAGACCTACCCGCGTGTCGAGTTCAACGGCGCCTCGCTGACCTCGTACCACCTCGGCCCCGGCCAGAACTGGGCGATCCTGAAGCAGGGCGTAGCCCCCCGCACCGCCTACCTGAACGGCACGCAGGCGCAGCTCGAGTCCAACTCGGGCTCGCTCATCTTCCCCTTCGACGGGGGCGAGGAGGCCCTGATCCTCCCTGGCCAGGTCGGCAACGGCAAGCCGCTGCGCATCAACCAGGAGACGGGCAGCATCGGCCTGTACGTCGACGCCAACAACGAGCTCAAGATCAATCAGCGTCCCCAGCGCTCCTTCTATGGTCAGTACTTGCCCTTAGACCACATCTCTAGTTAGGAAAACAAGAAAGCTAACATATCCATACAGGCTGCCGTCTTCCCGATGACTCTACCTACGCCCAGATCTTCACCTACTACGCCAGCGACGCTACGCCCGCTACCTGCTTCCCTCTTAACCTCAAGGCCACTTTCTAAGTAGCCGATGGAAGACGGACAGAATAGAGGCTGTGCATACTTGGGGAGATGCGTATAGAGGTTTTGCAGTGTGTTTGAGTTGGCGATTCGATGAGCGTGAGAGTGGATTTAGAGAATAATCATTACGACGGAGCGGTTGATAGTTGATGCGTTTTGTCGGAGTCACTCCTTTGTAATAATGTTACATAATGCATCCAAAGTTAATCTGACCAAATGGGATCATTCATAAACGTGTCACTATCTGGTCGACAATGCATGCTCTCGTCAATAAGTGAAGCCCTAGAGGATGGCCAGCTAGTTCCGGACGTTACACAGGGATTGCTCCTGTATGATAGGGGTAGAAATATTGACGAATGAGTTAGTCTGCTGATTTGTGCTAATCTTAAGATGAACTTAACGCTAACTCCATAATATAGCAATATTGAACATACGGCACGGAGTCTCTGCTGACTCATCCCAGTCCACTATTCCGTTCTCGGTTCTGCCACACCCGGCCGCCTTGACGTCCCCTAAGCGCCGAGCTCTCCGTTTTGCCTTCTGTATACGGCGACCCGCACAACCGTCGAGGAAAACGGAACCGGTCGAGGGCCCCGGGCGCCTTACCTTTTCCTGCTCCGTACGATGCCGTCCCTTTTCCGCCCACCCCCCTCCTTTAATCCGTCCACTCCAACCCGGCCGCTGCCCTGGCTTAGCTGCTATTGGCCTGTCCCTGGTTATGGCTAAGGCCCCTAAAGAGGGATGGCTGCTTCGACCACGACGCCGCCAGGCATATTTAAATAAGGAAGGGCGCTTACGATCCTTACGCCGCCAAGCGTACGGCGAAATTAATTTCTTTCCCCTTTCCCTCCCTATCTATTTAAAATCGTTACGTTTCCCTTTTTATATAATTCTTTTCCAGCTTTATATAATCTTTAAATAATACGATTCGTTAAGATTATATTCGAAATAGCCGCTGTTAATACCTGCCAGGCGCCTTTCGCGTAATACCCTTCGCCGCCGTTTTTTAAGGAAATAATAAAATAAACGGCTTTAATATATTTTAAAAAATACCTGCTACAGCCGGTTAATAATAAGCTTTTCGTTACAAAAAACATTTTAAAAAATGCAATCGTTTATAACAATATTAAACGAAATAAACTATTAACTTACTTTTGCTTATTATTCCTTTTATCGCTTTATTTTTTATTTAACTAACGGAACTTTTATTAATTAATATAAATTTTGTAAAACCTTATTTATCGATAACCGAATTATGTAATTGCAATTTGTTATTTATCTTGAAACTGCCGATATTTAAACCTTTTTTAAATCGTTTTTACGTATTATACCGATACGTCGGTATAAAAACGAATTGTTTTCGGCCTTTAAAAATACGAATATAAACGCATACTTAACTTAACGTTCAATTTAATAAAAATCTGGCAGAAGTTAATTACTTACGAAAAATATCATGTTTTCCGATAATAACGGCGAAACTTCCAATTTTAAGCCGATACTTAAAGATTAAGATAAATTAATAAAAAAAAAGGCAATAAAAAAGGCCAATATATCGCATCGTTCAGGTCGGTTTCATCTTTATTTTATATATTACGCTAAAATATCCTGGTAATCGTTTTATATAGCGTACGGTTCTGACTTTTTTAGTTATATAATAGATATTCGCCGAACTAGCGGGCAAAATCGGTTTAAAAACCGCCCTAACCTATTAAAAAATTAAAGCAACGTTTACAAATGTTTATATAATCTTTACGATCTTATAGTTATATCCGGATAATATCTGTTATATGCTTATTATACGAGTTTTATTTTATTTAGCTATATTTTTAAAAACTATCGGAAACTTTCGACCGGGTATCTTAATAAACCTTATATATAAATAATTTAAGGTAGCCCTTTGGCGTAACCCGAAAAACTACAACAGAACCAAGATTATTATTTTAATCTAGATAAAAAGGAATAAAATTAAGAAAACGTTTAAAACGAGCCGTTTACTAAATGATAAGTAAAAAGTTATTTGTTAAATATGATAATTTCTTTTTACCGTTTATCTTCGTTTCTTTAACTGCTGAAAGATTTTACAGAATTCGTTTCGATATTACGTTTATTTCTAATTATTTCTTTTGTTTTATTAATATAATTCTTATACATACGATTTAAGATCGTACCTTTAAAGCCGGCTTTAATAATATCCATAAAATATTTAACCGACTTGACTTAAAATCGGTCGATTTTATACCGTGAAAATAAAACCGGATATCGTAAACCAGCGGATATTCCCGATTACCTATAATACGTTAAATACATTATAACATCGCACTTTTTTAATTTCTAGCTTCCGGACCCGTTTTTGTCTATACAGCTTACGGGTTAATATAAGTACTAAATTTGATAATATGTTTAACTCGGATACCTTATATTTCTATTTTCTACCTTAACGTATTTTTTCGTTATATTATCTTCTCGGCGCCTTAGCACAGGTTTATCCCTATTTAACTTTTATATATTTTTAAATGTACTTTTTTTTTGCTTTATGTAATTATAATTTTTCCTATATTACAAACGTATTCGAATTTAATTATCAAACCTATCATATATGTACCGATTTTATATTTTTAGCGTTTAATAAAAACGCAAAACGCGATAATAAGTTTTTCGTAATACTTCGGAATATATCTCTAAGTAAAAATATAAATACCCTAGTGAAATGAAGCAGGGTGCAGAGACTTAGGTCCGGTTTCGGATAATTAGCTGCTTTATATCGCGCATATATTTCTAGAGGGTTTATTTTCGCTGGGCGCAACTCCATTGTTAAACTTTACTATAATCTTAATATTATATAATATAAATTGCGTTTGAACTTATTACTGAGCATATATATAAAAACATTTTTTCCGATTATGTACTGATTAAAACCGAATTACCCCGTTTTAATTTATTTGGCATTTTCGGTAAAAAGACTGGCTTTAATTAATTGTTAAAGTAATTCCAGTTTCCGGAATTAGTAAACGAAATAGGTAAAATCTTGATTAGAAAGTACGATAATATAACGATTACGATTATAACAATTAAAAATATTTACGAATTTACGAAACGACCGAATATAAACGATAACACTGCTAATTCTGTTTATAGTTAATTAAAAGGAAAGTTATTAAGTTGAAAAGATACGATATCTTATAGCAAAATAAAGTTTATTTATATAACAGTAAATAAGTAAATAAACGATAGTATCGGTTTTAAAGTTTATGTAACAACTAAAAGGGGTTCCTAACTATTAAACCTTAGACGTACGGTTTATATTAGCAGATGAATCGTAAACATTAAGTAATAATGGTTTTTCTATTACGTTTGATAATAACAAAATGCGTTTTACATAATTAAATATTATTACAAGTTGCTGCTTTTAAAAATAGAAAATGGGAAGTGATTGTAGTTATATATTTAAATCGTGTTTTGGATGGTTTTATATAGTTATTTAAAGTTATACCGCATAATTGCATGGCTATACCTTGGTATTTAAGGCTATATTACTTTATTAAATCCCATTTTATTTTAGTATTTAAAGTTATTTCGTTTTCGAAAATTATTCGTGGTTTTGTAGTAAGTGTAATTATTTTTTCTTTTTTAATTATGTTATTATGGAGAAACGTCCGGTTAAATTTCGTAAACGTAATTATAGAAAAAAACGTATTAAGTTTGTTTTTTATATTTATTAATTAAGTTTCGAAGTTATGTTTTGTGTTTTTTATTTTCGTAATTATGAGATATATGTTATATCCGAGGGTTTATCGTGTTATGAAAATTATGTTTTTTATTAACGTATTTGTGATAGGTCCGGTATACTCGTTTTCTTTTTGCGTAATATTACTTAAGAGTTTAAACGTTTAAAACATAAGGACATTTTAGTTAAGTAATAAGTTTTACATTTTTAGCAAAAGATAAATAAAGCGATTAATTGTTTTTAACGTTTGAAACATTAATAAAAGTGGTTTCGTATACGAAGTATTAAAATAATTTGTTATAGTTTATAGTTATTTAACGAATTAAAGGAATAAAAAAGGTAAAAGTAAAAACGTACGGGGTCGGGTACGTTTATATTTATTTTAACATTAATTCAGGTTTTGGATTGATCGGGTATCGAAAATACCGATTGGCCGCTTATTGATTAATTTAATTAAAGGTTTTTGGCTAGTACTTTCGGCGTTATTGGTGAAAGTTTCGTAATAACCGCTAAACGTTTATAAGATATTTAGCAGGTTTTTATATATTTTCCGAGTTTAGGTAATTTTTTTATTTAACGAAATATTAAGTAAGTTCGATTTTTTTCTGTACGTTTAGTATTTTTTTACTTCGTAGACTGGTATATTTTCCTGGATTTTTTCGTTAAATTTTATATTAATTTTGATAATGTTTGCTGTTGATTCGAATAAGGAAACGTAGAACACTAGGTAAATACTGATTTTAAGGGGTAGTTTTAATTTATAATTATTATTTAATATTTTTCTGATTATTTTATATAGATTAATATATTTGTAGTCCAACTTTTGATTTAGTTATTTAGTTTAAATATTGTTTATGATAAAGTAAACTATCTTTTTTTCCCGGAAAGTTGGTTTTTTTAATCTTTTTCAGTTATAATATTTTTATTTCGTTATGTAATTGCTTAAATAATTTTGTTATAAAGATAACTTTTACGTTAATTAATTTGTTATGTAAACTTTTGTAAATATTTAATATAAACTTAAAATTAACGTTTATTAAAGTAATTTTAATATTTTTATGGTAATTTGTATTGTAATTAAGTTATGTAATAAGTACTTTGTTAACTTAATTATTTTGTTCGTAATTAATATAATGTCGTAAATAAGTTTTTAATATTTAATTTTTTTTTGTTTAGTCGTTTATTTAACGTTTGAACGAGTTTGATAATTGATGATTTAAGTTTAATTAGATTATTAGGTTTTGTTAAAATTTTGATAGAAATATAATTCCTTTATCCGAAATAATATCTATAAGTATCCTGTATATGCTAATAATATATTTAAAAAAGATATATGTTATTTGTTTAATATTTATATTTTCGTTATATAATAAGAAGTAAGAAAACTTTATAAATCGATTTACGATTATAAATATATTATTATAACGTATTTTTATAATAAGGTTTTTTGAAAATGATAACTTTATAATAAATTTAAATGTAATCAAATTTTATAGTTATTTTATAATTAATAAAAGTTATAACTTTCCGTAAAGTTAATGTTGTCGTAACTTAACTTTGTTATATATATCGTATTATCGAAATATTCTTTTACTTATTTTTTTATATATAAAAATATATATGTTTTTTGTAAACGCTTAAATGTTTTGTTTACTTTTGGATAATTATAAAGCCAATATTTATGTATGTACCGTATTAGTTTTTGTTAGTATTTTTCTAGTATTTGTTGTTTTTATTATTATTAATTTATAGGTAGTTTTTTATTATATTATCATATTTTTGCGTATAGGTTAATAAATTACCGTTATTTAATTATCGTAATTTATCGTGTTTTAAGATGTCCGTCTGGTATAATATCGAAGATCGTATGTTGGATTTTAATAAGCCCTTTTTTAGGTTTGGTCGTTTACTTAAGGTATTTACTTTATTATTTTTAAGCCCTTTTGGTAAATAATAATAAAATTATAGTTAGCAAGTTTTTTTTGTATAACGTAGTTGTTATTTTATTATTTTTTTGGTTATTGTAAACCGTATAAGGTTTTTATGATCCGTATAAACCTTGATTTGGTGTATGTTATTTCGTAGTATATATTTAAATTTTCGGAATGTATATATTATAACCATAAATTTTTTATCGGGTATGGTATAGGTTAATTTTGTTTTTTTTAATTTGTAGGAATAGAATGTAATAAGATGCAACATTTTGTTATTATCTTTATATTTAATAATTACTTTTAGGGCATAATTTAATGCGTCGGTTTTAAATTTAATTAGCTATTGTGGGTTGTATATAATTAATATTAGTTATTTGGTAATGACTTTTCTAATTTTTTAGAAAACTTATTTTGCTGTTTCCGTTTATTAAAATTTCCTGTAGTAATTCGCAAAGCCTAAAAAAACCTGTATTTCCTTAATAATATTAGGTTTTTTCCATTTTGTAATTGCTATGAATTTTTTGAGATTTATCATAATGTAACCTAAGGTAATAATGTATTTAAGATATTTAGTTCTTTATATATAAAACTGGCTTTTTTTGCGTTAATTAGCAAATTAACATTTTGTAAGGCCTATAAAACTGTATGAATATATTTTTTATGTTATTTTTCCGTTTCCGAAAAAATTAAGATATTGTCGAGATAACAAATAATAAAAATATCTAAATATTTTCGTAATACATAATTTACTATTTGTTAAAATATCGCTAGAGTATTAGTAAGTTTTATAAGCGTTATTAAGTATTCGTATAATCCGTATTTCGTTTTAAATACCGTTTTTTATATATGTTCTTTTTTAATACGAATAAGGTTATACCCGTTTCGTAAATCTAAAGCGGTAAATTATTTAGCTTTTTATAAACAATTTCTTATTTTTATAATTAAAAGTAAACATATACGGTTTTTTTAAAGTAATGTTATTTAAATATTGGTAATTTATAATTAATTGTAACTTCCCATTTTTTTAACCACGAAAAACATAAGATATCCGGCGGATAACGTTAACTATTATATCCATCTCTTTTAAAGTTTATTGTTTAAGTATTTTCGTAACGTATATAACTTTATTTCTTTTAAATAATAAATAAGATAGAACTTAGGTAATGTACCTTTTTTAAAAATTATTTTGTAATCTTATTTATTATATTCGAGTAACTTCGTATTAAGTTTCCTTTTAAATAATCGCTTAAACTTACGATATTGTAATAATATATTAGCTATATCTTTTTATTTTAGCTTTTCGGGTTGATTCTTTAAAACCTCGTTTATGT
Source organism: Monosporascus sp. 5C6A (assembly GCA_004155035.1). NCBI lineage: Eukaryota > Fungi > Ascomycota > Sordariomycetes > Xylariales > Monosporascus > Monosporascus sp. 5C6A. The sequence goes on along the minus strand of QJOB01000020.1, from coordinate 433,487 downwards.
CGTAAAGCTATACCCGGATAATAACAATAATACGTTAAATACGTTTATTATACCTTTTTTTTATATCTTATCCCTTTAGATAGTAAGGTTTTTGTTATATTTTTATGCCTATATTCGTTTTTTTTCTGCTCCGATCGAATATAAATTTTTTAAAACTTATTAATAGAATATAAAAGAAACTTTACCAGGCCAGTATTCCAATTAATTAAAGTGTTATACTGGTATAACCATAATTTTTCAAAGATTATGTCCTAATTTCCTAGTTAAACTATATCGAAATTAACGGTTTAAATTTTTCCTTTAACGAAAATCTGGAAGTAATTAATTTTTTATGCAATTTTCTTATTATCGTAAGCAAATGCCTATCTTTTAGCGTTTTTAATAATATAAAAGTTCTTTTTATCTTTTTATAATAATTTAAAGGCGTTTATTAATTTTAATGTAATGTAATTAACATCTAATACTCTGTAATCTACTATTACAATATATTAATACGTCCCAATTCGTATTCGTAACGTAACAAGGTTATTATTAACTTTTATTATTATATTTAAAGCTTTTTAAGAAGTTTTTACTGCCGCTTTCGGCTTTTGTTATCTTAAGGTTTTTTTATAAGTAACGTTTTTTCTAAGGACTTAGTTTATGTTATCGTTTTTCATAACTGATTAATATATCGTCGATGTACTTAATAATCCTTTTAAACTTTTTAATTTATATAATAAGCTATTAGTTAATTTCTTATAATTAAGCGATTTATTTATCTTATATTTTGATTTATACCTTTAGTTATATAATTCGTATTTTGTAATTTTAGTTAACGATCTTTTATCCGGGTATTACCTGTTTGGCTTAATATTTTATATTATATTAAATTAACTTTTTCGTTAATTTCTAAATTTCTTCTATAAGTTTTTGTCGTTTTTTAAAGTTCGTAATAAATATTAAATCGAACTGTAAATTACCGATTATTCGTTATATTGCTTTTATTACTGTATAGTATATTAACTTCCTTAAAATTTAATAATTATATAATTAATAATAACATAAAAAGTCGTTTTATAAATAATGTTTTCTGTTTGGTTAATTACGTTTGGCCGTAAATGCATCGATTTCGTTTTGTAATACGAATATACGAAAGTACGAATATTATTATCAACTATTTTCGTTTCTTTTTATTTTTAAAAAATTAAACCTTTTTTTATATCTTGGTAATACGTCGTGATATATATCGCTGTTGTTTCTTATAAATTACGTAATTGCGTCGTACGCAGTTTATTAAGTAAATTAATTCGTAATATCGGGGTTTTTTTAGCAGTAAATCCTCTATTTATTTTTAATAATTTTAAATCTACTATTTAAAATCTTATCGTTTATTTAAGTTTTAAAGAATTGCTAAACTTATACTAACTAAGCTTTTTTATCCCGTTTGTTCTACAATTTATTATTAAATCGCCATTTGTAATAACGTTTTAGCTATCCTTATTTTTTATTAGATCTTTTGGCATAAGTTAAAACTTTCCCGTTTGCGAATTATAAACATTAACTTTTCTAAACCGTTACCTTATAAGATTTTTTTAAGTATTAATTATTAATATACTTGTTTCTAAGGCTTTTTCGGTATCTTATATTTACATGCTAAATATTTTTTTTTGCTATAATTATAATATTAAACCTAATTTAAATTTCGTTATTAAGTTATTTTTAACTTTATAAATCCTGGTTACGTTTTGTAAAATGTAAAAAGTATTTCGCGTTTTTTTTTAAATTTAAGTTTATGTTATTCCGTTCGTAAGGTAAATTATCTTTTTTTTTCGCGACGTTGTTCGTATTGTTAGTTGTTAATTTTGACGGTTTCTGTAATGTACTTATTAAAAATATCGAATTATTTAAACTTAATAATTTCGTTTTTAAATCTTTTTAAATTATTATAAAAAGTATTAAATATATTATCGTTATCGTTATTTATCCAACCGGTTTTCGTTATAAGGTTTCGAAATGTTATTATATACTTAAATACTAATCTGGTTTGTCGTAAATATAGGACTTATTATTTCATTATGCGTTTTTTATCGGAATTATAGAAATTTGCATTAAGTTTGTTTTTAAAATTAACGTAATTAACAAACAGCTATATAATAAACGTAGCTTTGTCGGCTTTTGTATTTTTTAAGTAATTTTTTATTACGGGTTTAAATTAATTAAGGACATTTCTTATAAAGAAAGTTGTAACGGTAAGGATTTTTTTTGCTAGATCGTCGATTCCCGAAAAATGTAAATATACTCGAACTTAGGTTAAGAAATTTTATACGTTTTCTTTCCCGTTATACGGCTAAAGTTTATTAGTTTTGATTCGTAAAATCTGTACGTATGCCGTAATTCCCGTATTTATGGTAAATTGTTAAATAGTAATTTTCAGTTGGTTAATCCGTTTTTAAAAGTACTAGGTAATATCGTTCTGGTTGCTAGTCGATATAATGTTTAAAATATTGCTTAAGGTTTAACGATTTTTTAAAATAAAAGCTTGTAACGTATAATAATTAAAGATGATTTTTAATTATTAAACCTTAAACGTACGGTTTATATTAATAGATAAATTATAAGTATTAAGTAATAAAGGTTTTTTTTGTTACGTTTAATAATAATAAAGTACGTTTTACGTAATTAAGTATTATTATAAATTATTGCTTTTAAATTTAGGAAATAAGAAACGATCGTAGCTATATATTTAAATTGTGCTTTGGATAACTTTATATAATTATCCAAGGATATACCGCATAATTACATGGCGATACCTTGGTATTTAGAGCTATATTGCTTTATTAAATCTCGTTTTATCTTAATACCTAGAGTTATTCCGTACTTTATCTTGGTACCTAGAGTTATTCCGATTGTAACGTGGCTTTTCTAGCTATTTATAGCGTTGTTACGACCGTTTTTTTAAATCACCGAGACGTCCGAGGCGTTAGGTGGTAATAGTTTAGCTTAATTAATTAGCTTTAAACCGATTATATAATTTAAATAACGAATTTCAGTATAAAAGAAATTATAAAATAACGATACAAAACAAATTATTATTAAATAAAATTAAAAAAACCAAAACTATATTGTTATGACCTAACAAGGCTTGGCTCCTCCAAGAACGGTCGGAGTTTTAAAGGAGGAAGATCCGACGGTGACCCCAGGTTACGTAACCGGCTTAAAGGGCTTAACGGTTTTGGTACCTTAAGCATCTTGAGCGTGTGGTGGCGTTTAAAGGGCTTAACAAGCTTAAGGGTTTAAGCGCCTTAAACGCCTTAAGCCAGGAAAAGATATATACGCTTATTGTTTCCTATAGTTTTAGATAGTACCAGTTTGTAATATAATTTGGTTATCTAAATTACCCCCGGTTATCTGCTATTATCAGACGTAATTAGTTTATTTTTTATTACTTAGTTTCTTACAGTACTACTGCTAACATAAACCCGTACGATTAGATTTAATAGTTAGTTAATTAACTTAGCCGTTATACGTTATAAGTTTTTATTTAATAATATAGTTAGATTTTAAATAATATTCGAATCGCCATTATGTCGATTAATGTATAAATAATTATTATCCCGGAATTTACGACTTAGCAGCTTTAAGACAAGATTAAAAAGCTTAAGGTTACCGTTTAGTAATTTACTAACGAGGTAATAACAGCTTAATAAACCGGTTTTCGCAGAATAAAGCTTAAAAAACCATAACCCTATAATGGGAAAAGGAATATCCAGAATTTCCTAACCCAGGTTCGAGTTTACTTTTGTTTTAAAAGGCTTACTAATCTAGCTAATCAGATTTTTACCGTTACCGCTTGCTTAAAAAAAGATGCTTTTAACTGGTTTGAACCTATTATAAGGGATTTCTTGGAAAACGGAAAATCTAATCAAGAAAAAGCTACTTAGAAAGTTTTTTCCAGTTATGTTAACTTCGAAAATAAGCTTAAAAGCAACTTTGAAAATCCAGATAAAGGACAAGTTACGGCACAAAAGCTTTTCCAACTACGCCAGAAAGGATTAGCTTTTACGTATGCTGTAAAGTTTAGGAACCTTATGGCAAAAGCAGGATAAATAAATGAAAAAAACGATACTTTAATCGACGTATTTTACAAAGGTTTTAAAAAGGACGTTAAAAACGAAATTATTAAATTACTGCGATTTACTATATTCGATAAATATATTATAAAAGTAATTAAAATTAATAACTGACAGTTTAAAAGGCGACAAGAACGATAAAAATACTTTATTTTACGGGTTGGATATTCCAAAGCCAATTAAAAAAAACGCAAAATACCTTTTATCTTTTTTGGAACAATTCCAGAACTTATGAAACTTGGCATTATTTAACGACGAGATATAAGCCAGGTACAGTATTATAGTTGCGGTAAAAAGGGATATATGGCCCAATATTACAAAGCACCTAAATAATAACGATAAGGAAATTGGATTTCAGTACTTAAGGAACGGCCCATTAAACCTAACAATAAATTAATCCCTATGTTAGGCATATAGTACAAACAGGTTAACATAATCCGTATACGTAATAACGATAAGCAAAAAAAAGTCTAATAAGGATTAAAAACGGCTAAGGCTTTTTTATAAGTAGTTATTTAACGATACCGGTTTACTATAACAGGATGGTTAACGGAACATTAAAAGTGGGAAAAATTGTTTATTTCCAAATTACGTTCGCAATTTTAAAAAAAAGGCAAGAACGGTACGAACAATTGGAATTAAATGTATGGATTAAGAAGTATTACGGTTAGAACAAGGCCTTATTACCAAGAACGCCCGATTAATATAGGAAATTACATGCCGTCTATTACAAACGAATTTACTGTCCAAGATATGAAAAACAGCAAAGTTACATATAGCGACGTATTACGCATATATAACATTAAGAATTTAATTTTCATAATTAAACAAGAAGCGATTTTAGAAACTAACGATAATACCGATATTTACGTACGTTAACAATATAAGATATTATTAATATCCTTACGGCGAAAGGAAATTGGCCCGAAAAATAGAATTATCCAAAAGAAGATTTAATATGTTATTTTAAAGCATGTAACTATAAGACATAAAAAAATGGATTTATCAGACAGTTATAAAAGTAACACAGGAAACCCTTAATAACTTATAATTTTAACTGGTATTTACGATTAATTTTAAAAAGCGGTAAAAACTTTAAAAGAAAATACGATTCCGGTAAAAAAACACAACCTAATACGATATCCAGTATTAGTAAATTAATAGTTCCGATAATTGGACGATATAATTAAATCGTTTGAAAAAAAAAATACGATTAAAGAAATCGAAAAAGATATTATTACCTTAAAACAATATAACAAATTATTCGACGTACGTACCTTGGAATTAAAAGTAACATTACGGCGTTAAAAGAAAAATATCAAGCAGTTGCAAGCAAAGGTAAAGTAGCTGAAGTACCTAAAAAATAAACGCTATCTGTAAAAAAGCTACAGGATAACGGGAGCTAAGGGAATTAGCATAAACCTTTTAAAAAAACTTTATGCACGACGACAGGAACCAATAACGACCCTGTTACCCTGAAAATACGAATTAGGATATACTGGTATACCGTAATGGTGGACTGCGGAATTTTAAGCGCCAACTATATTATTCCGAAATTAGTTAATTAATTTAGACTGCTATGGAAGGATAAAAAAAACTTTTACATCGCCAAAAACGCCGAAAATCAGGCATTTACTTACGACAACGGAAAAATCGCATACAAAATTAATTACCTCGAGATTTTTGTATAAAAACAAATTTAAATAGTTAATTTCGATATCGTTCCGTTAGGGAATTACGATATGATTTTAGAAAAATCATAGTTGTATTAATACAACCCCTTAATCGATTGGAATACTGGCCAGGTAAAATTTGTTTTATACCTTATCGATAAGCAAAAAAAAAAAAACGAAATTTCCACATTCGATTAACTATAGGAAAAGCAACAAATGCAGGCATAAAGATACGACAGATACCTTATTACCTAAAGAAATACGACACAAAAAGAAAAACGGGCATAACAGACGTATTCGACGTATTATAGCCATTATCCGGGCACAGCTTTGCGATATAAACGAAATCCTAAAATATTAACCCGAAAAGCCAAAAAAAGACATAACTAACGTATTATTACAGTATCGCAAATACAAGCAACTGTTTCAGAAAGAACTTAATACGAAATTACCAGAATACAACAAATAAGACCATAAAATAATTCTTAAAGAAAGCATTTTACTTAAGTTTTATCCTATTTACAATTTAAACAAAACAAAACTTTATACCTTACGCGTATACCTGGAAAATAAACTCCAAAAAAAATAAATTCGGCGATCTATATTTTCAGCCGGATACCTTATATTTTTCGTATTAAAAAAAAATAGCAAGTTACGATTAATAATGGACTATCGATACCTTAATAACATTATTGTTAAAGATAGGATACCTTTACCATTAATTACTAAAATAAAGGATCGCTTATAAAAAGCCAAATAGTTTACCGCTTTGGACTTTAAAAATAGATATAACCTAATTCGAATTAAGTTAGGACATAAATGGAAAACGGCTTTTAAAACAAAATACGGACTATACGAGTATTTGGTTACCTTAATAAAACTTACAAACGTACCAGCAATCTTTTAGCGAATGGTTAATTACGTATTTCGAAAATACCTGAATATTTTCGTTATGTATTATCTGGATAACATTTCAATCTTTTCAGAATTAAAAAAAGTACATACAAAATACGTTTATTAAGTTTTTCAAGCGTTACAGGATGTTAATCTGTTAATTAACGCAAAAAAAAGGTTAGTTCTATATATAAGAAATAAAATATCTGGGACATATTATTACTTTAGAATATATCAAAATAAACCTTAAGAAAATAATAACAGTTCCCAAATAACTTATATTTACTACCATTATAAAAATACAGGCATTTATCGGATTCGTTAATTATTACAGAAAATTTATTAAATACTTTAATAAAATTACGACATCTTTATTTAATTTTACCAAAAAAAAAACGAATTCCAGTAAACGATAAAAACAGAAAGAACTTTCCAATAGATTAAGGATGCGATTATTAGTAAACCAGTATTAATTATGTACGATCTAAAACGCCTAGTCGAGTTAGAAATCGATTTTTCGGATTATATATTAAACGTAATAATCGGATACCGGGATAATTAAAAAATATTTTACCCGATTGCTTTTTATATTTATAAGTTAAAAGGAACAAAACTAAATTATGCCATTCTCGATAAAAAGTTTATGGTTATCGTTAAAGCTTTTCGAAAATTTAGGCATATATTTAAAGAAAACCTTTACCAGATTAAGGTTTATACCGATTACAAAAACCTTACCCATTTTACCATTATACGAAAATTTACAAAACGATAATTACGTTACATAAAGGAATTAACAGAATATAACTTTATTATTATCTACCAGAAAAGCTTTAAAAACGGTAAAGTAGATGCCCTTAATAAACGACCTAACCTAAAGGAAAAATTAATTAAGGTTAATTACAGAATCTTCAATGTTACCCCAGAAGAACATTTAAAATTACGACAAATTGTAACAATTAGGGCAGTACGCTCCGAGTTACATTAGAAAATCTAACAATATAACAACAGCCTACTCGACAATCAGAAAACAAACAAAATTTAAGTATTAAAAAAATATTAACAGAACCCAATATAGGATGTACATTAACATCCATTTTATAGACATCCAGGGATCCATAAGACCTTAAAACGGTTATAACGCATTTATTATTTTCCTAAAATAAAAATAACAATATAGAAAGTTAGACGAAAATGCAACGTTTGCGCCAAAACTAAGGTTCCACAACATAAACTATACGGAAAACTACAACCACTTCCAGTTTCATAGTAACCATAAGATTCGATTACTATAAATTTTATCATTAAATTTCCCTTATCCGAAAATCTAACAACAGGAATATATTACGACAGCATTTTCGTAATTATCGATCGATTTACGAAATTTTCTTATTTCTTACCTTATTACGAGGATATAAACGCAGAATAAATGGCATACATTTTTTTTCGACACATATTTAACGTACATGGATTACTAACAAAAATCATCTTAAATAAAGATATTACTTTTACCTTTAAGTTCTGGTAAGGCTTTATAGTATAAATCGGCCTAAACCATAAATTATCCAGCGTATTCAAACCCCAGACAAACAGATAAACAAAACGGTTAAATTAAACTTTCGAAACTTATTTACGATACTACATTAATTACGAATAAAATAACTGGATTAAAAAACTATTAATAACTCAATTGGCCTATAATACCAGTTATTATAAAAGTATTAAAATAACTTTAATAAACGTTAATTTCGGTTTTACTTTAAAGTTTACAAAAAAATACGCAATAACGGTTTAATTAACATCAAAACTATTCTAACGTTAAAACAGCTTAAATAATTATATGCAAAAATAAAAACAAAACTTAAATTCGTACGTAACCAAATGTAAAAATATTATAACCAAAAAAAGTTAAAAGGACCAACTTTTTCAAAAAAGGACATGGTTTACTTAACTACCAAAAATATCAAAACTAAACGCCCAAATCAAAAACTCGATTTTAAGTACATTAACCCGTACAAGGTTAAAAAGAAAATTTCAAAAAATAATTACGAATTGGAACTACCCTCAAAAGTTAAATTCTATTCAATCTTTCATGTTTTCTTATTTAAGTTAACAGCAGATATTACCAAAATCAATATAAAATACGAAAATAAAGCAGAAAAAGGTACACCAGTATACGAAATAAAGAAAATCCTAGACATGCGCAAAAAAAACGGACTTACCCAATATCTTATCAAATAGAAAAAACACCCAGATTCCGAAAACACCTAAAAACCCGCCAAAAATTTTATAAACGTCCAGCGCTTTCTGAAAAATTTTCACTAATAATGCCGGAACCCGTTATAAATACACCCTAATTTACGTTATCAAAATTGGATTAATCGGTATCGTTAATACCAGGCTAATTAACCGGAATTACGGCTTATATTAACGCAGCAATTTCAGTAAATAACCTTTTTTGCTTTTCTTCCAAACAAGCAAACTTTTCTATTATCTCAGCACCCTTAATACTATAACGAAACATCTCCAATCTACGATTACAAAATAATCGCCGTTGTTTTTAAAAACGATTTAACTTATTAACAGCAATTCGCAATATCTCCCAAACCTGCTTTTCCTTACGTTCCAAGCAATTTTTTTCATTTAATAATTTTTTATATTCCGTTTCTGAAAAACTAAAAACGTTACAAAAACTGCCGTACCGAATATAGCGCGTATATTTCCCGGAATTACGAAAAACCTTACAATCCACACCTTTTTTTTTACATCGAAAATAGGAAAACATCGTAAAACCAATTTTAACAATCTGTTCAGCCAAAATAAAAACGTTAATACGCTAACGAAAACGGAACTTTTCAATTCGACCAGACATAATAATCAACTCTCGAAAACATTAAGGGAAAAAAAAAGTTACTTACCTAAAAATAATAAAATAAACAATTTAATCTTTAAAGGCAAAAATCTTAAAAGGAAAGAAATCGTATTATAACCTAACAAGGCTTAGCTCCTCCAAAAACGGTCGGAATTTCAAAAAAGGAAGATCCGACGGTAACCCCAGGTTACGTAACCGGCTCAAAAGGTTTAACGGTCTTGGCACCTTAAGCGCCTTAAGCATATAGTAACGCTTAAAGGGCTTAACAAGCTCAAAGATTTAAACGCCTTAAACGCCTTAAACCAGAAAAGGATATATACGCTTATTATTTTCTATAGTTTTAAATAGCACCAGTTTATAATACAACTTAGTTACCCAAATTATCCCCGGTTATCTGCTATTACCAAACGTAATTAGTTTATTTTTCATTGCTCAGTTTCCCATAATACCACTGCTAACATAAACCTGTACGACTAGGTTTAATAATTGGTTAACTAGCCCAGCCGTTACATATATTATTAACAATATAGCTATTCGGAATTAAAAGATTAAAATTGTAAAATAACGATAAGATTAACGATATAAAACGAATTGTAAATATTAATAAAAAAAGAAATAAAGCTGTAAAGTTATATATTTTAATTATGTAACGAAAATTATAAAATGGAAATAATGTTTTTTAATACGATAAAAAAGGTACGATAAAGTTACTTTATAATATTATTTAAACCTGCTTTTTATTAATTAAATAGCATTTAGTTTAAAAGTTATTAAGTAGCTTTTTTAAGATTTGTTATTAACCTAAGCATTAAGGCGGTTAAGTTAACGATAAAGGTATTAATTTCAGAATTTTGTTAATTAACTGATTGATTGATTGATTTATTCATAGACTGTCCCAGCCGCCCTTGTGGCAGCTATGCAGCGTACAACTAAAATTCAGGTGTTCCCGCTCCTTGCATCTAGACATTAAGTCGCTCCGGCTAGAGCTACTTTCTCCTTCTGCTCTAGGCAGTTGTACTTTGCTAATAGCTCTAATAACTGTTCTGTGTCTCTGACTTGTCAGGCCTTTCCTAGCCCTCCTCTGCTTCTATATACTTGTCACTCGTCTGCAGTAAAATTGAGCACTGTAGATGAGACTACCCAGAGAGGCTCCCGTCCTGCGATGATCTTGGCTGCTTGTTCTGTATGTCTGCGGTGTGCTACATTGAATGCCGATGTTACCGTATGTATGTGGCAGTGGAAGTTTGTGGCTTGCTCGTTGATGTGTTCCAGGTCCGTGTTGACTTGAGGTCATGTAGACGCTGTTACGGCAAAAGACGCGTCAGGACGCGTCTCTTGGAGACAGTCTAATGACACAGGTTAACTGTGAGGTTGCAAAATATGTCGTGTTTCGAATTGAAGTTCTGAGCTGTTGGTGGTGTTGGTGTGGTGGTGGTAGTGTTCTTGTGATGTCCGTTGTTGAGAGCAATGAATTGTCCAACCACCTCTGTCCCTGCCCCCGCGCGTTATCGTCGACCTCGAGGACCGTAAACCGTTGTCGGGCAGGACAAATGGAGTACCCAGGTCCATTCTCCATCGTGGGGCGTACACGAGAGGGGCGCAACTCCCTCTGCCGTACTGGGGCTGTAATGTTTGGTGTTTCGTGAGGTTCGGAGGCTCGGTTTTCGGCGCGTCGGCGCGTCGTAGAAAGGGGGATAATCGCGTCGTTGAACTCCTCTTGGCACCCAGAGACAGCCGAACTGTCCCCCTGAGAGTTCCCAGCGGACACCACGTGGAGGTGGGAGCTCGTCGTCCGCCCTTTCAGAATTTTGTTATACCGTTAACCGCTAAGATTTCGTTAGACCAGTCGCAGAATTTACTATTGGTCGCTTTAAGATTCTGTCCGAGATTTGCTACTAACTTTCAAGATTCTATACAGAGCATTTTACCAGTCGCTGAATTTTGAAAGTGGTTACTGCGGCGGAGGCGCTACTATAGACTCTCGGCAGAACCTTGCAAGCGACTAGTAGCAAAATTCCGTGGGCGTAACGCTCCGAAACAAATCTGCCGCCACGCCAAATTCTAGCTGCGAGCCAGTTCATGCCTCTGTATTCTCGGAATTCTGCTACCAGTCGCTAAGTGTCCAGATTCTGTTACCTGGAAGTTCCGGCGCTAATTTTAGCAACTATAAGCGCGAAAATAGACGGATGTGTCCGGATTCTGGGCCATCGCTTTTCGGACGCGGGGTGTTAGCCGCAACCAGCGCCCCTAATTAAGTGGTGTAGCCCTCTAAAGGAAGCGAGTTCGGTCCTGCCTTCTCAAACGAGTCCGCCATCCTTCCATCGATCAGGAACCTCAAGGCCCTAAAAGGCGGGGCTTGGTCTCTGTCTTTCCAAACGAGTCTGCCATCCTCCCGACTTGCCCTTTCCCCAGCTAGAAACATGGGGTCGCCTCCACTGATACAGGAAAATGGCGATCGACTTTCACAGCAGCTCCATGCTGAACCGAGCAAGGACGCTCCAAATCAGTATCCGAAGACTTGCTCTATAGACCGTAATGTTAACCCAACAGTAAAGCAACGAAAGAAACGGAACAGAAGCGGTGAGAACTTCCGGAAGCGATGGAAGACCATAGCGAAAAGTGGAAACGTGCTCCGGCGAGACTATGGAGCGCAGAGTTACTTCTGGACACGTCGCGGCTGTCAGGACTTCCTTTTTCTCTCCAGCAAGGCAGTTTTGCCACTATTGGCCGACGATATTGTACGAAATCCGTTGCCCTCTAAACGTCAGTGCTAACCATCCCGAAGGAAAAGCGTTACCCCCGCCAGTCGTGATCATAGGAGACGATATTGCGAGGTAGAAGAGCGGAAGTTCAAAGGAAGGTGCTTTGTAGAAATTGGCCACACCTCCATTTTAAAGTGACAAATACGAAATTGCCCTAGACACTACCACGTCCGCCTCTGTCAGCGTATGATTGTGACCTCTCTGAGTTGTACTTGCTAGTCAGGAGATTTGGTATGCAAGACATGGTGTCGAAGATCTTTAACCCCTTGGTGTGCTCATCCAACAAGGTGGTCTATATAGGCTCTACCTAGATGACCATCTATGTTCACTCAACCGAGCCATCCGAATCACTATCATCCTCATCCTCCTCATTACTCAACTCATCCTCATCACCATACCCATCCCCCCCAAGCACAATCCCACTCCCCCGGGGACTCGACCCCATCATCGCCCCCTTCCCCTTCCCAACCCCCGAACTCCTCTCAGGACTCAAGCTCGGCCTTGCACTCCCCATCGCCTTCCCCAACCCCGCTCCCAGCCCCCCCGCCGTGCCATAATTCTTCATCGCCCTCGCCGGCGCGCTCCCCACGCCCGCCACAAAACCATCATCCCTCACCATATCATCCAGCGCCGCATGCACGTCCGACCCGCGCACATTGCTCATGTAATCCTCAAACTCCTTCGCCGTGTTGGCAATTTTCTTGAAATTGCGTCTCGTCAGCCCGATTTTGAGGTACTTTTCCTTGCCCGACTTCTCGGCCTGCTCTTCGGAAATGCCCTTGCGGCGGAGCATCTTGATGCGGTCGTACTGGCCCAGCGCGATGGCCGTCTGGAAGGCGTTGCGGATCTGCCGGCCGTTCCAGGTTGATTTCGAAGCCGTGTGGGCGGAAAAGTGCTGCTCGGCAAAGACCATGAGCTCGTCGCGGTTGAAGACGATCTTGGGCGGCTGCGAGCCCGAGCCCTGGGCTGCGTCGGCGGCGAGCCTGTTGTCGCGCTCAATGCGGTTGAGGAGGCGTTCCCAGATGGATTTCGTAGAGGGGAGGTCGAGGCTTGGATAGCGTAGCGAAACGTGGATGCGGGATTTGAACGCCTCGTCGATGACGCCGACGCGATTTGTCGTGAGAAACAAGATGCCCCTGTAATACTCCAAGATTCGCAGGAAAATAGATACGAGCGAGTTACGTTCAATGTCGTGCCAGTCGCGCTTCATCAGATACACATCCGCCTCGTCCAGCAACAAAACGCAACCCCACTTCTGCGCGAGCTGGAAGTGCCGCTGCAGGTTGCGCTCGACCGTCTCGGCGTACGAGCCAACGTCGCCGACCGTCATCGAGTACAGTGGCCGGTGCGTATAGGCGGCGATGGTCTCGGCCGTCGACGTCTTGCCCGCGCCGGGTGGGCCGTGAAGCAGGATGATCAGCCCGCGGCCCTTTCCGCGGGTCGGGTCCATCTGCGTTGAGGGGTGGAGCTTGCGCTGGCGCTCCTTGTCCTTCTCGGGCGTGCCGGAGGCATGGTTCTCGACTAGCGAGACAAGGAGCTCACGGTATGTGGGCGGAATGACGAGGTCGTCCCAGCCGCTGAAGCGGGCGGCGTCGCTCTTGTCGATGTCGTGGATGTTGTTGACGTGCAGGAAATCTAACCTGACTATCAACACGTGGAGCCGTGACAGACATGGGGGCATTTGAATAACTTACGCCATTCTCGGAATTGGAACACATATCCAGGGACAGTAGGCGGCAGCAACGTCAGCTGCTCCCTCTCCAGGCTCTCGCCCTGATCTGGATTCAAACATCGCCACAGCGTCTTCTCCGCATAGGCCGCGAACTGCGCCGCCCGATCATCCTCGAATGTCGCATCGTCAAAGATGCTCGGCCGCGTTTTGGCCGTCTCGTGCGGCACCCTCCGTCCGTGCCGGTTGTAGCGGTATACCCGTGGTCTTGCCCGGTTTCTCCTCAGCGGTAGAGCCACTTCGTCCTCGTCCGGCAGCGTCCGGCGCAGCACGCGCATGTCTCCCCGCGAGGTCGGGAATCCCATGTCCTTATACCGCGTCTCAAAGTCGACGTAGACATCTCCATCGATGTTCTCGAGCGTTGTGAACGAGGTGCCGTCGTACATGCGGTGACCGTGGCACTCGGTGAACTTGCGCCCCCTGTCGGCGAGCCGGTCCACCACCTCGTCGGCTGTGGGGTGGAACCGCATCGGATAGACATCCAGCTTGCGGATGTCGCGCTCGCCGGGAAAGTGGTAGATGGTGAAGTACGTGTAGCACGGCGCATACACAGCTCCGTCAAAGTCAATTGAGAAGCAGTCCAGACAGAACGGCGTCCACACATCCGAGAACGGCCTCGTCTGCGGGCTCACATCCGTCCTTCGCCTCGTGTAGACCAGCTCCGCCGAACTTGCCCGCCCATGGGAGTCGCGCGAGTTGTCTCTACGTCGAATCTCCTTCTCGCTCAGCACGGGCCGCGCGTTCGTCTCGGCCTTGTAAAAGATGGACGAGGTCGGCACGCCGATGCGCTTGTTGACCGTGCGCCGGCCGCCCGTCACGGCATAAAGCTGGTAGGCGCGCTCGCTGTGCTGGCTGCCGTCGTACAGCATGTCGCCGACGCTGAAGAGGTGCCACAGGTCCTCGAAGGCGATCTTCTTGAGCGTGCCGTCGCGGATACGCGCGCGGATCCATATTACGTCCTGGAGCTCGGCGTTGAAGAAGTCGATGAGGAGCTTCAGGTGGGCCACGCGCTTGTCCAGGGGCATGGTGTCGAGCTCATCGTCCCGGGCGCCGGGGGGGAGGCCGCCGGTTCGTCGCCGGGAGATGCGGCGGCCGGGGTTCTCGTCGCTGGTCTTTCCGGGTGGTTCTGCCTTCTTCTCACCCTCCACTTTGCCCTCGACAGGCGCGTCATCTGGCTTGGATGACTCTCCGGTTGCGAGCTCCTGGCTCGCCAACTTATTTGACAGCTCTTGGAGTCTCTCGTTGAGAGCGTCCCAATGCAGGAAGATCATCTTGCACGGCGGAAGAATCACAATCGGCACCGACAAGGCCGCCCCAGTGATGTCCTCCAGCTCTGAGGCCAAGAACCTCGAATTGATCATGATCCGCAGCGGGCGCTGCGTCGATATGACGGTGCCGTCCTCCTCGGCCTGATCAAGCGGATCTTTGTAGTAGGCGTGGATAACATGGCTGGAGTGCTCCTCGGGCTCAAGACTGCGCACGTTATCCGGCAGCCACTCATCGGCCGGTATTTTCTTCCAGGAGCAGATCAAATCGGCGCCATCGGCGTCTTTCTCTTCGTCGCTCGACCCAGAGTCGGAGTCGTACGAGTCCGCGTAGTAGCGGCGCGACCGGTAGCGCACTGGGGGCGGGGGATAGTATGGGTCCCGCTCGATGATGCGGTTCCGGCGGCGACGCGGGACCTCCTCGGCTATGCGAACGACTCCTGAGCTGTCGGCATCGGAGTCGTCGCCTAGGTTGACTTCGTTTTCATGTTCTTCTGCCTTGGGCCTGACGGGCTCGAACTTGCTGACATCGGACATCTTGGATTCTAAAAGGAGGAGAAGCGATTCCTTGCGCTCCAGAGAGGTGGCGCCCTCGGCCAGTGCGTCTCGGACCTCTTCGAGGACGGAGAGCACGTCTTCGTTTTTGGTCCCCCTGGCCGCTGCCGGCTCTGACGTCGACTCGGCGGCGGACGCGGCAGAAGATTCAGCAGCAGGCTTGGCGGTGGCTGAAGCCGTCGGAACGTCGGCTGGAACCATGGTGGCCGCCGGCCTGGTGATGTCGAAAACTTCGCTCTGCTTGCTTGAGCCCTTCAAGCTCTTTCATCTACCCAAGTAAGACGACGACGAGGGCATCAATGGAAGATGAGTGAGAGGGTAAAAACAGGAGGGGCTGAGGCGCGGTTTCCTCCTAGAGCGGGCGTAGTCGCTATTGGTCACACCTTGGTTAGCAGATCCCTGGCGTCAAGTCCGACCAGACGGGGCAGTTTCCCATTAGAGGGCCAGGCGGCTCCTGCAACTTGAACGGAGGCGGAGTCGACAGGCGATGACAGCCTGCATGAAGGGTTGGGGGCCAAATAGCGATGTACAAATGGATCCGCGGAAGAGCCATACAAATTAAAAGTACGTCCTCGACATTTTAGTCTCATTCAGCTCGTCCCTCGATGCGACACGTGCCCACCATCCACCATCCAGCATCCAGGATCACCAGCCATGCGCCTACAAGTGTAGAACGTCGTTCCGAATAAGGACCCCACCTCACGCCCCAAACCAAATCCCGGTATATCCGTAGCCGTCCCTCCGCCGGCGCCGTTCCCCTGAGGAACTGAGACTGGGACCGGGTTTGAGACCGTCTCACAATCACAATCGTGGACTGGAGGAAGGCTCCACTGCCACAGGGAGAATGTACGAGGACGTCTCGGCACCGCACCCGCCGCCGGTTGACGGCACCGTCGTCGACTACATGCGCCGGCTCGATGGCAGCCAGCATGCTGCGCTCAACACCGGCCCGAACTCGAACGTGCGGTTCGATGAGCAGAAGAGGCTATGGGTGCCGAACGAGCCAGGGCCGTCGATGTAAGCCTCAGCTTTTCACACTTAACATCCAGTCCTTTTCCCAGGGGGTATCTGGACGGTAGACCTCAAATGGGTTAGACGGTAGACCAACTTCTGGTCTACGAGGTGGAGATGATGGACACATTTCCTGCAGGTATTCCAACAAGTGTTCGGATTGGTATTCTAACAGAATTCCTAGCCGGCATTCCAGGGGTGTTCAAGGCAGTGTTGGAGAAGGTGTGCCCGGCTGGTGTCCAGAAAGTGTTTGAATAGGTGACCCAAGAGGTTGCCAAGAAGGGCTCTCGCAGGTCTTCCAACATGCATTGTTTGGCTTGGGAGTGTGGTGTGCTGTCCAGACTTCCCCCGTCATTGCTCCCTGTAGCCGTCTCGTGCTCACCTTTCATCCCTCCATCTCAGTGACTACAACACCATCTACGCCCCTTGCTTCCCCGCCCGCGACGCCTTCCTTGAGACGATCAACAAATATCTCACCAGAAAGGGCCAACCGACCCTCACCGTATCAACCGAGCACAATTGGATCGAGGTCGAAAACGCCATGAAAACCGCCTGCGATGCCATGGAGCTCGCCGCCGCCAAAGGTGTCAAGAAGCATTTCCAATCCGATGGCAACGGCAACGCGGAGCCACCCAAGAAGGCCGTGACCGATCGCATCCGCCAGGGCTACCGCGCGCTCTGCACCCACGCCCGCGACACGTCCAACTTCCTCGACATGATCCCCTCGGACTTTATGTGTGGTTCGGTGCTGGCCGGCGGGTTCAAGGTCATCTTCTCGGCGCTCGAGCAGGCCGACAACCAGCACGACATGATCACCCTCGCCATGGAGGAGATACCGCGCATCCTCAACGACAAGGCGGCGAGCATAAGGCTTTATAGCCGGGACGAGGAGCTGCATCGGCGGTTGGCTGGCTTGTATGTCGCCATTCTGGATGCGTTGAAGTATATGCTATTGCGCTTCATTAAGAGCTCAACTCGTAAGTTAATATTCCCGTGTGACAGCTTCGATACCCCCGCAAGAACCCCCTTTCGCATACCCTTGCGATGCGCCTTCGAAAACCCTTCCGAATATCTACTTACATGACTTCAATAGGCGCGGGCTTCCGGAACATCGTCAGTGGTTCCTCCGCCACGCAAAATCTTCAGGAGAAACTCGACCGCCTCAAGCTCGCCGCCCAGGACTTCAACCTACGAGCTTTAATCTGCTCCCAGCTGCTCCAGCAAGACGCCATGCAGCTGCACTACCACACCGTCTTCCTCCAATCAACAGCATTAGGCCTACAGACGAGAGGCGCCGCTGTCCAGGACCACATGGCCGCCCAGATCGAGGAGCTGCTAGCGCAGACGAGAGCCCTCAATAACGCCGCCGCCTTCCTCATGGAGTCACGGGGGCAGCTGCAGCAGGTGGAGGACGGTCGCCGCCTCTCGGGCCGGCGTTCTGGCGGAGGCGGAGGCACAAGTCACGGCCACTCAAGATCCAGGGGTCTCGCCATCGAAGGCCGCACCACCGCCCCCGACCCGACCGGTCCAGACGTCGATGCCATCCTCGCCCACTTTCTCTACGACGCCGACCTCCTCACCACCGACTACGACCGTCTCCTGCGCCTCGACCCGAGGCAGCATGCCCTCGACCAGGACCGCATCATGGCCCTCGTCCAATCGCCCCGCCTGCGTGCCTGGCTCGTCCTCGTCGACGAGGCGTCCTGCCTTCTCGTGAATGGCCACGTCCACCACCCCGTCTCTCACAACGAGATCTCCTTCGTCTCCGCCCGCCTCGTCTACTCTCTCCTCCGCGCCGCCAGCGGTCAGGACAACGTCGCCGTCAGCCCGTACAACGTGGGAAACAATATCGTCGCCCTCGGCTTCTTCTGCAGCCTCCACCGCCTGTTAGCCTCGGACCCGTACGCCTCCCCCTGCGAAGTCGCCATGTCCCTCCTCCTCCAGCTCATCGACTCCTACCGCTCTTTCCCACCCACCAGCTTCCAAAGCGTCGTCGACAACCTGCAACCCCAAAACCTGCCCAGCGTCATCGAAGCGTTCGAGGCCCTCGTGCGAGCCCTGCCGAGGGGTTATGTCCTCTTCATCGTCCTCGACGGCATCAATTTCTTTGCAGAGCCGGCCGATCGCGCCGACGAGCTCGCCTTTATCGTGCGCTCTCTTGTCGGGATCAGGCGGAAGGCCCCGGCAGCGATGGTCAAGCTTTTGTGTGCGAGCGCGACGAGGTCGGATTTCGTCGAGTGGTGCTTTGAGGAGAACGAGATTATGAATCTGCCGGTGCACTGTCGGCCGACGGCGGCGTATTCGGAAGGGAAGTTTGCGTTGTTGACGGATGGAATAGCCGAGGCAAGGGATGAGGAGAGCGATGCCGGGGAAGATTGAGGTTAACTTGAATGTTCGAGGAGGTACTCCATGGAGCAAAGCCTGTAGATCACTTGACAAGTGGCAGGAGCAGTGCCAACTTGTTAGACTCATGTCTAGGCATTGGATATGAGCTCGCAAATAGCAAGAGAACGAGAAATCATGGAGACAAAGCCATGCTCGCTTGTTTGTTCAACTGTCGTCAAGGTGCGCTCGTTAAAGCCTCCTAGCCTAGAATGCCAACTAGCACATGCATTCCTGTCCAATGACCCCACCGCTACATATACATTTCAAGACTACGTATCATGCATGCATGCCGTTCCCTAGCCTCACTTCTTCCCCCGTTTAGCCCCCTTCCCCACCCCCTTGCCCTTCCCCTTCGCGCCACCACCGCCTCCCCCTCCACCCGTGCCTCCAGACATCATAACTCTCACCTTGCCAACCATAACCGGATTGACCACCTCCTCCGCCTTGAGCGCCTTGATCAACTCCACCTCGCTCGGCCACATCTTCTCCCTGTCCGCTGCCTTCTCATCAACGACGCCCTTTTTTGCCGAATCAGCCTTCCACCGTTCCAGCACCTCCTTAACCGCCTTCCCCTTCTTCACCGCCCCAGGCTGCATCTTCGCCTTGTACTTTACCTTTGCAAGCGCCCCCCACGGCGCGCACACGGGGATCGCTTCGAGGATTTCGTCCCCGGGAAGCGGCGTCCCAACCAGCGCATCGAGAGGCGTCACCCGCGGCGCCTCGTCCGCGTCCAGGGCCCCGAGGCCCTCATCTAGCAATGCGCGGCGCGCCTCCTCGTGCTCGGTTGTTTACTTCTGTCGTCGCTCATGCTGCGCCTTCCGACGCTCCCTGGCTGCATGCGCCGCGGCCTCCTTCTCTGCCTTAGCGCGTGCTTCAGCCTCGGCCTTTTGCTTGCCGGCGGCGGCACCGATAGGCTCTTCGATGGCGGCGCGGTCCTCTTCATCTTGGTCCTTGTACTTGGCCGCGATCTTCTTGACTTTTCCACGTTGGCCGCGCTTGACGGGCTTCTACTTTGGTCTGGGTGCATTGGTGATGTTGCTGGTCTTGGATGAGGATGCCTCAGTTGCCGATTGGCTGGGTGTGGCGGATGCTGTGGCGTCTGCTTCTGCCTCTGATTCTTCCTCTTCTTCATCCTGGCCAGCCACCTCACTATCCTTTCCGCTGCACTCCGGTACTTCGGGCTCCGTCGTGGCTACTTGATCGGCTACGGAGAGATTCGCCATCTCTTGAACAGGCTCGGTTTCGTCGGGCTCGTCATTGTCTGACTGCTCGCCCTCGTCGTTGCCAAATCCGCATGGTCCAAGCGGATTCGCTGCTGACTTTTCGATTAGCTATGCGCCATATCTGTTGCAAATGGCCGGGTCAGGAGCGTCCTCCTAATGGACTATTGACACACTGCGCCTCCAGCTACTGCTACGGAGGTGTCGGCGATCGTCTGTATATCCGGCTACTCTAGGGGCCCTCCGGCGCCTCCCGGCTCCGTGCCGCCCCAGAGATATTTCGACATCAGAGAGCTCTGTAATGCGTCCGCTCATATCTCGCCATCATTCGAGAATGGTCCATACTCTCTAACTAGACGACGGCGGATTTCGGCTCGGACTTGTTGATGTGTCATTCCTCGAAAAAGCGAGCGATATTCGACCTTGTCATGGGTGACGGATACAGTTGACGGAAGCTCCGGAAAGTCGTGCCGTCCGCACCCAACCCGGCGACAGAGACGGCCAGCTCGATCGAAGGTACCGTGCACGGCTGGTGGAGGACCCCGCTTCGTCCAGTTTTTCATGCACCCCAACCTACCATATTTGCCCAGGATTTCGGCGGGAATTGTCGTCGTAGGAGATGACTTCCGTCTCACGGCGCGGACGCTCCGCGGATGTAGAGCTGTTGACGCTGTCGTTGCAGTATGGAGACGGTTGCGGTTTGGCCGATGGGACATGATTCTTCGGGCTCCGGGACGGCTCGCACGACTGGTTCTGTGAGCGGCGGGGTCGGCCTTTTGGCTAGAGTTCACGCGAACGGCGGGGCGAACAGAAGTAGTTGTCAGCCACGGCGGTCGCTTTGGAGTGGTGCCTAGGTAGGCCACTTCGTCGTCGGATTCTGGCATGGCATGCGCTTCGGTTACGATTGTATGGGTTGATAAGCATTATGGCGAAAAGGAAGATGAAGAAGGCAGGCGAATAGAGAATAAGGACGTAGGCAGCATGATCCATGCCAGACCCAGCAACGAGATCCATTTGCTCTTCGGTAGCGTCCATGGAAAGGAAGCCGGAGGCATAAAGAAGCTCAGCGTAGAGCAGAACGAGCTCAACTCTGGAAACGGAAATGGATTCTGGTAAGCTTGAGTTGCGTGTCCGAGGGACAATCGTATAAACGGAACAAGTTCTCTCCTCAAATCTTAATCCATCCTGCTAAACACATTCGAGGGTATCTACAATCTAAGCTGCGTCCAGTTTCTATCTAATATATATGTATACACACAAAGACAAACCCCGCTGCGCTCGAAGTCCAAGTTCCGTCCTCATAGATATGTACACATTAACACACATAACCAAACCCCGTAATTATCCGCAACGTCAACTCGTCAACCCATTAACTAAAATGGTCCCCCTCGCCAAGCCTATCATTAATCCCGAGCCTCACGAGCCTGCGATACTTATCGTGGCGCATGCCCTCCTCGCGCTCCTCGCGCATCCGCTTCTTGCGCTCGTAGACGGCGCGCACGCAGCGGCGGATCTGGTCGCGGCCCTCGTCGAAGTTGGCGCGGGCGAGGGCCACGACGCCGTCGACTTGCTCGGGCGTGTACACGAAGTTCCACGTGCTCAGGTAGTCGGAGCGCGCGGGGTCGACGCCGGGCACCTTGGGGTTCGCGAGGAGCGGCAGGTAGACGACGGCGAGCCCGGCGTCCCGCTCTCTGAGCTGCTGCCACGACGCTTCGTCGTCCGCCGTCAGCGCCTTGGACGGCGGCGGCGGCTCCGAGGACCGCTCCGCCTTGTTGCCCACCCAGATCGTGCAGTATCCGAGGTCCGACGTCTCGGGGTGCGAGATATTCTCCTTTGCCTCTTCAGACGGCTGCCGGGTTGTCGGCGGAGGTCGTTGCTGGTCGTCCCTCCCCTTGCCACCTGTTGTGATGTGTGAATGTGCTTTCTGCTCTTGTCGAGCTTCTTGCAGCTTGTGTTTAGCTTCTGCTGGGGAGCCGGCCTGTGCTGCTTCGAGCTGTTTTTCAACTTCCTCCGGTGAGTCTGACGCTTTCGGCCATCCTACGCCCATAGGCCAGCCCTTAATGCCGCGCTGGCGGGCGTAGCCGTCTGCCACGGATAACCAATTGTCGGTTTTAACATCAGCTGAAGCGTCGAATGCCACGATAATGTCGACATCTCTGCCTGGTCTAAGCAACGGGTATAACGGTAAGTTGTTCGACATGCCCGCGTCCATCAGTTGGATATTTTCACTCCTTGTAACCTTAGTGGGCGTGGTGAACCGTAATTTGCCTTCCATGTTATAGACAAAATTGGGGATTTGTGCAGGGTCAAAGGGATGGACTTTCTCCAGGTCGTGACTGCGTGTATGGATCATGTCATCGATAGCAGAGAAACCAGTGAGACTCCTTACGAGAGGCCGAACTTCACGGTAGTAGTGGCTAAGCGTAGCGCAGAATGCAGAGCCGAAAATCCCCATCAAGATAGGCATACGTAGTTCGGGCAGATGAAAGCCGCTTGCGGGTGCGACGTCTTTTCCATCGTTGAATCTTCGACCCATCGCCCACGTTGGGATGCCAGCATTGAATTCCTCGCAGAAAAACTCATATGGTGTCAGTTCGAACCACTGAAACCATGCCTCCTGCTTGGCGATTTCTTTTGCGTCTTCCGGCAGAGGGATGCTGGAGTCAGCTAAATCATCTTGGCCTGGTATCTCGTGCCTCACGGCCGTATATATAGGCATAGGGTTTTGCCCATATTTCACAGAATCTCGTTGGTTAGAAAGTTTGAAATCTCGCTCGTTCACACCCAGTTCGCCCTTTGGCACCATCAGCCTTGCCGCGAGGAGGATTCCGTAGATGTCAACGAGGCCGAAAGTAGCATTAGGGTCACCCCTGAGCTTCTCCACCATACTGCTTAGTAGTAGTTTGTTTGTGGGGGCCGTTGTGACGGATGAAAAGGCAACTGGTGGATACGCGAAGTGCACCCCTATTCTTGCTTTCATGTGCTCGATAATCCGGTCAAGCCGTCCGTTGGTGAAAGACGAGTGGAAGAGGGACTGGAGCCAGCATGATCCACTCACGCCCGAAGTATACGTCACACAGTCGAGCAGTCCGTCCTCTTGTATCGCCAGCAGCGAGCCCGTTCCAGCTACCAGAGCTCGTAGTCCGCCTCCGGAACCACATACTGCGATGGTAGGAACGTCCTCGGGATTGATGTCCTGCTCTTCCAAGCCGAGATACCTGGCCAAAGCTGCCGTCGCGACTTTCTTCCGGCGAGCAAGGAACTCCTTCTCCTCGTCACAGAGCTGATCTGAAACGCGCACCTTGGCGGAATAGCGAATTTCAGGGTGGATGAACGGATCTTGGGCTTCCTTCCAGATCACATCGGCCAGCGAGCCTGGTGCCATAGACAGCTCTCTTTGCAGCTTTCGGACTTGTCTTGGGATAGCCTTCGACCAGTCAGGGAGGATCATGTCCACGATGCGGTCAGACAGGCTCGACCATTCGATGTCAGTCACATTAGAGAAATCCTCGAAGCCCTTGGCAAATTTCGACCAGGCCGGCTGCTCGTTTCGGGACTCGTCATCGTTTCGCACATTCGCCGACTTCTGCCTATCCTGCCTATCCTGCCTCGCGAATTGCGCTAGTCGCAGCTCACGTCCTGGGTATAGCGAATATATGAGCAATCCCCCCAGAACGAAAATAGCTGGCAGCGCCACAAATGTACCTTTACCATTGGCCTTGCCTTGTTGCTGGCGGGAGGTGAAGATGCCACGTGAGTAGTGGTCCTGGTGGCCCTGGTGCAGCTTATTAGTTTGTCTAGCCAGTTCCCGCCAACTCAGCCTCGATGCCGAGCCAGGGATCGACGCCAATGGGGTGTTACGATGGGTCAGCCTCCCCAGATATCTCGCCCGATTCCGACAGGTCTCCAGGAGATGTCCTCTCATCGTCGTAGAGCACAAAAGGTTTCAATGCTGTGAAGATGCAGGGTACATAACATGATTTACCAGTTGCTTCAAAGTGAAAATTCTAGATCGTTATAGTTATTTACCTTCTACCCGAGAAAGTAATGCAAGTTGAAAGCAGCTTGATGCCATTAGCTGTAATTGATCTTGAAGCAAAACCTTGCGTACGGTATGTTGACGTCACCGTAGTATCGTCATGGATCTATGCATATAAGCGGAAATTAAACTGATAAGCGATACGAAACCCAACTTCCTCTTTTTTGCATAAAATAAGTGATGCCTCGAACCATCCCATAACTGTATCATATAACCATACCGGCCATGAGCGTTAAGAAGGGGATGTATATTGAAATTTCTCAGTAGAGGTCATCCTACAACATATCTGCAGTACACGGTGTTCGCGAAATGAATTCATATCCCCCCCTCCAAATATGGGAGCCATTCAACCCAGCATCTCTTCTTCTATCCTGACCTTGGGCCTCTAGCTTGTACAAGGTCCGGGCATTAGGAGATTTGACTCTAAAGCCTTCAGGTATCTCATCGAGTTCTTCATCATATCACTGTTGGTGTCGGCTAAATGATAGCCCCCGACGATAGTATACAGAGATGCACCTTCGCCAAGTGCAATTGCATACTACGCAACGTTGACCACACTGGTGTAGCTGCAACTGGTAAACTTTATTACCTCATTGCCCTTAAGGTCGAATATCACGAGCCATTCGTCCACGATCAGCTCGTCTTGCTCCCACTGGCCGCTGGAATTCCCGCTACCTCAAACGTCGCTCTCCAACCACACCAACCCCTATAACGAGAGCAGTGATAACAATCTTCAAGAGATCGCAAGATAGGGGACTCCCTACCCCCTCAACAGTTTCATAGAAGACCCAAAGACCTAGAACCCATTACAAGCCAGTGGCCTCTACCTGACGACTCTCGGCCGAACCAAATCGCCCTATAAATTTAGCATCAAGGGTGATGTCCTGTTAGCACTTTCTCTCAAGGAGGTGTTGAAGAGTGTCTCTATTGCTTCGGACTCTAGTCGCATAAAGAGTCCTGATCGGCTACCTTTCAAGGTTGGAGATGAGTGTCCAGTTCCCCCAAGTTTCGGCTTGCTAATAGTCTTCGAATCTGACAACCTCCCCTCTTCTAAGCCATCTGCTACTGAAGAGAAGTTCAGTTGACCGGACGCCCCGTACGACCATCCCATCGCATGACGCTATCCGGATATAGGTGTAGGACTTAGAAAGTCTAGTGGATCCAGGGGCACTCATCCTCGCCGTCCGAGGGCACCCAGTACGGATTAAATGTGGATACCCTGTTGAAAGGTCATCTGTCTAACCCCATTCACACAATATGAAAAATAGAAGGCTTCCTGATAGCAGAGAGATTAGGCAGACAGGCTGGGGGGTGGAGGAGTGGTTGAGAATATGAGAATGGTATGGGTGGCAGGGATAAGATTTCGGTTGCTGGTAGACTTACTTGACGAAGGGAACATCCGCCACCTTCTGGCCCGCTGCTTCCAGGCTTGAGCCCCGGGGGTTGTTATAACCCGCGGCCGCATTCGGATTGATGAAGACGCAGTCCTGGCCTTCGGGCACAGGCCGATCAATTCCCGTTGATCACCGTCATCATTGTAATCCTCTGGTGAGAAGCTCCAGACAGCGCACTCTTCGCAGCGCAGCTTGCCCGTCGCAACATCTGTCCACACGGTAAACCCGCTTGCACCCAACATAGCGGTAGCTCCGGCCGTCATGGCATTTACAATATCGTCAAAATGCCAGGTCTTGATGGATGTCCAGGAGCTTGACCGTGTCAATAATTATCCTGATACTTGGGGGGCAGCTCGTTGCCCCTGACTTGCCAGGTGTTACTGTGATGGCAGGGATCGCCCGAGTTGATAACTTCAGGGTGCTTGGTCACGCCGAAAAGAGTGGGTATAATCGTTGATCTGAGGGCGGTGATGGTCGCGTAGCTGAATTTGTCTAAAGACATCATTTTTGTGACGTTCTCCACAGTCATCTGCTCCATGACTTTTGCTGATAATTTCAGTTGGGAAGATGTTGAGATTCCCCATCTTCTTGGGGTCGGTGACGCTTTTCTTTGGCGGCATTGTGGTTGAAGACAGTATGGTTGGTAGAGACGAAAAGAGGAAACCTGCCCATGATGGCTTGGTGTAACCGAAGATGGGTGGAAAAAGTATGTTGGTAACCCAGCCAGTGTGTAGGAAGATGAAGGCCTCGGCAAAGAGAGCAGTTACATAGATTTTATCATGTTGGTTGGCATCTGTAAATTTTGATGCTACTTGGACAGTGTACTCCAACGTTACCGAAAAGACATGTGATCGTGGCCATTTGGCACTAATTAGAAACATTTGCAGCATTACGCGAAGTCCGAAATGCAACCAGGGAGAAGGTTTGAAAAGCGAATATAGCAAGGAAGAGAGGCGTCTGAGCCAATATCCATACACCTAAGCATTCGTCTTTCTATCAACGAGGCGCCTAATGCGGTACGCCCCTGAAAACCCCTTTTGTTGGGGTCGTGCTTTGGCTCCCCCTCCTTCCAGCAATGCCAGCCCAGATGGCCTCCCCATCTTGGCGGTGTATGGCTTGATACCAAGACTATGACTACACGGAACG
Organism: Monosporascus sp. 5C6A; assembly: GCA_004155035.1. NCBI lineage: Eukaryota > Fungi > Ascomycota > Sordariomycetes > Xylariales > Monosporascus > Monosporascus sp. 5C6A. Next base: position 406,433 of record QJOB01000020.1, on the reverse strand, counting down.
CTGGCTCTGAACGTTAGGAGACTAGGCCTCGGGATACACATTTGTTTCTTAGGACGATGCCGCTCCTACCCGGTTTGCCGGGGGGGGGGGGGGGGGGGGGGGGGGGGGGGGGGGGGGGGGGGGGGGGGGGGGGGGGGGGGGGGGGGGGGGGGGGGGG
>QJOB01000020.1:322909-406266 GCA_004155035.1 Monosporascus sp. 5C6A | reverse complement strand
CCCCCCCCCCCCGGGTGGCCCCCCCCCCCCCCCCCCGGGACCTTTCGGACGCCTCATCCGGACTCCTACTGCTTAGAGGCTCTAAGTTAGAGCCTTCGACTTACCGTTCGAAGCTTAGGTAGCGAAGCGAAGCAAATTCATTAATATTAAAGTATGGCGTCGCCTTTTCTTTACTTGATCCGGTACCTGTATAGAACTTATTCAAAGACTGATAGATGCATCCATTTTGGAGAAGAAGCTCCCTTTCGCACCCACCACACATGGAACACCTTCTACCCTTGTAACCTCAGTAGGTCCGTGCATACTTTTCACATATGTTGCAGAGAACAGCCTTAAAATATAGCATGTCACCGCCAGTCAAGCTGGCACCTATGGTTTCCCGGTAGAATGTATCGACAGAAGGACATTGGACATACGGCTCTTCCTTCTCCATCTTCCATTGGATCTTTGCATGCTACTGCTGTCTCGATGATAAGACTGCGACTACATATGCCAAGTAAAGGCTTTCCGCCCTTCTTGTCAATGGGGATACCTTATGCCATTCCATTCTATATATTGGTTCCCTTTCAGACTTTCTGTTGGATATTAACCCTGCTAACGTGTAATAACGTTGGATGCAGTTTGAAGGTTACCATCCTAGCCGCAGCCTTGTAGGAAGGAACCAATCGGATGAGGACACGCACACAGCGGTCCCGATTATGTGGCCAGTAAAGTGACACCGTTACACTCCCAGGTGGTTGACACAAAAATTCGCACACTTTCAAACAAGCGTCCAACGACCCCTCAGACAATAACTTATTAATTTCGACAGATAGGTATATGCGGGAAGTTCCAGCCTGTTTTTAATTAATTCTTTATGCCAATAGGATTTTTCCCTTTCTATATGTATTTTGTTTTTGATTCAAAGTCGCCTATTAAGGCCTTTACTTCATTTGGGACACCGCGAATCTTTTGGTCAACCACCTGACTCGAGAGATTCGTATGCCGGGATCCTCTATGGCCCTCATCGCTACTTTGCTGTACGCACATGTCCATTGCACCAATTGGTTCGCGAAACGAATCATCTCTCGATGTTGTAGACATAACTAAGTTACAGGCCGGAATTAAACCAATGTAATACGGTGAATGAACTTATTGGGTTTGCTTTGAATGGTTAGGAGATGGGTTCGATACACAACCCCTCTTTGTCTTGCTTCCTGTTGTCAACCGATATACCCACTTGATTGATAACACGAAGTAACCCGACAGTGGCCCTAGTTCTTGACAGAGAGGGGTACAGAGATGCGGGTTCCCCGAAGCCGATGTCAATGCTTGAAGATAAATTTCGCAAGTTTTCAGCAGGCTGATGGGCTGAATATCCATGGCCAGTGGGCGTAACAATAAAAACAGCAGCCATTCCTATCCGCAGGGGCTCCAGGTGCAACCAACGTGTCATGCCAGCTTGTATACTCTGAGGACCACAAACCTACGACACGGTAAGGTTCCTCACTATTTACTATTCAGCCCGCGCACTTAAGGCCAAGATGGGCATTTATACGACTCTCCCAACGGGCCTTGAGGAGGTGGATGTGATCATTGTCGGAGGTACGTCGCAGCAGCTTGTCCGCTAGGGAATTTTGTATGGATGATGATAAAGGTGCGGGGGTGGCTCCTTGCTAATCGCAGACGAACCTTTAGGCGGCACAGCCGGGTGCATTATCGCGTCAAGGCTCGCGGATGGGCATCCAAAGCTGTCTATCCTGGTTATCGAGAGCGGCAGGAACAATTACTGTGTACCCACAGTCATCTATCCCGTCCTCTGGCAGGGTAACTATGCTCCTGACGACCCAAGAGTATTCTTCCACAGGGCCGCCAAGGAGGAGCAGCTCGCCAACCGCGAGTCACTCGTGCAAGTCGGCAACACTCTAGGTGGTGGGTCGTCAGTCAGCCTGATGATGTACATGCGAGGACAGCGGTGCGATTACGACTCCTGGAATACGAGAGGTTGGACGGCTGATGATCTTTGGCCGTATTTGAGAAAGGTAACCTTGCCACAGGCAAAGGAAGCTTTCCGTGGCAGATTGCGCGACTAATCCCGGAGTTCACAGTTTGAGACATATCACGGGCTTGGTAAGGAAGAACATCACGGGTACGATGGACCAATCCAAGTGTCGGATGGACCGTTCCGTTCAGTGGAAGCCGAGAATGACTTCATTACTGCCATGAGAGAGGTCGGATATGACGAAGTTGAGGATCTGCAAGATCTCCAATCCATCGGGGTGGAACGTATACGGAAATACGTGTCTCCCCAGGGGCAAAGGCAAGACGTCGCGCATACGTATCTGCACCCCAGGCTGCAAGACGATAAACATCGGAACCTGCACGTATTAGTCGAGTCGCAGGTAGTAAGGGTGATTTTCGACGGCAGTCAAAGAGCGTCAGGGGTCGAGTTCCGGCCCAACCCCGCCATGCAGTCAAAGCCCATCCGCGGCCCTGATAAGTTGACAGTAAGAGCCAGGAAACTAGTAGTCCTCTCGTGTGGTACACTTGGCACCCCCCCTATTCTGGAACGGTCTGGAGTCGGAAGTCCCGAAGTTCTCAAGCAGGCCGGTGTCCCGCTGATTGCCAATTTGCCCGGTGTTGGCCGTGACTACCAGGATCACAACCTAAGCCTATACGTATACAAGGCCGATCTTCCTCCGGAGGCTACGACCGATGGTATCCATAGCGGCCGGGTGAGCATCTCTGCGCTCCTGGCGAGCAAGAAAAAAATACTGGGCTGGAATGGAATCGACGCATCATCCAAGATTCGACCAACATCCGCTGAACTCGGCGAGTTGGGACCCACATTCAGAGAAGTTTGGGATAGAGACTTCGAAGGCGCTTCCACAAAGCCCTTAATCTCGATGATCTTTGGTGCAGGGTAGGTCACTTACAGCCCGGAATATGGTTAGCTACATTCCGTACTAACACCGACTATAGGCTCCTTGGTGATCGTAGCCGTGTTCGTCCCGGTCAATACTTTTCCGTTGGCGTCTATACAGCGTATCCGTATTCCCGGGGCCATGTGGTAAGTTCAAATCAATATCATCTACAAGGACCTCCTTTCTTACACTGCTAATGCTGGCGGATGAAGCATATTACTGGACGAGATCTCGATGACCCCCTTGACTTCAGGACTGGTTATCTTAGTGACAAGCACGGCTTTGACATAAAAGCCCAGATCTGGGCGTACAAGAAACAGCGCGAAGTCGTCAGGAGGATGACGATCCATCGAGGCGAGGTGTCTTACAGGCACCCTATTTTCCCACCCGGATCTAAGGCGGCCTATGTTCTCGAGACGGGCGAGGACGGGACGCCGCTGGCACCGAGTGCCGTGAAGAACCTAGAGTACTCTCCCGAAGATGATGCTGCCATCGAGGATTGGATCCGCCACAACATTACGACGTGCTGGCATGGGATCGGCACGTGCAGGATGGCGCCGAAGGAGCAGTTGGGCGTAGTGGATGAGAACCTAGGGGTACATGACGTGCATGGGCTGAAGGTTGCTGACCTGAGCATCGTACCGGAGAATGTTTGCGCGAACACCATGAATACGGCTTTGACGATCGGGGAGAAGGCAGCCGATATCTTCATCCAAGAGTTGGGCCTTGGTCAGTCAGAACGCTGAATAATCCGCCACTTAACATTCCATATTGTAATTATAAGTTACCGTCGCTGAGCCTACACACCCAGCTTCAAGTACGCATACGACATAGGTACACTTATATGATCAAAAATCTCTTCATACGTTGGGAAGTAGTGTTACAAATTGACAGAGTGAAGAGGAGACAGCTTTCACGTATGCTCGAAAAGGGTTTAGTTGACGACCGGCTAGCAAACATGTGCCGCTAGGCAAACACTGCATCTAGAGGGTCAATTATCGCCGTTTGTACGTGGCCACGTTAGTTCCAATATTGAGTGGTGGATTGGGACCGAACATCTGACTGGAACTAAGTTCCAGTAGAGACTCCCTGCGTTCTTTCGAACGGCAGAGTGATGGACCCTCGTTTCTACTGTACAGAAGTTGCTACATGATGTAGTAGTGCCCAACTCATATTCCCTGAATTAGAAACAGCAACCTGCCGGTGCTAGCTGCCCATGTTTTACGTTGTGAGTTTCGGGTATGGTTGCAGCTTCCTGATCTCCGAAAAAAGGGGGGCGGAAGGTACTGGGAGTCACTTTCAACATTCTAAATGTGTCCTTCTCAATCCGGCGGCTTGAGTAGGTTCAATGAATCCAAACGAATTACGTTCTGGTAGCTTTCCTTAGTGCTTCAATGTTGTTCTGGCACTTATACACATCGCTTGAGAACGGTCGGTAACAATATCGGCACCAGTCTGCATAGTCTCATTCAACACCTTAACCACATTGTTACAAATACTTTAAGTCCGCGTTCCCATGTCTCATCACAGATGGTCTCTGCCTGGCAGGGCCTTCACTCGGGAAAGATCCGCCGATAATAATCTCGATCAGTATCCGGAATTCCCGAACACGTACATTGGCCAGCCAAAACCCCGCCGGCGGCTGAATCTCTCTTCAGTCTTTTCGACTATTTCCGAAAAAGAAGAGAACCGGGAACACGTCACAATACATGGCGAAACTCCGCCTACAACTTTTGGAAAGGGACCTCTATCATCTCGTACTGAGAATACCATATACGTCTCTACTTCGAGGACCTCTCCCGTCACGGAGTCACAAGTCAATAGTTTACCGGATATTAGTAACAATCAAGTCGATGTCGTGCATTCGCCGCAAGAGGACACTGGGCTCGGTCGGATCAATAGTCCGTTCATACCGGTACCTGGTGTGATTGGCAGCTTGCCCTACTGGCAAGATGATGTTCGAAGGGGGAGACGTCACGAAGATCTTCTTGACAAAGAAACCAACCTTCGAGAAGAGATTGAAACGGGAATTCAGCCTGTAAAGCCCGACACAATTATTGCACGAGTGTGCTCCACGTCTTCTTCTTACCCGTCAGAAGGCATCCGGTCGCCATCTCCTGGTCCTGATTCACCACAGCCAACCGCATCTACAGAGGCTTTCATAGCTGACCTCGTCCAGTACGGCTCATTACATTTGAGCGCGGAGCTTCCACAATCTGAGCCTTCCTCCTACAATCGGGCATCACCGGACCTTGAAGTAGGTCTGAGTCTGGCTGAAGAGCTGGCTCCAGCCGACGGAAACTCTGATAGTGCAGGCTCTAGGTTAGCGAGCAGCGAATATGGAACCGACAATGCTCCTCTGGGAGAAACTCCTGGACAACCTTCAAAGGAGCCAGTGCAACCCGAAGACAGGTTCGCACACTGCCCTAATGGACAATTCGGGAAGAGTCGTAAAGGTCTCGAAACATTCCTCGAGCATGCATCTGTGCAGCACGTACCGAGCGGCCCAGACACTATTTCTCCGCCTCCAGGCTCTACCGTGGATAGTCCAGCTGTTGAGGGATCGAGGCTTTCCGCAGATAGCAGCGAAGCCCTGCAATCGAATAGCCCTCTCGCTAGAGACTCCATTCATTCGACGGACACCGCAGAGGCGACTACTTCAGCTGTGGCACATAGAAGGAGCCAATCTACCGCCAATACGATGGATGCATCCCATTCATTCCATTCTCTTCATCGCGTACCTAATTTTAACCAAGCGAGCATGATGGGGAAACGCCTGCTGGTCAAAACCCCAACCCGTAATCCCGATGCACCTTCGCCTACTCGTAAGCAGCGGATCTATAAGTTCAAGCTCAAGCTCAGGAAAGGGATCAAGAAGGTATACAAGCCTTTCAACGTCGGCTCGTGCCGTCGTGCAAAGCCGCACAAGAGCAAAAACGGTAAAGAACCTGCTAGGGCTGGGAGAGCTAAGAAGGAATCGACAGGCCATTTCTGGAACGGACCGAAAGCAGAAAAGAAAGAGAGCAGGCAGAGGAAGAAGAAATCTCGAAAGGCAGCTGTACATGCAGATGCAGGAGCAGACAACAGACATGCTCACTGAGAAGCAAAGTATGACGCATCTCACGAAAGAGCAGAGGCCTTGACCCATTTGAGCAGGTCAGGAAGCTAGCTGTTGGTATTAACGAGTGCAAAGCCAGAATGCGTGGGTGGCTCAGGGAAGGCGATCACAAAGGCGATTTGAGATTGAGAGCCGGTCTGGGAGCTTCAATAAGGGTAAGGAGCAGAGAGAAACTGAAATATTGGGCGGCAGAAACTGGAAGTAGAGGATGAGCTATTTCTAGGAAGAACAGCTGCAAGTGTATCCTGGCGATAGGAGCGTGGTTTTCTGATAGTGCAAAGGTACTGACGTATGCTCCTTAACATCGCCCTTTCAGCGGACAAGATATACTTACAGTGGGGGTGCAAAAATCTCGGTAGATGCCGTTTTCCTATACAAACTCATATATTTCCACCTTAAACTTTTTTATAAATTTATAAGATTATAATAAAATAAAAATCAATATATTACTGGTATTTATATAGTACATTATATACCTTATTTGGATATAAATATTAATACGTTAATGTAACGGCTGGGCTAGTTAACCAATTATTAAACCTAGTCGTACGGGTTTATGTTGGCAGTGGTATTGTGAAAAATTAAGTAATAACGATAAAACTAGTTACGTCTGGTAATAGCAAATAATTAAGGGTAATTTGGATAATTAAGTTGTATTACAAATTGGTGCTATTTAAAATTATGGCAAATAATAAGTGTATATATTTTACTTTTGGCTTAAGGTGTTTAAGGTACTTAAATCCTTAAACCCGTTAAACCTTTTAAATGTTATTATATAACTTAAGCCGCTTAAAGTACCAAAATCGTTAAGCTTTTTAAACCGGTTACGTAACTTTAAGTTATTATCGAATTTTGTTTTTTTAAGATTCGGACCGTTTTTGGAAAAATTAAGCCTTATTAGGTTATAATACGATTTCCTTTTTGTTAGGATTTTTGCCTTTAAAGATTAATTTATTTGTTTATCGATTTTAAGTAAGTAAATTTTTTTTTTACTTTTATTTTTTAATGTTTTTCCGGGGCTAATTATTATATTTAGTCGAATTGAAAAGTTCCGTTTTCGTTAACGTATTAACGTTTTTATTTTAACTAAGCAGGTTGTTCGAATTAATTTTACGATGCTTTTTTATTTTCGACGTAAAGAAAAGGGTATAAATTGTAAGGTTTTTCCTAATTTTGGGAAATATACGCGCTATATTTAATACAAAGATTTTTATAACGTTTTTAGGCTTTTAAAAGTTCAACATAAAAAATTGTTAAATAAAAAGATTCGTTTAAAACGCGAAAAAAGTAAGTTCGGAAAGTACTGCGTACTGTGGCTAACAAACTAAATCGTTTTTAGAAGTAACGGCGATTGCTTCGTAATCGTAAGTTAAAAATATTCCGTCGTAGTATTAAAAATGCTAAGGTAATAAAGGAATTTGTTCGTTTGGAAAAAAAGTAACGGGAATTATTTACCGAAATCGCTGCATCGATATAAGCCGCAGTCTTAACCGACTAATTTGGCGTTAATATTACCGATTAATCCAATCCTTATAACGTAAACTAAGATACATTTATAACGGGTTCCGGCGTTGTTAGTGAAAGTTCTTTACAAAACACTAGGCGTTTATAAAAATTTTAACGAGTTTTTAAGTATTTTCGGAATTTAAGTAATTTTTTTATTTGATTAAGTACTTAATAAATCCGTCCTTTTTGCGTACGTCCAGGATTATCTTTGCTTCGTATATTAGTATCTTGTTTTTACCTTATTTTTTTCGTTCTGTATTAATTTTAATAATATTTATTATTAACTTAAGTAAGAAAATATAAAAGATTAAATAAAGATTAACTTTCGGAAATAACTTTAATTCGTAATTATTTTTTAAGATTCTCGTAGCAATTTTGTATAAACCGATACATATTAAATCGAACTTTTAATTTAAGCGTTTAGTTTTGATATTTTTCGTAATTAGGTAAACTATGTTTTCCTTCGAAAAGATTGGTTTTTTTAACTTTTTCTAGTTATAATATTTTTTCATCTAGTTACGTACGAATTCAAGTTTTATTTTTATTTCTGCGTATACCTACCTGAATTATTCTGATATTAAGATTGCCTTAACGTTAACTGGACCGTCGTTGCATATCTCTTTATAGACTTCCGGTATGAAGCCAAAATTGGCATTTGCTGGGGTTATCTTGATGCTTTCGTAAGTTCCATTAGTGTGACTAAATACTTGTATAGTTCGTATTTCGTTCTAAAAGCCGTTTTCCATTTATGTCCTGGCTTAATTCGAATCAGGTTATACTCGTTTTTAAGGTCCAAAGCGGTAAACCATTTGGCTTTTTATAGGCGGTCCTTTATTTCGGTAATTAATAATAAAGGTGTTTTATTTTTGACAGTAATGTTATTACTAATCGTAATTTGCCTTTTTTTGGCATAAAAAACATAGGATATCTGGTTAAAAACGTAAATCGTCGAATTTATCCTTTTTGAAATTTATCTTTTAGGTACTTTCGTAAAATATAAAGCTTTGCTTTATTTAAATTGTAAATAGGATAAAACTTAAATAAAGTGCTTTTTTAAAAAGTTATTTTATAGTTTTATTCGCTATGTTCTGATAATTTCGTTTCGAGTTCTTTTTGAAATAATCGCTTATATTTTCGATATTGTGGTAATACATTAGCCATGTTCTTTTCTGGCTTTTCGGGCTAGTATTCTAGGATTTCGTTTATATCGCAAAGTTATACCCGGATAATAGCTATAATACGTCGAATACGTGTATTATGTCTTTTTCTTTTTTTACATTTTATTTCTTTAAATAATAAGGTTTTTATTATATTTTTATACCCACATTTATCGTTTTTCTTTCTACCAATCAAATATAAAGATTTCGTTCATATTTTTTTTTTGCTTGCTAATAAAGTATAAAATAAACTTTACCTGGTTAATACTTCAATCGATTAAAGGGTTATATTAATATAACCATGGTGTTTTTATGATTATGTTGTAATTTCTTAACGAAACTATGTTAAAATTAACTATTTGCATTCGTTTTTAAATAAAAATCTCGAAATAATTAATTTTATGAATAATCTTTCTATTATCGTAAGTAAATGCCTAACCTTTGATATTTTCGATAATATAAAGGTTTTTTAATTTTTTATAGCAATTTAAGCTACTTTACCAACTTCGAAATAATGTAATTAACGTTTAAAGCTCCGTAATCCATTATTACGGTATACTAATATATGCTAATTCGTATTTTCAAGGTAACAGGGTTGTTATTAGCTTTTATCATTATATTTGCAAGGTAACTATATAGGTCCAAGCCTGGAATATAAGGCTGAGCCAATATATAGAAATCATGTTACGATTAATTTTTACGATAAATATTATACCTAATATCTTTAAATACGATAACTTTTCAAATGGTTTTTCACGGTTTGGATAGATTACATATTTTAATCCCGTACCTCACTCCGATTCTAACTAATACGTGGTTGCCGATAAGCTTCGGCCCTGGTAAACTTTATACCCGTTAGCTACAGTTTAGCAGGGTTTTTAAAAGTCTTATAAACGATAACTTTATACGGTAAACCTTAAAGATAAACCTTAAAAGCGTATGAAAAACTTTGTAAACCCTCGCCAGTTTTACGGCTAGAAATTTTAACTTTAATCGTTTTTATAATATCTTTTTAAGTTCCCATTTATCAAAACAATAACCGAATATAATATGTTACGTAATTCTTAATATACGATGCCGGTTTTCCGTAACGGAAAGGTTTACGTAAAAACTATTACCTTTACAATAATTAATCCCAATAAAAATACCGGATTTTTTAAGGCCATCGACGTTATTGTCGACTTGGAAAAGTTTTTACAAAAAAATCGAATTCGGTTCTTTATTTTCGGATATTATATAAGTTTCCAAAACAAAAATAACCAACTTTCCGAATAGCCTATACGGCACAATTTTACTTTGGCAAAAATATTGCTAATAAAACTGCAGGCGGATAATAATAACGGGTTGGAAAATTCCGAAATCCAGCTGTTAAAACATTATACGTTAAAGGATTACGAATATTAGTTTGCTCGGCTACTTAAAACCGCGAGGAACTTCCAGAATTCCGAAAGGAATCGACGTGGATAAAAGCACGACTAGGCAATCTGGAGTCGCCTTGGAGTAAGACATCTGCGAAACGGAAGGGGGTAATAAAGCTAGGAGTTCAGGTAGCAATCTATCATTTTGTCTAAGTGTATATACGGTTACGTCTTTTCGAGAAAGAAATCGTTATATTTAAAACCATTTTAAGGAGTTTTTATTGCTGCTCCCGGCTTTCGTTATCCTAAAGCTCTTTTATAGGTATATTTCGTTTTTCGTTTTATATGTTTTTCCTTTAAAAGAAATCAGAAAATGCTACCATGTAAAGATACGCGAAAACGTTTTGTTAATAATTGGTATTGTAATAATATATATTACTAAGTTCTATCTTAACTAGAACTGATTTATCCGTTTTGATATACGGGCCACCCAGTTGGTGGCATATTAACGCATCAAACTTTAACAAAAACAAACCTGACAGAAAAGTCTAGCTATTTTAATCCGATTTTATAAATAAATTAACTAACTTAATTCCAAAAGACTTCCAAATAACTTTTCAAAAACGCTAATAACAAACGCCAAATTACTGCTAAATCCTAATCTAGCTTATTTAGACTTTATTAATCAATACTAAAAAATCGGTTCTATTTTATACGTTTTAATTTATACGCAACTCGATATATCCGTTACAATATCTTAAGTTACTCGATTTAACCTCAATTTTAATAACGCATATTATAAAACATCTAATTGTATTATACGATATTTAATTAGTATAAAAACGCTAACGTTATAATTCGGTAATAAAAACTCGATTAATACTTAAAACAACGTTTTTTATATATATAATAAAATCAATCGAAAAAACTCGTACATTATATTGTAAAAACTATTTTAAAAAACATTAAAATAACGAACTAATCAACAAAATATAGTAATTACTTCCAGCTTTTCATACGCTTTTAAGGATTATCTTTAAGGTTTACCATGCAAAGCTATTCTCCGTAAGGCCTTCAAGAACCCTGCTGAACCCCAGCGGGCATAAGGTTCACCAGGGCCGAAGCTTGTCGGCAACCACGTATGTAAGCCTTCCAAGCCGACATCGGTTGAGAAATTACGTGCTTACTTGGGGCCCAGCAGTCGGAATCGGAGTGAGATACGGAACTAAGGTATACAATCTATTCTAACTATGAAAACCGTTTAAAGAGTTATCGTGTTCGAAGATACTGGATATAATATTTATCGTAAAGATTTTATTATATAATCCTTTTCTGTATATTGGTTTAGTCTGGCAATTAAGGCTTGGATCTAACTTTACCTTATATAATAATTACTTTCATAACCAAAACGAAATTATTATGCATTACGTAAGTCATTAAAAAACCTTATTTACTTTCCGGTTAATCAAAAAACCAAAATTTAATTTAAATATAAAACGTTTAAATATATAATATAATAATTAATAAACTATATAACTTATTAACGCTAATGTTACCCTTTTATAAACAAATTTATAATACGTAAATATATATAATTATTAATTACAAAAAACGACCAAAAAAGCCCAATTAAATTAAATTATACGTTAATAAGCAATATATTAATTAATAGACTAACTAAAACGCTGTTACGAAAAACCTTTAACTATTTTTTAAAAAATAAATAAAATTAATAAATATTATAAAAATAATAAATCTGGGAGGAAAATCGTTAAAAACGATTTCGAATAAAAGATTAATTAATTAAAATAATATAATAACCGCGAAAAGTTATAAAATAAATAGCTATAACTTTAAAAAGTAATACAATATAAAGATTAACGCTCCGAATTCTTCAAAACGTTAAAAAGGTATATCAGCTAGCCAGATATACTAAAGCACGCTAATTAAAGAAGCTATACTTTAATCAGAAAATAATTATTCTGTTACTAGGCTACACAAAAGCAGTACGCGTACAAAGAAGCTGCGCAATTAGCTATATACAGCAATGCAACTATCTTCTATATTTACTAATTATAGAGTACGCCAAAGACTGCAGCCTTGGCAGGCTCATAAATAATTAACTATTTTGCTAATTCTATACGGTTAATTTTTCATCTTTAATATTATATTTTAATACGTAACATAACGAGAAAATGAACAATATATAAATTATTAATTTTATAACCGAAACGGAATTAGTATCTTTTATATAAGCTTTTAAAAAACCTTATTTAACTTTTAATTAAATAAAATATTAAATATTCATCTAAATATAAGAGATTTAAATATATAACAATACGTAAATATACATAATTAGTAATTATAAAAAACAACAAAAAAACTTAATTAAATGTATATATATATTTAGAAATAATATATTAATTAATAAACTAAACTCTTAATACGAAAAGTTTTTACATACTTTAAAAAGCAGTTAAATTTAATACATATTACAAAAACCTTAGACTAGTATAAAAAATTACTAAAATCAATGTTTAATAAAAAAGTAATTAATTATAAATATATAATTAGCGAGAGAAAATAAATAAAAACCTATAACGTACTACACAAGCAAGCTGGCCATATAAGCGAGCTGGCCAGATTTCCCAACTTGCCAACCGTTTAACTTTAATTATGTATTTTCCAACATCAACAATATGGAACGGCTTACAAAAGAAGCTAGAATGAACCTAGCCGTTTAGGCAAAAAGAAAAACCCCGAAACTTAGTTATGCGAAACTTAGTTCTATATATAAAGTTTCTGCATTTACTTTAAAGACGTGATGTAACTGTTAGATATAGGGGATGTCAGTTGCATTGTTGTATTCAGCTAATTGCGCAGTTTCTTCTGTACGCGTACTGCTTTTGTGTAGCCTAGCAACGAAACAATTATCCTCCGATCAAAGCGTAGCTAGGGTGCTTTAACATCCTGGCTAGCTGACATACCCCCTTAACGCCTTAAAGAATTCGGGGCGTTAATCGCTATATTTTTATTATTTTTTAAAGCCACAGCTTTCTATTTAACCTTTCTTCCGGTAATTATATCCTCCTGATTAGCTAATTCCTTATTAAAAATTGCTTTTAACGTTTTCCTCCGGTAATCCAAAACCTCTATAATATTCACTAATCCTAACTGCTCTTTAAAGTGCCTAAAAAGTTTTTATAATAGGGCTTTAATTAATCTATTAGCTAACATATCGCTTATAAGTGTATAATCTACTTTAATTAGGCTTTCTTTTGTTATTTTTCGTAACTAGTAGTTATATATATCTACGTACCGTAACTTTGTTTTTAAAAAAACGACGTTAACGTTAATAAACCGTAGAATTTGCTAATTGTCGTATTATATATTTAAGGGTCCTATATTTAAGTTAACTTCCAGCTTTTTAATTAATTAAGAAGCAAATAAAGCTTTTTTAGTAGCTTGCGTAAAGAATAATAATTCCGTTTCGGTTATGGAAGTAATTACTGTATTTTGCTTATTTGTACGCTATTTTATTATTCCTTTAAATAACTTTATAACGTAAGCTTAAGAATTTTTTCGATCGAATATATTATCTACAAAAAAAGTATCGTTTTAGGTATTTAAGGAATTTTCGTTACTTAATTATAACGCTAACGTTTTGATACCAACTAAGTACCGTATAATGCGATTAACTACTTTATGGTATACGTTATTAAGGTTTTAATTAAATCGGGCAAGTTTGGATATTACAACGAATATATCAGATCGCGTATAAATCGTAATATAAAAGATGGAACCGATTTTTTCTAGTATTTATTAACAAAGCTTAGATAAGCCAAATTAAAATTCGACAGTAACTTAACGTTCGCCATAAGCGTTTATAAAAAGTTATTTAAATTTTTTTAAAAATTTAATTTAACTAGCTTATTTATAAAATTAAATTGGAATAGTTAGATTTTTCGGTTAGGTTTGTTTTTAATTACTTGGATACCTAGGAATTATTATAAGTCCTTACCTTTTATAAAAGTATACCGTTTTTGTATTTATTAAATTAACCAATTAACGAAAGTTTAGTTTTTTTTTGTTATACGCGGCGACAATATCGTCGACGTAAAAGAAAAGTAATACCTCTTAACGAATAAAGCAATAAAGTTTATAAAAAACGGGTTTAAGTTTTAAGTTTTTAAACGTATTAATGAAATCTTTTTACCAAAGCAATGGCAATTTTTTTAAGCTGTATAAGGCCTTTTTAATTAAAAATATCCTGTTACATTAAAGGTATCCCGGAAGTATTTTTATAAAAACTTTATAAAGTAGATTCGCGTTAATAAAAGCGTTTATAACATTATATTATTTAAATTTTAAATCGAACTTAGCCGTAATAACTATCAGAGCTTTAAAGAACCTTCCGGTTAAAGTGAATACGTATATATCGCCATAAGCGTTTTTAAACTATTAATTACTTCGTATTACGAAACGGGCCTTGCATTTCTTGAACCAGTTATGTTTATTAAATTTGTAAACGTATACTTACATATATCTTAAAACCTGTTTCCTTTTAATAACGGATTAATCGACGATCTTTTAAAATTATATGTTTTTATAATTTTGTAAGTAGGCCTTTTTAACTTTTAGGAATAACTTCCTTAACGGGTATATACTTAATTTTTTATAACTTTTCGGTAATAACGGTAAGTTTTGCCTATATATCCGGCCCTGTAATTTAAGTAACATCTTTACTTTTAACTTTATTTGTGGTATATTGAAACTTTTCCGATTAAGGTAACGCAAATTTCGGGTTATTTTTTTCCTTAAGTTTCTGTAATTTACCGGCCGATTATCGATCGTATTAATAAAGTAAGTTTTCCGTTCCGCGTTAAACGTAGTTTCTTATATCTTATAATCGTACCGATAATTATTTTTTCGATGCGGAACGTACGGGAAATTTACGTTTATAATCTGTAAAAGGTTTTTGTTTTTTACCGTTATTTTAAGTTAAACAAGGTAATAAAAGTTTAGGGTTTTTTTTTATTTTTTCTGTCAGCGTAATAATTATAGTAATTATTAAGGCAGATGCTGGCGGTGGTAATAGTTTAGAGGACGGAAGTAATTCGAACATAACGGTCGTATAAGGATAATTAATTCTTTACGAATAGATTTGTTTTTCTTTATCCCGTACGTTATTTTAAACGCTTGTACTTTTTTAAAGCCATTTTTTTACTTAGCCGGTAACTAAATTATTTTATTTAAGTTTTTATTTTTTATATATAAAAAGTAACTATGGGCCTGATTAAATACGTAAACTTATTAGAGTAAGTTTTGTAATTCGTTTTCGGTAACGTAAAAAAGGTCGTTTTTTAAATTTTTGATGTTACCTGAAAAAGTAGCTTTTTCGTTAAATTATACGTTTTAAATGGCAATAATTTTATTCGTTAACGGGTTCCAAATTTCGTAAATATTAATTAATCGGTAGCCGATAAAGAAGCTTATTTACGTTTTAGGATTTAATTTTTAAAACTTTTGTTTCTTCTTCATAATAACGGTCGTTATAACGTAAGCTATATAGCCGTAAGCTCGTAAATGGGCTTGTTAAAGCTTACGATTAAGTACTGGAACGCCGTTTTTGTATATTAAATAAATATAATAAACCTCGTATGGGGTTTATTAAAAAAGAACGTATTTGGAGGTACGGTTATATAGGTATACCGCAGCTTTGAAAATATGTACGATTAAAAACGAAGGTAACTTAACGCTATTTCGCATAATAATCGCTTTTTTTAATTACATCCCTTAAACGTTCCGTACCCCCGTTCTAGGCCTGGGTATACGGTATTAAGGGCTTAAGCTTAATATTAAAAGAAAGTAATTAAAGGATATCTCGAAATAGGTAATTTTTTAAAATTTCGTTATCGTATTCGATTACCTATAAAAAAACCTTATCTCGGTTTTTTAGGACGCTTAGCAGGTATCGGAACGTAATAATTAATATATTTTGCTTTCGGCTTTTAAGGTAAATATCTTAATAAAGCCTAAATATTTATCGGTAACGAATACAACGTATCTGTATTTTTTAGGGTTTTTTTCGAAGTTAATAAAATTAATGGCTATTTTTTATGCTAATTAGGAAATTTTTTCCTTAAGTTCGTAACGTATTTATTTTTTAGCCTTCGCTTTGCTATATACTTAACATTCGACAGTTATAAAACCTTTTAGCCGTATTTTCTTATTATAGGATTATAACTAAATTATTATTTTAAAGCTTAAATGCCTTAATTGCAGGTATTACAAAATACCGTTACCGGTACGCGGCGGTTTCGGCGTCGAAAAGTTAATATTTCGTTTATAAATAACCAGGGTTACAGAAAACGTTATTACATTAATATCTTCGATAACAAACTGATTAAATTTATTTTTTAAAATAGCTATAACTTGATTATATTTATCTTGAATGTAATTATTAATTCTTCGGTTATCTTACCAAAAATCTTTTTTTCGGAAATATCGAAATAATACTAAATTATAGGCGAATTATTCGTAATAAGTTACGTCATATAACCGTAACGTTTTTATACCGCTAGGGCTTCGAAATAACACATTAACCTTTCCGTACTTTCTAATCGGGATAAAGCTGTTACTTACGTTTACCCCGTCGCCTTATATTATTAATCTAAAAATTAAAAACCTGCTAATAAAGTTAAAAATGGACAAATTCCGTAAAAAATAAAACGATAAGCTTATAATAACCCGTTAATTAATAATCAAGAAGCACGTTAAGATTCGTTTTATTCCCTTTAAAAGTTAATTTATTTTTCGTATGGTTAACTTATCCATAAATTTAAATATTCGGTTAATTTTTTCCTTTAAGAATTAATTAAAAACTATCCGATTTCGGATTAATTTTTCGGTTATCTTGCTAAATATAAATTTTGCTAGAACTTTATTAAGAAACGCATAATAACATTAGGGCAGTAAGTAAAATAAACTTAAGTACGTTTTGCAACGAATCCCTTAAGCATCTAATTCGTTACGTTTTCGCTTGTTAAAACTTCGGTCCGTACGGATATCTTTATAGCTACCTTATTTCGGACCTCGTCCAGGGATTCTTCTTTACGGTTAACGGTTAAAAAGTTTATTATCTTCTTAATTAGGATTATCCTAATCAGCAGGGTTTGTAAAAACCCCGTAAAAAGTCGGAAACGATAACTTTATATTTCGTAATATAAAAAGAAAATAGGTTATAATCCAATAATCCAAAAGGTTAGCCGTTATTTTTTGGTAACTAATCGTTTCGTTATTAATCTTAACCTTTTTTACCATCTAAAAAATAATTATTTAAGTTTCTATAACGGAAGTTAAAGCTATACATAAATCGTTAACCTATATAACTGTTGCTTTCGTCTTTAAAACGCCGTATCGTTATCTCTAAGCTATTATTTGTTGTTATTTCATAACTTACTCGTTTATAATCTTGCTTAACTTTGCGGTTTATTTTAGCCTTTTTCGGTATTTTCGTTAGGTATTAATTAGGAGTTTGTTATCGTATATCTTGCCGGATTCGGCCATTTTGGCGTATTATTTCCATAGGTTTTTCCTTAGAAAAAACTTATCTTTTTAATTGCTGGAAATACAAACTCCAAAACCTATTTGGTAAAATCGTTAATATTTTTTCGGAAGGTATTATATTTGCAATCCTTATAAATATACGCCGTAAAGTTTTAATTATAGGCTTGTCTGCCTTTTATAGTTATCTTAAGAGTATTTATTAAGTACTTTATAAAATCGATTTTTTCAGTAGTTTTTTTTAAAGATAAAAAAAAGATAAGGTATTAGTTCGCGTTATATAGCGAATTCGTCTTTTCGAATAAGAGGTAATATCGGGTTTTATAAGTTTAACAGGTTACGGAAGTAACTACTCAGGATCGATAAAGTCTTATATATCAAACGCGTACGTTTTAAATTAGAATTCGCCTTTAAAGCGGTCCTAATCCTTGAGTTCCTTATAAATAACAAAAGATATAAACAGTACGGTTATTATTATTGTTATTGAAATATATTAAAATAATTGCTTAAATTAAGCGAATAAGACTTTTAATTGTCAGATATAGGGGATGTTAGTTGCGTTGTTGTATTCAGCTAATTACGCAGTTTCTTCTATACGCGTACTGCTTTTGTGTAGCCTAGCAACGGAATAATTATCTTCCGATTAGAGCGTAGCTAGGGTGCTTTAGCACCTTGGCTAGCTGACAGTAACGGTATACCTAACCGAGCTGATATTTTTCCCAATTCGCGAAAATTGACGCCGACCGAAGAAAAATCGATTGTCGACCGAATTTTTGATTTAGATACGCGAGCATTTCCTGTCCGGCTTTAGCATATTGAAGATATGGCGAATTTGTTGTTTGCTTAGCGCGTTACGATATACGTCGGGGTTAATTAAGCGTCGAATTTTGTTCGACGGCAAAAAAAATTCCAGACGCGTTTAAATCGAAAGATTAATTATTAAAGGGTATTATGCAAAGATTCAAAAGTATTTTGCAAATAATTCGAATTAGTTCGGGTTATAATTGTAAAATACGGTATCGCAGAAAAGGATATTTACAATTTCGACAAAACGGGTTTTTTAATGGGGTTTTTGATGGTATGCGGTATGGTAATTACAAACGCCGAAAAGCGTGGAAGATTTAGATAGGTTTAATAAGGTAATCGGGAATGGGTTATAGTTATATAAGCTGTTAATTCGTAAGGTTGGGTTATACCGTTATTTATTATTTTGGCAGGGAAAATTTATTTTCGATTTTAATATTGCGATAATTTATTATTACCTAATTAAAAGGTTAAGATTAATTATAATGGTTAGATAATAAACGAATTAAATTTAAAATAGATTTAATATTTCGATAAATATATTCGAACGCGTACGAAAAAAACGAAACGTTTTTTTATTTTCGACGGTTACGAAAGTTATTATTTGATAGAATTTAAAGAATACTGCGCGAATAACGATATTATTACGCTTTGCATGCCTTTTATTTTTTTTTATCGGTTTTAACTTTTCGACGTATTTTGTTTTTTGTTTTGAAGCATACGTATGTATTTTATATCGAAAATTTAATACGACGTTATTATACTTATATCGTTAAAGAAGATTTTCTCGCCAGTTTTTTCGACGTGTTTAAAGTTGTTATAACGTCCGATAATATTAAATCCGGCTTTGTAAAAGCTGGATTTATTTTATTTAATTTTAATAACGTTTTTTCCGATTTGGAAATTTTTCCAGCTGTATTTACGCCGACCGTTTTGCTACTTACTTCCGCCGGTTCCATTTTTTCCCTACCGTCGAAAACCCCTCGAAATATCCAAAAAAAAAAAAAAAACCGGGATAATATTTGTAAAGAAAAATTAGAAATTACCAAGGGAACTTGCCAATAAAAATAGTTAAATCGGTTAATTTTTTGACAAAAAGTAACTTGATACTTTTATACGAAAACGTGTTTTTTTTTAAAAACCGTTAAATTACGCGAAATTAATTTTTTTTTAGCAAACGCCGAAGGATTAAAAATAAACGTTTTTAAAAAGGAAAAATACTTATTATATAAAAGGGATAAGTTTTCCTGGCCGAAAAAGAAAGGGGTGGTAAAAAATCCCAGCCGATAACAGCAGAGGGTAGTTGTTATAAGAGGGTTAAGACGAAGGAACGGAAATGTGGCGTTTGCGGTAAGCCCGGACATAATGCGCGTATTTGTAAAAAGGCTGTAGATACGTCTAGCGACGAAGAATCCGATTAATTTAAATTAATTTATTACGTTATGGTTATATTATTTAGATTTGTTGTCGCGAAGTGCCAAAATCCGGCCAGTTCGCTTGTATGGCCAGCTCGTTTGTATGGTACGTTAATTTTAAAAATATTAATATATAACGATTCATTTCTTATATTTTTTAAAACGTTAAATAGATATATTAACTAGCTAGATGTATTAGAATATCTTAACTAAAAAAAGCTACATTTTAATTAAAGAATATATATTCCGTTACTAGGCTATATAAAACAGTACGTATGTTAAGCATTTACGCAATTAACATCTTTATATTTAATAAAAGATTACGTTTTAATTGAAAGATATATATTTCGTTATTAAGATATTTAAAGCAATACGTATGCGAAGCATATACGTTATACGGAATATAATAACGTAACTAACATCTTTTATATCTAACATAATCGCTTTTATATCTGCCGAAAGGGGATAAGAAGTTAATGTCTAGTACTTACTTCCTGAATTTACCCATTTTCTAAATCGGATTTTTGTTTTTTTAATACCTAGTGTTTTTATTAATATTTTCTAATAACTTAATTTATAACGCGTTTTTGAAATTTTAATTTGCAATAAGGCCTGACGATAAATAGTGTATGTAACTGGCCTTGGTAGAAGTTGTTATAAACGCTAAGTAAAAAATTACGGTTAATAAATAAAATATAACAAAAAGTACCTTATTTACGTAAAAGAAAAGAGTTAAATTTTATGTTTAAGGTTATTAATATTAATAAACCTTTAACTTTTTATTAAAAAAAAGCTAGCGAAATAAATATTAAACGAAAGAATTAATAAAAAACGCTGTACGATTTTAAAATACGTTAAATAACGGAATATATTAACTAAATAAATAAAAGCGTTTATTTTTTTTAGGAAATACTGGGTTAAACGTTTTATTAACCGGTACTTAGCGTTTTAAAAAAAGTTGTAAAAGTTTTTCGAAACTTTCCGCGTATTTTTCGATTTTTAATAAAATCCGAAATTTTCATAACGTTTTAAAGTTATCGTTTGCGAATTAAAAATTAAGAACGAAAATATCGTAAATATAAACGAAATAAACGTATAAAAAAGCAAAATTAAGAAAAAGAAAATAATTAGAAACGTTTTTACGAAACGTAAATTTCGAAAGGTTTCCGAAGTAATAATTTAAGTAACGATAATCGAAGTTATTACGGTTAACAGCCGATAATTAATATCTGTAATGATTTTTACCGGTTTAATTTTTTAAGAATAATAATTTCCGCGTTATTTTTCCGAATAAAAATATATAATTAATAAATCGGGTTAAATAAACGTTAAAATTACGTTCGAATAATTTCGGAAAATGTATTTTCCTAAAACAAAACTTTTTAATCCGAACGATTAAAAGCTTTTTATTTTAAATTAATATATTATTTATATTACGGTCGAATTTATAACTAAATATAAACAGAATGAAATACGTTATTTATATATAGCTTTATATAATTTCTATATTATATAACTGTTTAATATCGGGATATTTGTTACGTTAAAGCAATATTATTATAAATAAACGTTAAATTTCGGGTTTTTTATAGTTTTGGTTTTAATTAATAAATAATGTTTTTTTAAAAGCGTATCGTAAAGTTTTTAAAAAAGCATTTAGTTTCCGAAATATATATTTGGGTTTTAAAGCAACAAATACTTCGTTATTTAACGTAAATAAACCGTTTTAAAACTCAAAAATAGTTAGAAAACTTTTACGTTAATAAATTTCGAAATTAATAACGATTTTAAAGTTAATAACGGCTTTATTTAAAGGGCGTTTTATAATGTAATATATATTCAAAAAAGGCAAAAACGTCCTAAATTAATTCCGGGTTATTAATCTGTAAAAAGGCGTTATTTTTCGTAATATGTAAACTTTATTCGGAAAGATTTCCAAAGCTTTTAATTTTAAATTCGTTAAAATTGCTTCTTTGTGTTATAATAATAAAAATTTAAAGAAATAACTAAAAGCTTTAAAGGTTTAAGGGCGTATTATAATGGTTAAGGACTTTAACGATATATTCCCGAAAATTAAGCAGATTATAAAAGTTAAGGAAGCTGTTAAAGCTTCCGTTAAACGGTACGAGTAACGGTATACGAAGGACTTCCTGGAGGGGGTTATGGAAATCGGTTGGAGGTTAATGGAGGACATGTAATTCGAATAGTAATTAAAATGAATTAATAATATATTGTTTTTGTTGAGATATTGAGAAGTGTTGTTAGTGATACCTTCGTATTTGGTGTTGCGGACCAATTCAGGAAGTGGGTAAATTCAGGAAGTGGGTACTAGACACTAGTTGCAACAATTTTCTAGCCGTGGGTCCTAAGTTTTGCTGGTCATGGCGAATTGAACCACGGCTAGAAAATTGTTGCGACTAACTCCTTGTCCTCTTCCGGCGGATATACGATTAGATGGTTAGAAAGATAAATGGTAGATAAGGAATGTCGCAGGTTGTATTCTGCAGCCCACACCGGCAAAGCCTGCCATAAAGCTTACCAGCCGGCAACGCCTGCATGCACAAATTGCCGACAGTATCAATTAATTTGTCCACGACCTTGAGTGGAAATTCCTTATGCCATGATTGCGGGATCTACAACGATCCCCACCTCTCTGCTTAGTGGCACCAGCACTCTTCTCGGCCGCGAGCGGGAACCTGCTGCTGATTTCGATTTGCTCTTGATTGTCTCTGCGTTCTCCTGCTAGCGTCACGCTGCTCCACCTTTACCAGTATGAACAATCACAATCGCTGTTGCCGTTCTGGCAAGTGGTTTTGCGGATGCGATAAGACTGTGGCGGAAAGTGGCAAAGATATGATTATAGCCAGGTTTCAAAGCGGGTTCAATGCAACTTGTCCGCCGAAAAGTCAGTTGCCCCTGCGGAAGCTATTCTACCACTTCTTTAGCTTATTAAAGACCTGAATGTAGAATGGACGTGCGAAATCCAGGACAAAGATGGTTCGAGTCTTTTCTACCTCCTCGGGGAAGACGACAGCGAAGGCCGTGAGCGGACGGAAGGGAACCGCGGCGGCCCTTATCCACAACAGATGCGGACAATAAACCATCCAATGTTGGAGGCAGGACTCGACGATGTCCACATAACCGGGAATGGGAATAACCTTAACAGTACGTAAACCACCTGCTCAAGCACATGGGGAGGCTGTAACAGTGGAGGACATGTATTTCCTTAAACAGCAAAAAGTGGCATGAGCATACAAGGCTGACCCTGGACACTAACCAAGCAATACAAATGTTCCAAAATATTTGGAACAATGGAACTACGGTCTTCGCCTCGGAGATGCCTCCAGGGTCCTTCGACAATATCTGGGGCAACAGTGCACGGGTCAACATGAATAGTAATGAGCGGCTACGTCTGATCAATTTCATGCTGCGTCTGATCCAGCTATTCGCCAACAACTAATTTCCATACCCTGCCTATGTCAGGCACTGGATTCTTCCCTCGTTCTTCCAGCAGCGAGTGTCGCTACTGAGCCTTGGACAAGAGCAATATGGCATAAAACTCTGGTTCAATCTTGGTATCCTGCTCCAGGTGTATATAGGAACCCAGCTTCACGTCCTGGCCCAAGATGGATGGGTTTGTGTTGTCCACATGGCGCACTGGTATGACGTCTATGCTGGACCCTTTCGGCACGGGTATTTTGTATGGATCGCGGAAGTGGGCCGCGGTGATACGGGTTTCCACTGTAGGCGACTAGTGTGTGGTTCATATGTTAGTGGATATCGAGTTATTCGTTAGAATAAAACTGTACCCGCTTGGCTTGTCTGGCGAAGAGCCGTAGGAATTCATTGGCTTCTTCCTTCAACCGGTCGGTTTCCTCGCACATGGCAATCCCGTCGACGGGCTTGAAGCTAGCCTGCTTCAGCCATTCCCCGAGCGATACCAATGCTCCTGTTGCCTCGTTTGACAGTTTCTGGATGTCGCCGTGTATTGCAGTCATAACTCTCTTTGTGGGAATGAGATTAAGTAAGTACGTCCTCAATTTGAGTGTCAAAGATGTACTTTGTTGCATCGGATGACGACGCGGAGAAGTTCTATATGTGGCTTTTTCTTTTTCCGAGGCGACGGGTGGAGTGGGGTCGGCCAGTGCTTCAGGGGTCGTGGACACAAAATTCGGCGCACCTCCAGGACCACCCTTCAAAAATCGTATAAGCAGCAACTTGTGAGTTTCAAAAGCCAAATATATATGGCTGACGCCCGGCTATTTCAAAACGTTTCTGTTTATTCAGATAATACTTTTCTGATTTTTTATATACGTTGTTCCTGCCGTTAAATCTGGGTGCGAACTGTTTAATATATTTTGGACACTGCGCCAATTTTTGGTCTACGACCTGGTGGTTTCTTGGGGGGGTCTGCGGGCAGGAATCTTTCACTCTCTGTTACTGCCCGGATAGCAGCGTCAACTCCCAAGCCTGTAGTATATATCTCCAGCATGCACAGCTCAAGCTGTACCAGACGTACCCAATGTGCCTAATACGCTACCTTGTTCTCGACAAGGCTTTTTCAAATTGGGTACAGCCGCACGTACGCTAACGTCTCTACTATGGAATCGGGCATATATTACTGCTAAAACACTGTCAGGTACCAGTGGGTCGCGCTAGTAACCAACTACGCTACCCAAATTAGGTGTAGATTGTAGATCGGTTAATGGCAGGTACATGCGAAACCTCCCAGCCCTTTTGCAACCCTTACTCCAAGGTACCTAGGCTATTATTAACTGGGTCCCCTAATACTAAACAGTGTTTTTAACGTTACTCCTAACAGCATAGTAGGCTCCATGTAAGCGCGGCTAGAGAAATTCCTTCGACCACAGAGCCTTGTGCTGCATATCATATCAACTCTTCCGTTGGACGTCGGGTCGTGGACAAAACAATGGGGACAAAACAATGGTTACACCTTACTATTACCGCTCTTAAGCGTCAGCAAAATCATATCAATGGATAAGCCATTTTAGGGCTGCCGACTTCAGAATATATACATTACTTCAATACATCAATAAATAGCCAAACCCACAATGTTAATAACTTTTTTTAAAGCATATTGGTTGATTTTCTAAAATCTTTCCAAACAGTTGCAGCGGATTAAGTTGCTCTAATGCAGGGTGAGGGTGTGTCAATTATTTTGTCCACGACCTGGACGCTGCGCCGGGCAGCAACATGCGTCCGACTCTGCCACCAGCCAGTGGAACATCACCCTGCACGAAAGTGAAGGGAATAGCTGGGAACAAGGCATAATCGGTGAGGCTTATTTATACATATGTTAGGATTGCTAGAAAACAGCCAACATGCACAAGCAACTCACAACTATATCTTCATTCTCGAGTTCAAGGACTCGACACCACTCACCACTCCCGTACCCGACTGTAGTTATCAAGGCGTCGCGGCCCCAAGTCTGAGCCCTAAAGGATGAGTGGCGTGGAGATCATTGGCACAACTGCAGCCGCATGCCAGTTCATCTCCTACACAATTAGGGCCATCTGGGGGATCAATGAACTGCGCGAACGGATCAAGGAAACACCTGCCAAAATCCAGGACTGCCGAGACCAGCTTGATGAGTTGGCAGATACAATATTACAAATCAAGCGAAATGAGGCTCTTCACACTGAAATCATGCAGGATGTGCTGGAAGGCATTACGAAAAGGACCGGGGAAATCGCCGGCTTACTACAGAAAACTCCGAACCCCGGCCGCACCACCCTGCTCAAGAGAGCCGCAAGTTTCAGAAGTTTTAAAAACGTGGAGAAGACCCTACGTAATAAGTTCGACGCATTGGAAACGGCCAAGACAAATCTCCTCCTGCTCATGATGAATCAGTCACGGAGCTCCACACCATTATCTCAAATCCGAGGCGATATGTCGATACAGCCAAAGGAGATCGTGGACAATTACACCAGACCCAGTGGCTGCCAACTCAGTCCTTTTAGTAGGTTACAGGGGCCCATGACGAATGTCATTCCACTAACGTCCATTAGCACCTGAACTAAGTCCTGGTTATCGTGGTCTTGTGTCGCAATTTGACCAGTCGCAGCCGTTTTCTGTTGGTCGTTTTTCGTGTCGAGTCCTAAGACATGCACTTGGCTACCCAACTATAAAACATTGACCAAAGGCTGACTTTTACTGGTGTTGACCTCCAGGCCATTCCAATCCCGCAGACGGTGGCTGCTCAGATGTCCTATCCGTTCACATTCCCGACCACTGGGACTTTCAACGTCATGCGGGGCGTCGATATAAAAGGCGATAGGAATAATATAGCGTCTTCTGGTCTAGCCCAAGTAGTCAGGGAAAACATCAATAGACAAGGACAGGACAACGACCTGACGGCAACGTTCACCACTCGCAACAGATCGTCTGGTGGGGAGGTGGATCCTGACGTGGATATGCCCGACGTCGTCAATCACCCATCCGGCAGTCAAGCCCCCACAGCAGAATGGCGAGCCACAACCGCCACGGCTTCATAACTTGCTGAAGAACAAGCTTAAACTTGGGGGAGTCAAGGCAAGGGTCGGGTTCGATGGGACTGTCAGAATGACGACTCCATCGTAGCGGTAGTGGCGGCAAAGGCGAAGGTCGTTGAGATCAACAGTCATAGATTGGTAGTTTGGTAGTCTTGGTATACCGTGAAAAATAGTTCTTGTTTTCGCCGCCCGCATTAATCGTTCTCGTTTTATTCCCCGGGCTCTTTCGCCTTATCAGTTGTACTTACAGAAGACGGGGTTTCCTTTGGCAGCCTAGCTAAGAGATGCCTCAAGTAGTATCCAGGAGAATAGGTTACGGTAGCGAGCTCAGGCCTTACCTCAGCTACTATGGTATCAGGCAAAATTTTTATTACGCCTTCAGGTACCAGTAGGTCGCGTTAATAGCCACGCCACCCAAATTAGGTATAGCGTTTGCAAGGGTTAACCGAAGATACATAGGAAAATTACAGCCTTTTTGTAACAACTTATTAAGCCCGAATTTAAAATTATTTAACGCATATTACTATTTAACATTATAAATATAAAAGCCTTTATCGAAGCTTTTACCGAAAATTTTAAATTAAGTAAACGTATTAAAAATATTTATACCAAACGTTTTATTGCCGAAAAACGCGTACGAATTTAAACCTTACGTTTTAATAATAATATAAATTATAGAAAAAATAAAGCAATTACCGGTTATTCGAAAATATAAATTAATTACGCTTATACAGCTATTTAAGTTATTCCGAAGCTATATATAAACCGCTGTCGCGTTATAAATATATAACAAAAAAACTGGTTAAATTCGTATGTATTTTAAAAATTAACCGTTAAATATATTAGCTTAAGTTATCTTAACGGTTATTTATAGGTGTTTTTGGAATATACGTTATTCGGAAAATCTTTTGCCGTTTCGGTTTCCGTTACCGTATTACCTACCGCAAACCACTTTTATTCGAAATTAATAAATAAAAACAATTTATTTAAAGCTTTAAATATTAAAATTAGACTTTTAAAAACTAATACCGGATAATATAATCCGATAAAACATAAATAATAAAAAGGTATTACTGGAAACAATACGTAACACGCTATATAAAAGAAAAATAAAACCAAACGTATATTATAAAAAACGTTAACAGAAAAGTAATAAAATATTTTAAAGTTGCTTTTCCAAAATAACCGGTAAAAGACCTGGGATCTTCTAAAAAAAAACTAAAGCAAATTAACGCTAATACGTATCAAAAATGCATAATTCTTATAATCGACAAATAACTTTAAATTATCAAGTAATATCTCTATCGCTACAACTTCATATTTATATATAATAGTACCCCGGGTTACGTAATAAAATTTTAAAACAAAAGCTAATCAACTATCATATTTCTATTAAAGCTTAACTTCTGTATTTATATAACCTTAACCTAATCGAAAATATATAAAACTAAATAAGAAATTATATTAAAAATAAAGAAAAACTTAAAAAATGTTATATAATAATTTTCGTATATATGTTAAAAAACGTTAAAAAAACAATTATTAAAAAATAACTATTAAACTTATTACAGAAAATGCCTACGCGTTATTAAGTTATTATTAACGCTTAAAAAAGTTATATAAAATATTAAGTTATTTTCTGTATTTATTTTCTGTATTTATTTTCTATATTTATATATATTACATATAACTTTAAATATTAAAAATAGAAATTAAAAATAAAGAAATTATTGCAAAATACTAATAAAATACACTAATACAAAATGGGTTATTACTAGGTGGATCTCGTAGCTTACATACTTAACAATATGATAAAAATTACCTATAATACTATAGTAGTTCAGGGCTCTGCTAGCTCGTTCTTTATTTTTTTCCAAAGTTTTTCAATATATCGCGCAAAGAAGCTAAAAATTAATCAATCAAATGCCGTATCCTCGTAAAAAGCCAATGAGGCCTGAGATTATGTTATGCGAACAAAGGTCTCGTTCTAATATCGCTACCAAAATCATCAACTTTTTTTAAAAAAAAAATTAAAAGATAAAAATAAAAATGAATTACTGCGTAACCAAATCATGTTCGTTAAATATACAACTTTATATACGCGTCGAATATAGGCTAATATATAGATAGGTATTTTTTTTAAATAGAAATTGCAGCTAATACGGCTAAATTTAGGTTTGGGAAATAGGCAACCCCAACGCCTTCATAATTACAACAGCACAACTGTCAGCTAGCCAGGGTGCTAAAGCACCTTAGCTACGTTCTGATCGGAGGATAATTGTTCCGTTGCTAGGCTACATAAAAACTGTACGCGTATTGAGAAGTGGCATAATTAGCTAAATACAACAACGTAACTGATATCCTTTATATTTGATAATTAAGAGCTTTATTCGTTTAATTTAAGCAATTATTAATTAATTAGCTGTTGTTGAGACGATATAGGCTGTATATTAGTAGTAATTTTCCTAATATATTTTAATAATAACAATAGCGACCGTACCGTTTATATTTTTTGTTATTTATAAGGAATTTAAGAACTGGAACCGTTTTAAAGGCGAATTCCAATTTAAAGCGTATGCGTTGGATATATGGGATTTTATCGATTTTAATTAGTTACTTCCGCAGCTTGTTAAACTTATAAAACCCGATATACCTTTTTATCCGAAAAGACGAATTTGCTATATAACGTGGATTAATACCTTATCCTTTTCTTTATTTTTAAAAGGAATTACCGAAAAAAATCGATTTTACAAGGTATTTAATAAATACCCTTAAAATAATTATAGAAGGTAAATAAGCTTATAATTAGGACTTTACGGCGTATACCTACAAGGATCGTAAGTATAATACCTTCGGAAAAAATATTAACGACTTTACGAAATAGGTTCTGGAATTTATATTTCCAGTAATTAAAAAAATAAGTTTTTTTTAAAGAAAGAACTTACGGAAATGGTACGTCAAGATGGCCGAATCCGGCAGAGTGTACGATAGCAAATTTTTAATATTTAACGAAAATACTGAAAAAGGCTAAAGTAAGCCGTAAAGTTAAGTAAGAAGCTAAACGAATAAATTGTGAAATACCAAGAAATAATGGCTTAAGGATAGCGATATAGCGTTTTAAAAACGAAAATAACAATTATATGAGTTAACGATTTATATATAGCTTTAATTTCTGTTATGGAAACCTGGATAATTACCTTTTAGATAGTAAAAAAGGTTAAGATCGACAGTAGAATAATTAGTTACTAAAAGATAACGGCTAACTTTTTGGATTACTAAACTATAACTTATCTTTTTTATTAAGGAATTTTAAAGCATCATTTTCAATTTTTTACGGGGTTTTTGCAAACCTTGTTAATTAGGATAATCTTAATTAGGAAAATAATAGATTTTTTAACCGTTAACCGCGAAGTAAACTTTCTAGACGAGGACCGAAACGAAGTAGTTAAAGAGGTTTTAATACGGATAAAAGCATTAATAAACGAAAACGCGAGAAATTGAATGCTTAAGATATATATTACAAGACGTATTTAAGCCTAATACATAGGTTTCCCTAATGTTATTACGCTTTCCTTAATAAAGTTCCAGCAAACTTTATATTTAGCAAAATATCTAAAAGATTGGTCCGAGATTGGATAATTTCCGATTAATCCTTAAAGGAAAAGATTAACCGAATATCTAAATTTATGGATAAAATAACTATATAAAAAACCGATTAACTTTTAAAAGGAATAAAACGAATACTAGCGAGTTACTTAATTATTAATTAATAAGACGCCATAAGCTTATCGTTTTACTGTTTACGGAATTCGTTTGTTTTGGACTTAAGGTTTATAATATACGTTTTTAACTTTATTAGTAAGTTCCTAAACTTTAAATTAACTGTATAAGGCGACGGGGTATACGTAGGTAACAGTTTTGTTCCGATTAAAGGTTATGGAAAGATTAATGTGTTATTTTAAAGCTTTAACAGTACGAAAGAATTGCGGCTATATAACGTGGTCTATTGCAAACAATTCGCCTATAATTTGGTATTATTTCGATAATTCTGAAAAAAAGGTTTTTGGTGGAATAACCAAGAGATTAATAACTATATTCGAAATAAGTATAATTAAGTTGTAATTATTTTAATAAATAAGTTTAATTAATTTGTTATTGAAAATATTAACGTAATAACGTTTCTCGTAGTTTTAGTTACTTATAAACGAAATATTAACTTATTAACGCCGAAATTGCCGCATACTGGTAACGGGACTTTATAATACCTGTAATTAAGCTATCTAGGCCTTAAAGTAATAGTTTAGTTGTAGTTCCATATTAAAAAAATCCGGCTAAAGGGTTTTATAACTGTCGAATATTAAGTATGTAACAAGGTAAAGGCTAAAAATCAAATACGCCGTAAATTTAAAAAAAAAGTTTCCTGATTAAGATAAAAAATAGCCATTAATTTTATTAATTTCGAAGAAAACTTTGAAAAGTATAGATATGTTATATTTGTTATTAATAAATACTTAGGTTTCATTTTCAATATTTACTTTAAAAACCGAAAGCAAGATATACTAATTATTACGTTCCGATACCTACTAAGCGTCCTGAAAAACCCAGATAAGGTTTTTTTATAAATGATTAAATACGATAACGAAATTCTAAAAAATTACCTGTTTTGAAATATCCTTTAATTACTTTTTTTCAATATTAAGTTTAAGCTTTTAATACCGCATATCTAGGCCCAGAACGGAGGTACGAAGCGTTTAAAAGATCTAATTAAGAAAAAGGCGATTATTATGCAAAAAGCGTTAAGTTACCTGTATTTTTGATTATATACATTTTTAAAGCTGCGGTATACTTATATAACCGTACTCCTAAATACGCTTTTTTCTGGCAGACCCTATACGAAATTTATTATATTTATTTAATATATAAAAACGGCATTCCAGTATTTAATCGTAAGCCTTAATAGATTTATTTACGAGCTTATGGTTATATAGCTTACGTTATAATAACCGCTATTATATATAAAAAAACAGAAATTTTAAAAGTTAAATTCCAAAACGTAAATAAATTTCTTCGTCGGTTACCAATTAATTAATATTTACGAAATTTAAAACCCGTTAACGAATAAAGTTATTACCATTCGAAACGTACAGTTTAGCAAAAAGGTTATTTTTTTAGGTAACATTAAAAATTTTAAAAACGACTTTTTTATGTTACTGAAAACGAATTACAAAACTTACTTCGATAGATTTACGTATTTAATTAAGCTTACGGTTACTTTATATATATAGAAAATAAAAACTTAAATAGAACTATTTAGTTACCGGTTAAACAAGAGAAATAACTTTAAAAAGGTACAGATGTTTAAAGTGACGTACGGGATAAGGAAAAGTAAGCCTGTTCGTAAAGAATTAATTATTTTTATATAACCGTTATATTCCAACCATTTCTATCCTTTGGATTATTGCTGCCGTTAGCGTTTATCTTAATAACTATTACGATTATTACGCCAACGGAAGAAATAAAAGAAGCTTTAAGGTTTTCTTACGTTATTTAATTTAAAATAACGGTAAAAACGAAAGCTTTTTACGAGTTAAAAACGTAAGCTTTTTGTACGTTCCATATTGAAAGGATGATTATCGATATAATTACAAAATATGGAAGGCTGCGTTTAACGTAAAACCTTTAGCTTATTTTGTTAATATAATCGATAATCGGCTGGTAAACTGCAGAAATTTAAGGAAAGTATTAACCCGAAATACACGTTACTTTAATTGGAAAGGTTTTAATATATTAAGAATAAAGTTAAAAGTAAAGGTATTATTTAAGTCGTAAGGCCGGGTATATAGGCGAAACCTACCGCTATTTCCGAAAAGCTATAAAGAGTTAAGTATATATCTATTAAAGAAATTGTTTTTAAAAGTTAAAAAGGCCTATTTATAAAGTTATAAGGATATGCAGTTCTGGGAAATCGTCAATCAGTTTATTACTAAAGGGAAACAGATTTTAAGGTATATATAAGTATACGTTTATAAGTTTAATAAATATAGTTGGTTTTAAAAATGCAAAGTTTGTTTCGTAATATAAAATAATTAATAATTTAAGAACGTTTATAACGATATATACGTATCCACCTTAGCTAGAAAATTCTTTAAAGCCTTAATAATTATTTGTAATTAAGTTCGACCTAAAGCTTAAAAAATATAACGTTATAAACGCTTTCGTTAACGCGAACCTACCTTATAAAATCTTTATAAAGATACCTTTGGAATACCTTTAACGTAATAAGATAATCCTAATCAGGAAGGCTTTATATAGCTTAAAAATCGTTATTACTTTGGTAAAAAGACTTTATTAACACGTTTAAAGATTTGGAACTTAATTCCGTTTCTTATAAGCCCTGTTGTTTTATTCGTTAAGGGGTGTTATTTTTCTTTTATGTTAACGATATTGTCGCCGTGTATAACAAGAAAAACCAAGCCTTTGTTAATCGGTTAATTTAATAAATATAAAAACGGTACACCTTTATAAAAAGTAAGGACTTACAGTAATTCCTAGGTATCGAAATAATTAAAGACAAACTTAACCAAAAAATCTGGTTATTCTAATCCGATTTTATAAATAAGCTGGTTAACTTAATTTTTAAAAAAAGTTTAAATAGTTTTTCAGAAACGTTTATAGCGAACGCCGAATTACTGCCAAATTCTGATCTGGTCTATCCAAGTTTTATTAACAGATACCAAAAGAAAATCGGTTTTATTTTTTATATTGCGGTTTATACGTAATCTAATATATCTTTTGCAATATCCAGATTTGCCCGATTTAACCAAAACTTTAATAACGTACACCATAAATCAACTGATTGCGTTATACGGTACCTGGTTAACACCAAAACGTTAACGTTACCGTTAGGTAACAAAAACTTTTTAAATATTTAAAACGATGCCTTTTTTATAAATAATACATTCGATCGAAAAAGCCTTTAAACTTACGTTATAAAGCTGTTTAAAAAAGTTATAAAATGGCGTACGAATAAGTAAAATATAGTAATTACTTCCATAACCGAAACGGAATTATTATCCTTTACGCAAGTTATTAAAAAAACCTTATTTGCCTTTAAACTAATTAAAAAACTAAAAGTTGGCCTGGATATAGAACCGTTAAATATATAGTATAATAATAAGCAAACCATACAATTTATCAACGCTAACGTTACCTGTTTAAAAATAAAGCTCCGGTACGTAAATATATACAACTATTAACTGCAAAAGGTAACAGAAAAGCATTTAATCAAAGCAAATTATACGCTTATAAGCAATATATTAACGGATGAACTAATTAAGACCTTATTATAAAAACTCTTTAAATATTTTAAAAAGCAGCTAGGATTAATAGATATTACAAAAGCCTTAAATTACCGGAAAAAAATACTAAAAGCAATTTCTAATAAGGAATTAACTGATCAAAAGGATATAATTACCGGAAGAAAGATTAAATGGAAAGTTGTAGCTCTAAAAAGTAACGAAAATATAACAATTAACGATCCGAATTCTTTAAAGCGTTAAGGGGGTATGTCAGCTAGCCAGGGTGCTAAAGCACCCTAGCTACGCTCTGATCGGAGGATAATTAGCTAAATACAACAACGTAACTGGCATCCCCTATATCTAACAATAACCATCGGCCGTATTATTATATACCGGGTTTCCTAAATGCATTCTATATGGAAAATACCCGTATATTAAATATTTTGCCCGTACGGGTTATAATTATTATATCGCAACCCTAAGAAAGTTTCGGACTTAATTAATTAAACTGTTTTTATTATTACGATATAATAGTTATAACTTTTACAAATAAAAAAATAACTATACAGGTTTTCCATATTAAGTAACTTTTAAACGGCCTACAGCAAAATGATATACATCGTAATTACGTTATTGTAACTATAAAAACTTTGCGGATAAAGAAATTATAAAAAGCGGAAAATTTAATTTATTTCTCTAATATTTCTATAACACCAGTTCCGATTAAAATGTTATATATACTGTTAGAAAGCCCGTTTAAAGCTTTATTTAATGTCCTTATTATTATTTTATTACGCCATCAGGGTCGAAGCTTGTCGGCAACCACCAGTCGGAATCGGAATAAGGCATGGATTAAAATCTGCAATCTATTCTAACTATGAAACCCATTTAATTAATCATTATATTCGAAGATACTGGGTATAGTATCTATCGTGGAAATTTGACCATATAATCATTTTCTGTATATTGGCTCAGCCTGGCAACTAAGGCTTGGATCTAACTTTACCTTGTATATAATTTAGATAAAAGTCTGCTAATATACTTATTTTTTTTAAAATAGTCTGCTAGTATTCGGCCATTATCTTAGTTTTTTATCTATTATTTTATAAACACTAATAATAACAACGTAATATATTTAAGTTATAACTAGTAAATACGTTAAGATTTAAAAGTAGCAAAAAGGTTTTAATTAAAACTAAAATAATTTTAATAATAAGTTATAATATAGAAAATATATAAATATATTTATATTTATAAAACCTATCTTGTTATTATATTATTATAGATTTTTTTTAAATGAAATTTACAAGACCCCTTTTTCCTATGACATAATTTCAGGCCTTGCTGGTTCGTTACGGGGATTTGGGATTGATTAGTTAATTTTAGTGTTGTGGAGCGGTACTTGAGTGACTTTGAAGAAATTGGAGAACGAGCCAGGGAGGCCTGAGCTAGCTGAGGTAACCTATATCCGACAAGTACCGCAACGAGAGCCTGCTCGCCGTCTCGGCGCGCTCCGCTTGCTCCCAAGTGCTGGCGCTGGATTGCGCGCGTCGTGCGCCTCGGCTTCGAGGGCGTCGCAGCACAATAGCCCTCGTTTTAAGGCCGGTTGCCAGGGCTCCAGAGCTCAGGGCTCAGGGCTCCAGGGCTTCAGGGCATTGCCGGGTCTCGCACGGGGCATACAAGTTGGCAGGGGTCTTGGGGACGGACGTATGGACCCGTACGGGGCGCGCCGCATAATTAGAACGCGCTAAAATTTGAAATCAGGAATCGATTCTAATGGAGCGGAGGTCGACACAATAACCCTTCGTTCCACTCCCTTCGTTCCTCAGTACGTTAAAACGAGGGCATTTTCGACTCCAGCTCTTAACTAGGAGCCTCGAGTTGTTTGTCAGGCAGTGGTTAACCTCAATTCTAACAAGGAGCCCTGTGTACATGATGCTCCACAGTTTCCAGCCACTATTCTTGCTGGACTAAAACAATTCCCAGCCAATCCAATTAAGACGTACGAAATCGTATTCAGAATCCCCCAGGGACTAACTAGCTCACTTGTGTTTCCTGGCTCTGTGGGTCCTGGTCATGCCAAAGCCCCAACCATCTGTCCAAAGGTGTGAGCCTCAATCGAAAATGCCGGTTCTGGAAGGGAATACTTACATTGACTTGCCACATGAATGTCTAGCCCGAGTTCATCGGCCCAATGCCAGACCAGGTTAGGATCTTTCAGAAAAGCACGGCCTACCATGACCGCGTCGGCAGAGCCGGCGTCGAGGATAGCCTGAGCCTGCACTCCTGACGTAATCTCGCCAACGGGGGCGACTGAGGTCTTTGTGCCAACGACGGCTTTCTTTATCGCATCGGCATATGGCACTTGATAACCAGGTTTGGCAGAGATCTTCTGTCTAGAGTCGAGGCCGCCGCCGGTGACGTCGAGGAGGTCGACCCCTAACCCCGCGAGGGCCTTAGCAAGTTTGATCCCGTCTTCCAGGGTCCATTGCGGGAGGGTCGGGTCGTGCTCCAGGTAGTCAGTTGCCGGCATGCGAACCATTATGGGGAACCCTGCCGGAGCTTCTGCCTGGAGCAGCTCGACGACCTCTATGAAAAGGCGGATACGGTTCTCGAAGGAACCTCCATATTCATCCGTACGCTTGTTCGAGGCGGGCGATAGGAACTCGTTCAACAAATATCCATGTGCCCCGTGGACCTCAATAATCTGGCGACAAGGTAGAAAATTAGAACCTCCTTACTATCCCTTCTCCGGGGGTCACGACCTACGTCAACGCCAGCCTTCAAGGCGCGCCTCACTGCCGCCACCCAATCGGCTTTGAACTTCTCGATGTCTTCTTTAGTCGCCTCCCTGGGGACGATGGTGAGGTCACTGTACGCTTCAGGTGACGGCCCGATTACCGTGTCTGGCCAGCCTTCCGACTGCACATCGCATTAAAGGGACACCTCTAAGCTGGGTTGTTGGACTTACGCCACTGCGCGCTGACGCTTTGCGATCAATCCATGGAGCGACGGTGCTAGCCTTACGGCCAGCATGGCCCATCTGGACACCAAATTTCGTCCCCTGGCTGTGCACGAATTCGACGGCCTTCTTCAGAGGCTCGATTTGACCGTCCTCCTTCAAAGCAGCCGTGATCAGTCAATGTCTTGTAAACACACCCCTGATATGGCCCTAGGGTTATGCCTCGGAAGGTAAGCACTGACCCAAAGTCCAAGATCCTGAGGCGAGATTCGGCCTTCGGGCGAAACCGATATCACTTCCGTCATTACCATGCCTGCTCCGCGGACGGCGAAACTGCCGAGATGGACATGGTGCCACATTGTCATATATCCGTCTTTCGCTGAGTACCTAGATGGACCGTTCAGAACTTTGTTCTTGTATACTTTGACCAAGGATAGGAACGGCGTACTGGCACATTGGCGAGACGATAATACGGTTATGGAGCGTCATCCCATTGAGCTTGAGAGGAGAGAAAAGGGAACGCTCTGGCTGTGGGTCCCAGGTTGTACCGGCCGGGGGCTCCTGGATAGGGGTAAAGTAGGGTACCTAACGCCGCTGTTAATTAGGATCCTGGACAGAAGTTCCCGTTGATAGATCAGAGCTTACGCCAGGTGCTGGGTGGTTGACGAGCCTTTCCTCCGTCGAGCATGGCTCCGTAGCTACAGGGGCCTGGTCGGCTTGGGACACCTTTTGCTCAGTCATCTTGATTGAGGTTTGGGAAGGGTCAGCAAACGGCCTGAATCGTAGAGTAGAGGATGGGATGAGAAAACCAAACCTTGATGAGAGAGGAGTAGAGCAAGTGGGTTTTATATCAGACGTCACAGCATGTCGTACACTTCCGTACAGGGGCCTATCCCTGGTGTAACGCAGATAAGCTTCAATTGAGAGAGGCCAATGAATCATTTTATCCTAAAATCCAACCAATAAGCCTAAGTATGCACGCGTTAGAAGGACAGAATGCCGTGCCCATAAAAAGCTACATGCGACCGCACAGCAAATGGCCACCCGTCTCAGTGCACATTTGATACCGGCACACGGCTCAGACAGATGTTCTCATTCATTGGAAGGATCAGGGTGCCAAGATAGTAACTGCAACGCATTACTCAAACCCGCTTGAGAATCGACGTCTAGCTGCACTGGACCGCTGTCAATCGATTCCCAGATATGGGGGATGCCGGGTACCGCACCACTTAAGGCTGAGGTAGCAAGGCCCATTAGATGGGGATCCAGTAAGCAACTCACATAATCAGAACTAGACCCCGAAATTCGCGGAAGACACTCGGTGGCCTAATGCGGCAAGGCATGCGCGTCATATAACGCTTGTTGAGAACGGGGTCACTAGGGGTAGATAAGTGTATTCAATTGTATAACACCTAACGACAAGGAACTTGAAGTCTCCTTTGACATCAACACCATGTTTCTGATCCTCCAAGCGATTCCCATGCATACGCCCATAGCCATATATCGCTATGGGTGATGCTCATGGACAGTTGGAGTCCGCCATGGCCGGCGAGTTACCGCAGGAAGAGTGTCGTGTTAACAAAGTGTTACAAATGCAGATGCGGAAATCTATGCTAAGGGTTAGGCGTGAGCTTCCACACCTATCGATTCGTAATCCTGCCCTACGAAACTCGTCAGTTAAGAGCACTGGGAGATCGACCTACTCATATTGAGATAACGATATGGACAAAACTTTGATTGGTAGTTATTAGGCTTGCGACTTCCTAGAGGTCGATTCATATGAGGTGACGGCATGTATGTGCACTGTATCGCTGTGTGTGATAATTAAATTAGCCTGAATCGGAGTTTATAACTTGTTGCTAAGTCATCGACCAGTGGAGATGATGGAGGGACCAAGACTCAATTAAAACCGTGTGTCGAATGGAGTGTAGTGCAATTAGTTTCTACCTATAGACAATAGGGGCTACAATAGGGGTAGCTAGACTACCCACATCTCTGTGTATACCGTTGTGTAGTCCGCAGCCTTAGGCCAACCGCTTGGTAAGTATGAAGCCTAATCGTCTTGAGTCCCTATCTTAGCAAGGGCCGCAGCAATTAGTTTATAAAGTTAGAATACAGGGGACATCGGTACAAGCGTAACGGAGGTGTCATAGGTGACTGTGGGCATGTAATAACACGAGGGAACTGATGGACAGGATAGTCAGCGTTCTTAATGCATGGTGCATGTGATGTGCGAATGTGTTGTGTAGACGTACCAATATAGCTTAATCAGCATATACTAGCCCTACGCTGCTATCATAAAGCGCTTTTTGACGCAAGTACTCATCAGGTCTCAAGAATTCAGGGGCAGTATTTATTATGGGCCAATGGCAGGCCCCACAGTCAGTAACACTGACTGCGGCTTTCTTCATCAATGCGTACATTTTGAGCGTTTCGCGAGAAGCCTGTTGTAGTAGTCTACATCGGTAGCGTTGTGTGCCTAGAAAGAACCAGTGACCACGGAGCGAGATGGCTGTATCATGCTCGGCTAAATAGCTGTGGCCGGTCTTCCTTTGCGATGGACTCTCCCGAGACTGCCCGTTTAATCGTTACAAATCTTGATGTCTAATAGTCGTCTTCAGAACCTCTTGGGAATACAGCTTCGGCTTCATCGGATGTAGACCATGTTTAAATGTAGCTCGTTGAATGAGTCCGGGTCGGAGAGCCTCATGTGATAACTATGAGATCTGACGGTGTCCCGCCATAGTGTACGGCCTCACATTTTTCGGCACTATAGGTCTGACAATAAGAACCAGTACGAGAGACTGGCTAAGCTTGGAGTAATATGGAGGGGGTATTGTTCATAGGGACTTGGGACTTTACAGGGAGTCCGCTACTGACATCCGTGCGTTTATGCGCAGATGAGCACCCCATCCATCAGTTACGGACTATGTCGAAAACAAAATACATTTATTTTCCAAAAAATGGCAATCCGTAGGCTTAATTGGAGGAGAAGCGAGAAGAACGATCCATCCTCTTACACACTGTATCTAGCGCTTTGGGTCCAAGCGGCAGGATCGAAGTAACAAATATTAAAATATGGTGAAATTCGTCGGACTACGTCCTGATGGATTTATTGACTGGGTGTTTTGGCGGCATGGTAGGGATTACGTTCCTTTGGAATAGGGGCTGAATAGGGGTAAGACGTCCCCCACCACCGTGTATATATAGTGGTGTAGGCCCCAAGCCCTCAGCGCTGATCACTCGGTACGGATCCAACAGATTCAATTTAACTTTGACATGTTTTTAAGAAGAGGCGCCTGTGGAACAGAGATAGGAAGACATGGAGCAGCGTAATGGGTAAAGACACGGAAGTCACGCTGGCCCATACTGCATCTCTCTTTGAAGTACTCTTTGCCTTATGTTACTTTGTCTGGTTCGCTTTGCATTATCTAATGCCACCAAGTGAGGCATCCGTCTCCATAAAGCAGGGTACCATTGATGGTAGCCGTAGGCCCCGTTGAGCATTGTTCAACAGTGGACAAGTTTAGCGTAACCGACAGATAGGCGATTGTGGTCACTGCGACGAAGATTGTCTTTCTGCACTGTACGATAGAAACCCCGTTTGGCATGCCGAACATCTTGTAGCTATCTAAAGGCTGAATATTATGGACGAGAAGCGAGGGAGTCATTAAACCGCTATTACTCCGTTCTCATGCGCTGACGACTCTCTATATTCCCAAGCGATCTCCACTGAATCGCTATCCCTATTCTTCGATTACGATACACGTGCTCTCGCACGCCAACGCAGCTGAGCAGCCACACAATCTCCGGTTGGTCGGCCGTTCAACCCAGCTTCCTAACAGAGCCTGGGAGGCCTGCCAAGCACGGAGCTACTGCAACTCCACAGGAACCCGAATGCTGGACCGAGCTTCCAATTGACCTATCACAGCGCGCACCTCTATCAGGTGCCGGCTGCGATTTTCTTGAAAAAGGCCACCCAGCTCCCGTATGTACTGACGGGTGCCTCGGAGCCGATCGCATCGAGCTCACCGTACTGAGCAGAGCTATGCCGCAAATCGCTAACGCGCTGGGCTGCGCAGAATGCCAAGATCGGACATGCACCCAGATAGAGGCCCTAGCAGCTACGTTAGCTTCTTGGGCTCGATGATGTAGTTACCTAGAGAATATAAATTGCCTCGGGTCCCTGCTGTGCATTAGCTCTGCGAGTGTTATCCCGAAGCAATTCCGACCTTCGAGATGCATACGATGCGGAGGATCGCAGTGG
This sequence comes from Monosporascus sp. 5C6A, assembly GCA_004155035.1. Taxonomy (NCBI): domain Eukaryota; kingdom Fungi; phylum Ascomycota; class Sordariomycetes; order Xylariales; genus Monosporascus; species Monosporascus sp. 5C6A. The sequence continues at coordinate 365,400 of QJOB01000020.1, read as the reverse complement.
CCTTGCCCTTGTTGACGAATGGGGTTCTTGCTGGGCTCTATCCCGGTTTGAGCACCGACAACCACACGTGTGAACTCTGTTCGTGAGCCACTTGATGCGAGGAATCCCGGCGCTCGGGACTGACGTAGAAACAGCGGACCCCGTCCTGTCTTGCTCTGAGGGAGCTCAGCCTGACTCGGTTGATACGTGCTGCGTCGAGACTTTCGGTGGCCTGGTTGTGAGTGCTAATTGCCTTCGTGGTAGGAGTTTCTCCTGGGCCTTCGGTAGCTGACGGTATGTGGTGTAGCTGGCGACGCAATATTGGAACACGTATACGGGCCTCGAGTCCGAAGGCCAGGTCCTTCCGAAAGATACGTGGACCATACACGGTCTGTGGCCGGACTTTTGCAATGGTCGGTGACCGAACACGCCCTCTCTATGAAGTAGTCACCTTAGCACTAACTTCCTGTCGAGGCTCGTATACTCAATATTGCGACCTAAGGTAAGTGTGTCTCATATTTACAATCCTGGAAGCAGAGGGCTGACTGGTGAAATAGCCGTCAATACGATCCCGAACCGTACCCGAATACGACAACGGGGACGCCTGACGGAACCCCCGTCGAACCCTATAACGGACCCGGAATCGACAAGCTCATCGAGCCATTCGGGCGATGGGATCTGCTAGCATACATGAAGAAGTGCGCTCCCTCGCTTCCTTCCACCCCACTCCCAGCTCTTCTCCGGACCATACAACTGACCACCGTCGAACCGGTACAGGTACTGGCCGGGGCTCAACCAGCCGAGCCACGTGCTCTGGGCGCACGAGTACTCCAAGCACGCGACGTGCTTCAGCACTTTCGACACGGAGTGCTACGGCCCGGCATACCGTGCGCACGAGGACGCGGTGGACTACTTCGCGACGGCGGTGTCGTACTATCGGCGGCTGCCGACGTGGGCTTGGCTGGCGGCGGGCGGGGTGCGGCCGTCGAACGATACGGCGACGCGGTACTCGCTGTCGGAGATCCAGGGGGCTCTCGCCGCCGGCTTCCTCGAGTTGCCGTACTTGGGTTGCTCGGGTCCGCGGTACAACGCCACCGAGGCGGGGCGCGGCAGCGCCGACGGCGGCTACACCATCTTGACCGAGGTCTGGTACTACTTCCACGTCTTGGGCCGCCCGCAGAGCGCCCAGGCGCTGCCGGTCTCCGCGAACGCCACCGGCGGGCGGCTGTCCAATTGCGCCAGGACGCCGGGCGCCATCTGGTACCCCGAGCGGACGGAGGGGTCCGCGATCTGAGATGAATCCGGGCGGGATTCCACGGTAGCCAGGTAGACACAACGAACGCACCCTGATCGACCTCAACGATGTTTACAGCAAAATACTCTCGTATTGAAGGAGAACATGGCAATAAGAAACAGTGACCCCTTTGATAAGCCTCAACATCGGATATGGGTTAGACCCTCCTGCGAGGGGTATGATTCGGCGTAATACGGAAATAATTGGACCTAGATCCCGAAGACACGGCCGAATTGATTAAGTCGAAATTAAAAGCCTTATTTTACATGCCACATAACCCCATCTATTTATAGGGATGAGAATGCTGGCTACTTGGGATTTAGCGACTCTTGTTACCAACGAATTAGCAGTCTAATGCGTAAAGTGCTCCTTTTGTTATTGCTGCAGCAAACTCCGAAACGCCACTACAATGCTGAATGATCTCATTCGTCATCTATAAGCTCCTCGACCTTCGGGGCGACATACGATCGTTGTTGGGAAGCCGTCTGTATCTCGGTTTCTGTAGCCGTCGTCACCGCGGTTGCAGGCGCGACATGGCCCTGAGAGGCTGCGAAGTGAGCGGCGGCCTCAGCGTTGGTCGCAGCTTGCTTGGTCTTCTTTTTCTTCTTCTTTGGTTTCTCGGTCTAGCCTTGTCAGAATGCTGGGTTGGCATAAACGGGGATTTCTTATTACACACCTCGTGCCAGGCCCAGACGGGTCGGAAGCTGTCCATGAAGGAAACGTCTTCCCAAAGGTTGGGGTAGAGCCACAAGCCAGGCGGAACGGCGAAGTATGTAACGCAGAACAGGATGACTCTGAAGATAGCCATGAGGAAGAAGAGACCAAGAAGACCGAGGAAGCCCCAACTTAGGTAGTAAACTCCCTGTCTTAGAACCAGAGGCCATAACGGGTATAGAACGATCAGGAAGACAACGCCCAGCGCGAGAGCACCGTACACCTTGCGCATGACCTGACTACCCTCGTATAACCAGATATAGTACATATCGTCCTTCGCCTCTTGTTGCGGCCTGTGGATTTCCGAGTCAGTTATTGTCCAAGCCGGAAAAGGAAGGACTTGTCCTCGAGGCAAACAAGGGACTGGGGGATGCTGGAGTTGGCTCACTCTATCTTCACGGTCCAAAGGCCCTTGACGCGCTTCGTCTTCTTGGGCGGATGGTCGTGGCCCGCATGGGGGTCTACCTTGCTAACTCGCAGCGCAAGCATGGACATGGGCAGCAATTTGAAGGTGTTCTCGAGACTGGCGCGGTCCTTGATCTCGGGAAGCGCGGGGTTCTTGGCACGCGCTTTGGCATAGGCAGGCGACTCGAGTGCTCGTAGTGCTCGCTTGACTATATGCCGGTATGTGAGCTCGAAGTCACGGACAACAGACCAGTAATCTAACCTCTGAACATCTCCTTGCGCTCTCCATTAAAGATACTAGTACGGGGCTTCAGATTCTGACTCTTCAGAAAGTTGGCCAGCGCGATAGCGACCGGATTGGGCGGGCCCGGTTGAATCGGCTGAGGTTGCCCAGGCATAGGACCAGGAGGACGCTGCTGAGGACGGGGTCCCTGAGGGCCACCTTGGCCGCCTTGTCCGCCCTGTCCGCCCTGTCCCTGCTGTTGCTGTTGCTGCATCCTTTGCATCTGCTCGAAGCGCTGTCTCTTAATGTGCTCGACGAATTCTTGGACGGACATGCCATGTTTCTGGGCTTCTGCTGCTAGTTGCTGCTGCATGGCAGCGATCTGCTCGGGCGACGGCATTTGCGCTCCCGGAGGAGGCACCGGCATCGGCATTGGGCCTCTGTTAGGGTTCTGCATGATGAAAACTCTAGTGTGTGCGCATGCAGGTTGAAAGTGATGCCCTCGATATCAGGTGGGTGTAAAAAGGTTGAAGTTGTTTTGCAAGGGCTCTGGAAGAAATATGGCGGGTTGTCCAATTTACTAATTTTGGGGTTCGAGAACAACCTGTCCTTGCCCATTCAAGCTGTGACCACATGTCATTAACTAACCTTGTATCATTTCAGAGCTAATTGGGCGGGCGCAGCTGTTCGCCAGGTGCCATGCGTCTTGGGAAATTCCTTATCTAGAGTCCCTATCGATAACGCCTGATAGCACCTTTTCATGGGGCATGTTACCATAAAAGGAGGAGGTGAAGGCTTGCATGCCTATTCGCAAGGGAGGCAGGCATAGGAGCAGCCTGCACGGCACGAGCGCTTGGAAAAAAAAATCAATATAATCTCGCTCAAGCCGATAACGTATCTGCGTCTTCCCTTCATGCTTCCCCTTATGCCACTGTGGCGACTTCCGGATCGACGAGTTGCAGCATTGGAGATGCGTCACTTCTGAGACATGCCGAATCTGCCTTGGGGCTTTGCCTCTTTTTCGGAGCAAGATTCGTCAAAAGCCTATGCTCACTGCCTCACTAACCCGACGCGGATGCAGGCAATATTTAGAAACGACGTGTGATATTGGGTATACTCGACTAAACAAACAAATTAACAAATGGAAGCCAAGGCCGAGATAATGCTGACTCGCAAAGTTTTCGAGTCCCTTGCGGCCAGGTTCACGTGCATTGCATCAACTTACTAACATGGCATCTCCAAGACAATGCCCGCCCAGTCCCTGAGAGCGGCCTCGAGGCCTATGGCCAATATCTGGTTACAGAATTTCTGTTTCGGGTTGTACTGGCCGACCACGTTACTGAATTCAGTTTGTGCTAGACTACGACTTGAAGACATGCGTCGTTTCAGCTTAGATGGACATACTCGCGCGGCTGGTCCCTCATCTTCTCCATTGAAACCCACCCTTTCGGGGAAGACGAGAGACATACTTTTATCCGTTTCTAGGGGGGGTTCGTGACAGAGGGCTCCGGCTGTGACAGGTTATGGCCAATCCTTTGCAGAACACGCGACACCCCCTCTCGGGAACTCGTGGCGATGTGCTTCCAAAATATCACCAAGGTGGGCGACTAAGTCCCTTCAGAGGAAACGCAAACCAAGGAAATCTAAGACATCGACTCGCTGGAGTGCACCGTTCATCTTACGAGTGTGGATCCCTCCTCAATCCGGGTGTGTAGCGCCAGCCACTCGAATCCTCTCTTACGCCCCAGGTCGTAAGCGCCGAGTGGCCTACGACGAATCGCCTCCGACCTATCAGAGCACGCGTGGCTGCATTCAGTCCATCAACACTTTGCGTTCCAATCTTTCAGGCTCGAAGTCAGCGCCCACCCGGTTGCGTAAAGCTAAGGTAAGGTGTGAACGTAATTTCCAGTCGTGTCTTCCATAAAAGTATTATAGACGCCTTCATGACCATGCCTTCGACCACTCCCCTTCTTCCATCAACCGCTGGCTGCTTTCCCCTCTCCAGCAGGTTCGACATGAAGTCAGCACCAACATGAAGGCGTTCAGCGGCATACTTTCTGGAGCTTATGCGTCATGGGCCTATGCTAAATCTTTGTGCTGCATGCCTTTGTCCAATAATAATGAGAAAACCGGGCATCATGGTGAGTTTTGCTTGACCTCCTCGTCGCCTCCAAACTTTATCTTATCGACAACTAGGTAATGAGAAGTCGTTCGTTGTGGTCCAGGATGAGCCATCGCTCGTCCCACCGCCATCCATGAGGCCTTCCAGGGCACTGAGAGAGGGGGCGACACAGGAGCGGGCTCCTGGAAAGAGAAGACATGGGTCAGGATGGAGCAGCTTCTCAGTGAGAAGCCGACTTCTACCTATCTCTTCATCATCATCGCGCCGGCCGCTGATATCCTGTCCTTATAATTTTCGTCATTTGCATTCTGAATCCTTCCGCTTTCCCGACGAACAGACACAGACAAGGCCGCGACCGAGTTCGTTTCGGCCTCTAGAGCTCGACATATACGTTCACGATAATCAACTCTCACCCATCCTACCTCATTTTGACAACCCCAGCCCCCCTGTCACGCCACCTCCACGAGCCTATTTACATTCCAGTCCTAGTGACGACAGTTATCCTATTTCACATCAACGAAGCGATTCTTCTATGTCATTTCATATTCCGCGGCGCCCAGTCCCAGGTGGCTCAGTGTTCGACTCGCCACGCTCAGACCAGGACATGCCACAACGTCCTCAGCCAGCCAGGATGAGAGCGCATACGTCGCCTGAGACGCCATCTACCATGATGGAAGACCTCGTGGAAAGAGTTGCGAATGCAATGATGGAGAGGGACCGGCTGCAGGAGCAAATCGACGACGTAATCGAGAGGCAGAGCATTTATGCCAGTAGCAGGCCATCAACAGCTCATGGACAGCCAGGTCAGTATATCGAGTATTGAAGTGTTTTAGATGGCATACTGACAACCCCTTAGAAATGGAGCCAATGCCAGACGTACCGGCTCTACCTCCTGATGCGCCATCATTCAGTGAGCGTGTCAGCACTGATAGGCCGCGCACCGCGCCATCCAAGATGGCCACGCGTGTTACATATCAGGCGAATTCTTCGCGGAAAGTAGAGAGCCGGGTGCCCCCACCGCCTCTACCTCTTCGGTTACGACCGCCCTTGCGCAAGAAGAAATCCTTCTCACGGGTCTCGACTTGGCTCTTCCCAGGTGGAGAACACCAGCGGGATATCAGTCTTGATTCCATCACCAACCTCCCAAAACCGGTCACCGGTGCTGAGGGCTTCTACCAAGTTGCCCGGCCAGGTCCGAGTCGGCGCTCCAGCCTTGACACCGTGTCACCCGTGTCGGAGTGGGGTACGGAAGAACAGACCGTCCCAACGAGCTGGTCTCCGGGCAGCGACAAGACGATCAAGGCTATTATCGCCGAGACGCCGATAACCCCTGTATTGGGACGACACAAACCGGTTTCTCGTCCGCCACGACGTAGCGTCGGTGTTGCATTCTAATATGATTGTTTTTACCTCTTTTACATAGCATCATGATACCCTTCGGTGCCGGATTGCCGCTGTAGTTTCTCTGCTACTGGTATGGCACTGTTGCTTTGCATTTGGCTGGCTGGTACGGACTCATAGACCGGGGAGTTGGAGGGTCGGGATGCTGATGCGCTAATGCAGCTGGGGCATGATGGGCATACGTATGATACCTATAGAATAGGCGGGGGGCTAGCGTTGACCTAAAGATGTTGTTGGTTTGCTTTGGGGCCTGGGAGGAAAGCATGGGGGTTGGGGGAAAGAGGTAAGTATGGGCGGGATTTATTAATCACCGGCAGAGCTTATTGGAGGCCATGAAGTATAACAACCTGGTGATTATACTGAATAGAGCTACCTTGATGGTTTTGATGCCAGGTATCTCAGTTTATAATTGCATTTGCTTTGCTAGCTTGCTAGGTATATCGGTGCATTTAATCGCATAAGGTTCTCTTAACGATCCTCATATAAAAAGCCTCTCAATCATTTGTGTTAAGTACAACAAAACGCTTGAGATTACGTACAAGCAGCACAGTCTTTGATATCCATCAATCATCTGTGACACAGCCCTGATCGCCACGATTGAAATTCCGCCTCTTCGGGAGGGTCCATGCCGATCGCTAACGTGGCTGCAGAACCGCCCCCACATAGCTCTGGTGTCAACCTCACAAAACAATCATTCAATTAACATTCTTACCAAAAGGTGGTTCATTCAGTGACGGGATGCATTGACCCCGCCCTTCCTAAAATATCCACAATGCGATGAATTAAAGCGATGCATTTCTCTCTTTATAATGGCCTTTGCTGACTTAGTAGATCGGATGAAGGGGCTTCTGAAAGGCGGACCGTCGCACACGTACGAGGCGCTGCCCGAGAACGTCAGCCGTGATGAGGTGCAGAGGCGAGCCGAGGCCTGGGCCGACCGCCACAAGAGGGCCGTGAAGGCCACCCTCAGTATGATGGTCATCGTGGCGATCGCGTACTTCGTCTTCGAGTTTAGGTAGGTAAGGGCGTGCAGTGCAGCCCAACGAGTATTCGGTCCCTTTAAATCGACCACAAAGCTAATCCGGGAGCCAACAGGCACAAGATACTGGTGAAGCCGTCGTGCGACAGCGCGGAGTCCGGCTTCCAGTGCGAGGCGGAGATATCACACTCCTGGGGCCAGTACTCGCCCTTCTACTCCGTGCCGTCGGAGATCTCCGCCGCGGTCCCTGACGGCTGCGAGGTCACCTTCGCGCAGGTGCTCTCCCGCCACGGGGCGCGGGATCCCACATTGGGCAAGACGGTCATCTACGGCGCCCTCGTCGCGCGGATACACGAGAGCGTCAAGGAATACGGCGAGCCCTATGACTTTATCAGGCATTACGAGTATAAGCTGGGTGCCGATCAACTGACCGCGTTCGGAGAGCAGCAGATGGTGAACTCGGGCATCAACTTCTATCACCGCTACGGGCATCTCGCCAGGGATGCCGCACCGTTCATCCGCTCTGCCGGCCAGAAACGTGTCGTCGATTCGGCGGAGAAATGGGCATATGGATTTCACCAGTCGCGGGCAGAGGATAAGCACTCCAAGTCGCCGGACGATTATCCCTACGACATCTTGGTGATCCCGGAAGGCGAGCAGTACAACAACACGCTGAGCGACGAGCTGTGCACCGCCTTCGAGAAAGGCCCGGACCTAGGGAAAGAAGCGCAGGCCGTCTGGCTAGACGTCTTCGCGCCAGCGATCACGCTAAGGCTAAACGTGAACTTACCAGGCGCAAACCTCTCCAACCAGGAAACGGTCCACTTCATGGAGCTCTGCCCCTACAATACGGTCGCCAATGAGAAGGGCAAGCTCTCCCCCTTCTGCCACCTGTTCACGACGGACGAATGGCGCAGCTACGACTACCACGAGTCGCTGGGCAAGTGGTACGGCTTCGGCAACGGGAACCCGCTCGCGCCGACGAGGGGCGTGGGCTTCGTCAACGAGCTCATCGCCCGGCTGACCAGCGAGCCCGTGGCGGACCGCACGAGCACCAACGCGACCCTCGACGGCGACCCGGAGACCTTCCCCCTCGGCAGGAGCCTGTACGCCGACTTCAGCCACGACAACGACATGACGGGCATCTACGCCGCCATGGGCCTGTACAACGCGACGGCGCCGCTGTCCAAGACGGAGAAGGCAGGGCCCCGAGACACCGCCGGCTACTCGGCCAGCTGGTCCATCCCCTTCGCCGCCCGCATGTACGTCGAGAAGATGACCTGCGCGGCGGACGCCGAGGAGGAGTTCGTCCGGGTCCTGGTCAACGACCGCGTCATCCCGCTGCAGAACTGCGGCGCCGACGAGCTCGGCCGCTGCAGGCTGAGCCGCTATGTCGAGAGCCTCAGCTTTGCGAGGGGCGGTGGGCATTGGGACATGTGCTTTGAGTGATCCGACATGCCTGCCATGGAGACAGGCTTGCAGATTAGGGGGTCATGGGTGTAAAAACGTACGTGATGCGGGCGACCCTTAGGAATCATAATGTATGAACTTCAATTGGCCACGCTAAGATTTCCACAAGGTCGTAGATGATCGTGTCTAATTTTAGTTCACTTAGAGTCCTCCGTTCCGTAGCCCCTTTCCAGACCATAACGATAAAGGAGGTTGTGTGGGACGTCGACGGCGTCGCCGTCTTCTAGTACCGCATGCATGCAGACAAGGCAGAATTTGTCATTCTCGAATCATCGCATCTCTGGTGAGACATGGAATTGGGCTCGGAGCATCTGCAGCGCACACCAGGTATTGCAGATGCTGATAGGCCCTCGGGGTGAGACATCTCCAGTCGACAACGGGACGAAATGCCATAATGCGTATCACAGCCTGCCATAGAGATGCACACAGGCCACCTTGATGACGCTACCGATGTACTGAGTACCTATTAGGCCGAATATTGACATCCCTGTCAGCTGGCTAGGTCTAACCCCATTTGCTATATACGGGTTCTGATCTATATAAAGCTTGAAAGGTTAGAGTTAAGGTGGAGCAAATAGTGAGTTAGGTGATTCCTAACGGCGCTATTGGTCTTTGGCTCAACTGCTAGTGGAATATCGAATTAGGCTGTTAAACTTGCCCCTACGACGTGACGTAGTATGTAGAGCAGCAGGTACTCACATAAAGGTTCGCGCACTTTGGTATAACAGCCCAACAACTCCTTAAATAATAACTTATTAATTTTAATAGGTAGACATATAAAGGAAGTTATAGGTGTCTTGTTTATTGGTTTTATTCAAATAGCATTTTTTTCCGAATTTTCATATGTTTTATTTTGATATTAGAATGACCTGTAGAGCCTTTGGTTCATTTAGGACACCGCGGACCTTTACGCCAAGCGCCTGAGCAAGTTCAGAGTGGGGCCGGTGCACCTCCATAACTTCAGACGGTGCTACGGAAGTTATTCGAGAAGGCCAAGAACCAACTGAATCGGGATTCTAGCTGACGTAACCTACCGTAAACACCTACAGTAGCCTCCCTGAACGTAACCTGTTCATCCAGCTATTTCGACCGCAGTAAGTACAACAGCAGCATACATACAGATTGCCTGGCCTACCCACAAGGCCTTCGCTACAGTACCCGCACCAAACTACGGATATCGCCATAAGTCTAAACCGAGCGATTGTCAATATTCGCCCGGCAGACTCTTCAGCTGTTGCCGTCTCCCCCTTCCTCCGCCCTCCCCCTCATACAGGAAGAAAGACGGCCAATGGCTTATCTCCACCGGCAGGCTGACGGGGATCCTCCCCCACCGGAGGCCACCCGGAGAGTCAGCCCTGTCGGCACCTTCTTCATCGTCTTCTTCGTCCTGCTCGTCGCCGCTGGCGTCGGATGGGTAGTCTTCACGCAGCTGCGCGCGAGGCGCCTAGGTGTAAGTAGTTCTCTTTTCCAACATAAGCTTTCATTCTTTCTCTGCGCCCGCCCATCTGCTTGAATTGGCCATGCATGCGACCGTTGTCCCTTCAAGTAAGGGCCGTATGTCTGGCTAACAATGGCCTCCCTCTACTACATGCGTACATGTTGTATCTCCTTGCCAGACTGCCTTACTGACACGCGACGACACCCAACAGCTCCCTGCGCCGTCCCTGTCCTCCTACAACCCATTCTCGCGCTCGGACCCCTCACCCTACGGCGCGCCGACCCCGCGGTCCCGCGGCGTCCGTGACTGGATCAACGACAAGATGCGCGCGCTTCGCGGCGGCTCGGGCGGCGGCGGTAGTAACTCGCGCTCGGCGCCCGGCGCGTACGAGCGCCGCGGCTTCGGGCCCCTCGACCCGGACGAGGCCTGGGACACGCGCGTCGGCACTGAGGCCGATGGCTACGGCGGCGGGCCCGGTGGTGCCTACGGGTATTACGAGGAGCAGGAGCTCGACAACACCGCCTCTACTTCCAACACCGCCTACCACTCCTACGGCAGCGGTGGCCGCGGCGGCGGCAACACGGCGTATTCCGGCAGTCGCTACGATATGAACCTACCCGCTGACGATGACGACGACGATCACCAGAGGGGCCGCACGCGCAGTCGGAGTCCCGCCGGTGCCCGTGCTGGTGGGGGCTTGGCGGCTCATGGCGGTGGGGGCCGCAACCCGTTTGACGACGACGCCGATCCGAGTAATATCAGCATGAGGGGCGTGAGTCCGCGACCCATTGACACCGCCGCGGGCCGGAGAATTGGCGGGGCCGGCGGCACGGGCGGTAGTCCGACGTCCGAACGGAGGTCCATCTTCAGAGAGAACGTCTAGGTGGACGAGTGTTTCTATTAGTTTAGGGCGGTGGCCGGTCTGCTACTATCAGATGGTCCGGATCACCCCTGGTGGTTCGTATGGAAGATATGATGACCAGCACCCCGGCGGTCATATGGGTGGGATATGCGTGCACGGTAATTTTCTTGTCCCTTCGGGTCATGGATGTACGATGATGGATGAGGGAGGGAGAGCCTGTCTTGTGAGAAAATATGGAGTTCCGGAGTTGTTTCGTCCAAGTAGGGATAGTACCCCGTTACGAAGAACTGAATGGTCCATATAGGTCGGCACTGGAATGGGCTTTAGCGTGTGAACTCGAGCATGATATGCTGGATTGAAAATTTTATAAAAGGTTATGCTTTGAGTTTCTGTTCCTCTATTTCTGTGTTTTATGTTTCAGCCCACAGTACTCCCGACAGCCCCCGGTCAAATATTCAAGTGGTTTCATGCAAGGTAAAAGTTAGGTCCAAACCTTAGTTGCCAGGCCGAGCCAATATACAGAAAATGATTCCACGATAAGATTTCCACGATAGATACTATACCCAGTATCTTCGAACACGATGACTCTTCAAACGGTTTTCACAGTTAGGATAAATTGCACACCTTAATCCCGTACCTCACTCCGATTCCGACTGGTGGTTGCCGACAAGCTTCGGCCCTGGTGAACCTTATGCCCGCTGGCCACGGTTCAGCAGGGTCCTTGAAGGCAGAGAGAATAGCTTTGCACGGTAAACCTTGAAGATAAACCTTAAAGGCTTGCGAAAAGCTTTGCAAGCCCTCGCCAGTTTCACGACTATAAAGTCCAACCTCGATCGTTCCCACGGCTTTTCAAGTTATCATCAACCAAGACACGAGCCGAAACAGTTCAACATGCCACACAACCCCAAGTTCGAAATACCCATCATCCGCCACGGGAAGGCTTACGCAGAAACCATTACGCTTACAGCAATCAATCCCGATAAAAACACCGGATTATCCAAAGCCGTCGACGTCACTGTCGACTTGGAAGAATTTTCACAAGAAAATCGAATTCGGCTCCTCATTTTCGGATACCACTTAAATCTCCAAAACAAGAATAACCGACCTTCCGAACGGCTTATACTGCACAATCTTACTTCGGCAGAAGTACTACTAACAAAACTGAAAGGGGACAATAGCGACAGGTTTAAGGATTCCGAAATGCAGTTGTTAAAATAATGTACGTTAAAGGGATACAAGCGGTGGTTTGCCCGGCTGCACAAGACAGCAAAGAGCTTCCAGAATTCCAACAAGAATTGACGTGGATAGGAGCGGGATTAGGCAGTCTGGAGTCGCCTTGGAGTGCAATACCAACCGCTCAGGTATCTCAATCCAAGGCGACTCCAGACTGCCTAGTCCCGCTCCTATCCACGTCGATTCTTGTCGGAATTCTGGAAGTTCTTTGCTGTCCTGTGCAGCCGGGCAAACCACCGCTTGTATCCCTCCAACGTGCATTGTTCTAACAACTGCATTTCGGAATCCTTAAACCCGTCGCTATTGTCCCCCTTCAGTTTTGCTAGCAGTACTTCTGCCGAAGTAAGATTGTGCAGTATAAGCTGCTCGGAAGGTCAAGTGGTTTCATAAGTTCAAGTACCGTATCATGCATATATGGGCCATGATACCCACGGGTCCATTACACCTATCCGCGACAGCCTCAGGCGAAATAGATGGCCATAAACTTAAAGATGATGAACGGATTGGGCTTGGCGGTTGCGCAACGCATTGCGCATCCGATGGTGCGGTGGATCTCGGTGCGCTTGCTCGGCCTCTGCTTGTCTCTGTCTGCGACGTTCAGGTCCGCATGACTCTTTTGTCACTTTTCAGTTTTCTCTCTGTTACCGTAAGGTTACCTTCATCACGACGAGGCGATGTGCTTGTCCGATCAGGTGTACGGGCACCTGGAGTATGGATAGTGCTCCTCTCTTGATTTCTTGGTTTCTTCGGTTTCATGATTGTTAACAAGATACCATGCCGTTGTCAACGGATAATGGCTCCCTGTTGCACACCAGCCGGTTGGTGCTTCGCCGCTGCTATTCCCCTGAGCACCAACAAACGGTATAAATTTAGCAGCTAATTCCGTGTTACCCGCTCCCCTACACATCATGGTGGTTTCTTTCCTTCGAACTTTATCTGTGAGTCTACTCGTCACCGGTCGCATCTATATCATAGCCCCTTTACGGCGAACTGATAATGTCATGGGAAACGCATCAACGATGGATCCACGTGATAAACCCTATAATGGGTGGCATAACAAGTGGCAGGAATCTGTCCCGGTAAGTAAATATGCCCGATAAATGTTCCCGGGAAGGAACTCTCTGAGACACCCTATGCTCAAGGCCAGCGTATACACAAACGGCAGCAGAGGCGGATATCAAGACCTTCCTGAGAGGGCTGCCGGTTCGCGTATCCGGAGCCCCCAGACCACCGCGAGTTCGTGCGCGGAGATAGTCGACGAGGCTAAGCAGGCGGGGGTACATCACCGACGCCGATATCTTCAGCCACTTGACCCCTCGGGCGTTCTCATAGCTCGCAACGCATACCAGCACCAGGCGCGCGAGATCAATGTCCACGTCGCTTCTACACGGCCTTCCTCATGTACATGGACAACATGTTCGACGACCATGTCGAGGCCGGTAGGATGTTCTACCACAGGTTCATCACGGGCAGAGGGAGAGCAGTGACCTGCTCGATCACCTGGCCGTGTTTCAGCTAGGGATTTCGCGAACTTTGGGCCCGCGGTGGCCAACATCAAGACTACCGCCACCTTAAATCTCGCCACGGCCTTGTCTGCGGAGTACTAGCTTCGGAGCGTAAAGGTAACTGTTCTGTGCTTCGGGATTCAGACATCATACCCATTATCTGACATTCTCCAGCTCGAGTCGTCTGCCTACAACTTCCCCTGTTTCAAGCGTGTCAAGTCCGGTGCCGCCGAGGCATGCACCCTTTTCGCTTTCCCCCCAGACGTACCTTCCTCAGGTATAAGCTTCACGTGCTGCCATACAACGTGGCATACATCGACAACTGAAATACGTTTCGGAGAGCCAACCCCATCGGCGACGTGTAGTAGTTACTACAGCATCTGAACTACGCGACTAGTGATATCATATCTTCTAGAAAGAGCGGGCCGGCGAGGAGGCTGTCGACTGGATCAGCCTGGCCTCAAGCTGTCGCTCGACCAGCCCGGAACGCGTGCTGTGGGAGGTCATAGGCGAGACCATGGCGACTTACCATCGTATGGTGGTCGGGGGAAATGGTAGCAACAGAGTGAAACGCAGGAGGTTAGTTGCTAGGTAGCAGTAGATATGACCATTAACGCCCGTCCTCTTTACTATCGGGGGGAGCCCCCTTATATATAGCTGTAGGACCCTTGCTGCATAGCTCCAGGCTCTGGACGGTGTAGTGGCATGGTACCACAAGGTCCCATGCCTCCTCCGAGGATTCAACTAAGTTTGCCGATAAGAAGAATATACAGTAATAAAGTTGCCGTCCGTTATCGTAAGCTCAGGTATAGGCTCGTAAAGTGAGGGAGTTAGGAGAGGACCGTTCTTAAACCATGCCAAGATAAGTACTTGGGGCGTAGACAATCGAAAGTTAGAGTTGCAGATGCTTCGGATATGATATCTTAGCTTACGGTATAGTCCGCCGCAATGCGGGAGACATTACCAGACACCTCATACAGGCAGTCGTTTGAGTAGTAATAAGTGTCGTTATCGCGGATGCCTTTGGCTGTGGAGCCGTAGCTAGGATCCTATGAAGGGGTCACAAGACGTTAGCATAACAATTTTCTTACGCTAGGTCGAAACGCCTGCTGATGATCACAAAACGGGCCAATAGCTAAGAGGGAGGAACATGCCCACTTAGCTTTTAGGGCAACGGGCCGGTTAGCTGTTACTCTGCTACCGACGCATTGTGGCCATTCGTAGGATAAGACCGGTCTACGGATGCATTAAAAGAAGATTTGAGCCCAAGTCATACTCAAGTGGCGCACACTCTGCCACCCTCCGGTACAGAACCTTTCGATCTCGAGAGCACTAATTTCAAGGCCGCTGTCACTTTCTAAGAGACCCGAGTCGAAGATAAGGTGCGAATTCCTGGTATGGCACAGGTTCCCGAAGGGACAAGGCGCGACCTCCTCCGCTGAGGGCTCAAGATTAGGTCGGACGAATATTCTACATTTAGGTGAGGTGGCAGAATCATCCCCGTAGCATTAGTCCACGTAGGTTTCAGCCGATGATAAGCCGTCCGATGCTTCAGCAAGGGCGTGCTACCGGAGTCGTTGCCAATGGCGGCTTGCGACGAGGCCAACGCACACCCTACCTTGAACGAATTGACAAGAAAGAGCCGGCGATAACGGCAGGTACGGCGTCCAATGCCGACTTGCGCCAAGTCCGTGCCATCTGAATCACTGTGAAAGCGAAAGCCATGGAACATTGGCTGTTTCGAAGGATGGCTTGCCGCTGGTGACACAGTCCATTTTGAGGCTGCGAGGAACGAGTAGTAATGAGCCGCGTAACAGGCGGCTGTCCGTAGATAAGTCCCCACAAAAGACACGAAGAACGCGATGAAAGCCATGAGGAGATTGGCATCCCCCGGAGTCAATGTCAGAGTAAGGCTCCTGCTGGAGAGCGGGATTAGCGCCTGAAACCGCACGAAGCATGAAGGCAGCGGGATCCGATGATAGGTGAGAGATAACAGTGTTTGAAAAACGGAACATTTGATTACCAACATAACCTTTCCGGAGGACCAATTGATCCAAATTCCTAGTTGGACTCGATACTGCGCCTCCATTTTCGAGCATGATTCAAAAGGGGCCGTTGAGGCAGCAAGCTATGGGAAAAGTTGTGCATATGTATGAGTTCCCGTTCCATTGCGCAGGGTCCTCGTGTCAATATCTACAGCCTCAGACTCGCATGAGGCCAGCAGCGCGGCGCCGTATTACGATACGCTTGTTCCCCGTTACCTGGCTCTAAGACGCAGCAGGCTTGCAGGCCCCGCGTATAGGGGCACTTCTCCAGCACCGTATATTACCAGAAAAACAATGTGATGAGGCCATCGGAACTCGTCGCATAACAGGAATCAGTAGGCAGGGGAATTGCCCTCTTGTGAATGCTCTTCCCATGATGTCCTCACGAACCTATAGCGTGGGTTTGGAAGCATGGACATGCGAGGAGTCTTTTTATAGCGAACAGGGTCTGATAATGCCTGTTAAGGAAGATACGCATCGCAAGTCAGTTCAGAGTCAATAGTTATGTGTGCCTTTTATAGCATTCACATGGGGCAAAGAGTTAGGTGGTGGCAAAGGGGAAACAAACATTCCTCAGCTTTCCGTTACTTCAAAGTTATCCGGCGGCGTACCACGTTACCTATCGTAACTCATTCCGAAATAGGCCTCCCGCTACTCCTCGGCATGAACCACAAAATTAAAACCCAGGTGTGGAGACGCAACCTAAATTACGTCTTCTTCCTTCCTTTCTGTCTTTTCTTAAAACTGTCGATACCATCTTGCACCATGCTTCCCGCGTCCGAGGCCTCCCTAACTTGGTGCTTCTCGGCCTCGTCATGGATGTCCTCGACGACGTCCTTGCCGACGCTAGTACCGTGGACCCAATCCAGTAGGCCCCAGGCGCCGTAGTTGCCCTTCCCACCACTGGCGTAGTGCGCGGCGGTCCGCCGGGCGATGCCCCCCATGATGATGCCCGGCACGATGCTGTAGCCCGACATGGAGAGCACCTCCTCGACCGTCGTGAGCACCGTGAAGACGAAGTACGTGAGCAGGTGCGGACGCACGAGCAGCGCGGGCAGGTACGCGGGCACCAGCCGATGCAGCAATAACGTGAGCGGGTGGTCCGCGTACAGCATCAGCGCGTACGGCGCCGCGCCTCTCCGCGCGTGCGCGTACCGGGCGTGCAGGTTCGCCAGCGCGCCGCTGCCGTGCAACACGTGCCGATTGATGTAGTACGTCAGCACCTCGCGCGCCGTGTACAGCGCGAGCACGTGCTTGACGATTTGCCAGGGCAGCGGGAGCGCGGTGCTGGCGCGGAACGGCGGGCGGCGGAGGAACCTCGCGGCGGCGACGGAGACAGCGGCCTGCACAGCGGTCAGGAGCAGGAGGTTGACGACCGCGAGCAGCAATTGTCGCAGCAGGGCCCCGGCGGTACGGCGCCGAGCCGGCAGCGACGCGCGGCCGTAGTGCTTGAGGCTCTGGGCGAGGCTCGGGATCAACGTGTCGAAGACCAGGAGCAGTAGCGAGGGGGCCAGCCAGAAGACGACGCGCACGGCGAGCGTGCCCGCCAGCTCGATGCGCAGCGCCGTGTGCGACAGCACGAGCGTCGTCCACGTCATGTAGAAGAACAGCAGGTTCAGCGACGTCGACCACGACGTCAGCATCGGCGCTGCGAAGTAGGAGACGATGGGGAGCGAGAGGAGGACGTCCATCCTGGTCGGCGGTTGTGCGTAACGTCGCGGGCTGTATCGATACGGGTCGTCGCTTGCCGGTTACGCAGTACGTAGTGTGATATCTGTATCGCGATCCGTGTTCGCACGCTAGTCAGAACAGCCGCGTCTTGAGGGCCAAATGTGGATTGCTGTCCAGAAGAAGCGCACACTTAGAGGTTAAGGGCGAAGAGGAAATATTTAACAGCGACAGACGAACGTAACAGCTGGTTGCTACTGACACCTCAGCTCTGCTTTTTGCCTTGTTGTCGCGGCCTCATACTAATGGTGAAGCAGGCCCTATGACGTAGCATACTTGATGCCCGAAGCCCCTCTGTGAAACGAGGCTCTGGCCTATCAAGATCCCGGTAGGTTATAGGATGTGGTACAGACCCCCTCTACTCTTAATAGCCTGCGCCGGTGATCCCGATGTTCTTGTATCGCATTCCGAGTCGCTACTGTACTATTCGATGTTCTCTCTACCGGTATTCATAACCCGGGGTTTGCCTTGCCGGGTTAATTCGCCTGTGACATCTTGACCCGGCGGCAACTCTCTTCTAGAAGCCTCAGGTTCAGGCTCAATTGTATCAGGTCCCCCAACTTTGACATGGTTGGGCCGATTCCACCGAGTTATCGATGGGTTAGGTTGACCCATAATGAATGGGGCCGCAAAATTTACTGGGAATTACCACGTGCGGGTACCGGAGTTATGTGAGTACTCACGGTGTCGCAAGAAGGCCGCCTTGGGAAAAGGGAATTGTTGATTTATTTATGATATGGTGCAGCCCTATGTGCAAAAATCGTCAATAGGGGTGCGCCGGCTCAGTCTTTAATTCCATGCTTCGAGAAACTGTGGGACGATGGAGGCATCCCCACAGCTGGCTTAAAACCGTCGGATATAGGGTCCCTTATCTGGTCCATGCAGATGATCATTTTGCGCATCGTAGTCATGCCAGTGTGTCCGGAGCTTGTCAGGAGCTGAGGGGCATTACATTGTAGCTGTGGGCGGCAGCCGCCCGTCTAGAAAACGGACCAAACGCCACAGACATCAGAAACAGTAGAATACGCTTTAAATCCGCATTCGTAACGTCCCTAATTAATAGAAGTGATACTTTGTGGATAAGAAGAACCTTTTCTGTGAAACAATACGGTACATATCCGTTTCCTGGATTACTGTTATTCACAGAAAGCAGTTCGCCGATATGTATCAAATACCATATTAAAGAGATATCTGAGTTGGGTGCATTTTCCCGTTCATTTCTTGCCTGAGCCTCTTTAAGGCGCGAAGCTGCGCAGGTAACTCACTTCGTACATATATATAAATGGGGCTCCCGCCAAATTGTGGCTCCGCTTTTTAAGAGCCTTGTCGGTACGTATCAATACAGAATAATTTCTTTAGTATTGCAGTACGTGAAACGTTTCGAGACGAATTGTGCAACAATTACTACACAAAATCTTTGTTTCGATCTTGACATCTAACCACCGAATCACCTTGACAGAAAGAGCGGCTGTGATCTGAATCGTCGTGTGATACCGTCTTACATACTACGTGTACATGCTCAGGTCCATCGATGTCCATACCTAGGTATGTATGCAGAGCCCAGGAACTGGGAGAACTAGCATATGCCGTAAGTGATTGGTTAGACGATGGGCTTTATCAGAACCGAGCATCCTTGAACCTGGCATATTCTAAATGAGAAACACCGCATAGAGTATAATAGCCGGCAATACATCTTGCGACTGGACCGGTATGTACAGGCTGGGACTACTGGTACATGCCTCCAAATTGGAAGCTTATTACTTCGTACCATCGATGGAGCACTATATCTGCATCTTGCATGCTTGTGCGATCAACCCGCCCACTACAGCATTCCTTTTAGTCTGCTTATCACACTTGGCAGCTTTGATATTCTACCATCACCATTTCATCCCAATGTCTACCTTCTGTTGTCTAGAAGCTACAACAATCCATCTACAAGCGACGCTCCGGCTGTCATACGGAACCTGAACAAGATCTGCACGGTCGGCTTGATCGGCTTTAGCGGCATTTCCCAATTGAGCCAACCTTGGGTCCGAGCGCTCTAATTACTTGGGGGATTACTGGGGCGTGATAGGCGCGGCGCTGGGCTGCAGAAGAGCGAGCCCAGGCCCCCAGGCTCCTGCAGCCGTAGCAAACCTTGGCTTTCACATCTTCTGCGGGCGGCCAATATCATCAGCTCCTTTTCTTACTCCACATGCACCTCGTCGAATTGTCCGGCTCTCTACTACTACCTACCTAGGTAATTAGACAAGCGACAGACGCCCCAGGAGAGGCGGGAGAGATAAAGACGGGAGAGATAAAGACGGGAGAGATAAAGACGGGGTAAGAGAGAGAGAGAGGCACAGCGACCGGAGGTGCGATATTCCGCTCGAGTCATCCCTGTGTGAATCTCTGTTCCGCTACACTACGGTATCTCTCTCCTCTGGCTTGCAGTAATTAGTAACGGTCCTTGAATGTTCCTTGCATCTGCATTCTGCATTCATCTGCGCGACTAGCCAGAGACACACGCAGCAGTAGTCAACGACCAATCGCCAGAAGAATATTATCCACAACAACTTCCCGTCCCCCCCGAACCAGCAAAAAATCGTCCTTCGCCGGTCTTGTCCTTTCCTTGTCCTGTCTTGCGATTGCCCAGCCATGGATTGTCCGTCGGGGGCTACGTCCCCTCCAGCCGTCCATGCAGTTCCCCCTATCCCCCCTCAGACCCGTCAGGAATCTAGACGGAAAGCCATCGACCCTACTCTGCACCTGCGACTCGGTCGCACCGATGACAGCAGCTACGTGGGCATCCCCCCGGCCTCGCCTGAGATAATTTCGTCTTTGATTACTAGTCTAGACGTCATCTCGAAACGCGCCTCCAACCACTTGGAAAACCACAGTCTATCGGTTTCCAATTCACTAGTCAGTCCACCAAAGACGGGAAGCTTTGGTATCGAGTACGGCAACTTCCCCCATTCCCCTCTTGACAGGCTACAGGAGGAGGACGTCGATACCGATGAGCTTGCCGCCAGTCCTCCCACTATTCGGACTTCGAAACGTCCATCCGGCTTGTCCCCGATAACCGCCCCCAAGGCCTCGAAATCTTCACTCCGTGAAGGCGCAGCTAGCCTGAGATCCTTTCTACGGAATTCCTCGCGGCCGTCATCGAGGGGCTCGACTTCCTCGCACGATGATGCGCACAGCATTGGAAACCTGTCAATCGAACGTGGCTTGGGCCCTGCTCCGGAACTGCGTAGACGGGGCTCTAGCGATAGCTGGGGAAAGAAATCAAGAAGTCAAAAGGGGTTGATGTACATGAGTTCCAAAGAGAGATTACGTGTCACCGAGGCAGAGAAGAAACGGGCCAGTGGGGGAGCAGCATCTACGCGGACGAATTCGCTACTTGTCGGGACGCCGATTGACGAGGAGGAGCTGCCGTACAAGGGCAAGATGCTGGCCCTGAGCCCATCAAGCGACCCAGGCACCTTGCATGGCGGCATCCCCGCTCGAGACTCCTCGCTGCGCAAGACGGGCGCCAATGCGAAAAGATCCTCCCATCGCTCGTCGCATACGAGAAGAGATAGTGATGTCATCCCCGAGACAGATGAGGATGGTCGATCCCGTGAATTATCTGCCCCTAAACGACCTCACTCAAACCGCACCAAATCTGAGCCCGACTCTAGGAAGCGGGGAGAAGACATACTAGCTGCTGACATGGCGAATCTTCCTGCGCCGAATGCATCCAGCTGGACGCATTGGCAGGAGGATCGGCCGATAAAGGAAGACGTTGCTGTGCAGCCGGGGAGCCTCGACGAAGACAGCGCTCCGTTTCCGTCGATCTCCTCTACAAAGAGGCGAAGCGCCCGAAGCACCCGAAGCACCCGAAGCACTGATCGTATGAAGCCCGGCCGCACCACACCCGATCCAGTCGACACGATGAGCACTAAGCGAAGCAGTTCGCGACTCAAGCGTCTTTCGAAAGAGGCGAAGACCCCCGAACCCGCAGAAAAGAAGAAAGAAGCCGTTACCCCTGATCCCATGGTAGGCTACGAGCGGCCCGGAAGTGCCGATTCTGTCGACGATGCGGTTGAATCCTATCTGTGCTCCCCGAGACTGTCGCAGAAGATCCGCCACCCGACAACGGGTAGAGTTATATCATTTTCGGAAGTCGGCGATTCTGAGGGCTCGGCTGTGTTCTGCTGCGTGGGGATGGGATTAACGAGATACATCACGGCGTTCTACGACGAATTGGCGCTGACCCTCAAGTTACGGCTAATCACTCCAGATCGCCCTGGTGTAGGTGATAGTGAGCCTTACGCTGATGGGACCTCGACTCCTCTCAGCTGGCCTGGTGAGTATACGCGTTCCATCGGTCGATATTTGGGACAGTTGCTTACCATTCTTAGACGACGTCTATGCCATCTGTCAGGCCCTCAAGATTACGAAGTTCTCGATCATGGCACATTCAGCCGGCGCCATCTATGCCCTGGCGACTGCGCTACGGATGCCCCAACATATCCGCGGCCGCATCCATCTCCTAGCCCCATGGATACCTCCATCCCAGATGAATGCGTTCGGCACGTCGCAAGCTTCGCCGCCTTCGAATGCTATCCCTACCTCACAGCGAATTCTCAGAGCGCTCCCTACGCCTTTCCTCAAGGCTGCTAATAGTTCCTTCATGTTAGCCACCAGCAGTTCGATATCGAGCTCACTACCCAAGGATAAATCCCGGCGGAGCAAACGGAAGTCGACAGCCAACCACGGGCGCGACAGCGTCGCAATTACCCGTCGAGATAACGCCGCCGGGTTGGACAAGGAGAATATGAAGCAGGATCCCCACGACAGATTCTCGATGTACCCTCTCGAGGGCATGGATCAGTTGCGGGGGAACGGTGTCGGCAACGACATCTGCAACGATGTATTAGACCCGGAACAGGCGGCAATCGTGGCCGCCGCCGCGGATGCCCTCGTGGACAAGGAGCGGCAGATGACGTACGACACGCGGCTCACCCACGCTATCTGGGATCTGGCAACGACGGGCGCGAACCCGGCCGTGGACTTACTAGTGTGCCTGGAGCGGCGCCACACCATCGGATTCCGGTACGTCGACATTACGCGGCCCGTCGTTATCCACCACGGCACGCGCGACACGCGGGTCCCTGTCGAGAACGTGCGGTGGCTCGGCAAGACGATGCGGCGCTGCGAAGTGAGAGTACTCGAGGGCGAGGGTCACGGGCTGATGGCTAGCGCGAGCGTCATGGGCGACGTCCTGATGGAGATTTCGAAGGAGTGGGATGATTGGAACCGCGCGACGAAGAACGGCAAGGGTGGGGACGGGGAGAAGGAGTGGGGCAGGGAGAGGGGAAGGAGCATCTCGAGGATGGGGTTTAGGTGATGAGACGAAAGAGGTGGAGGGAGGGGCAACAGGACTTCTCCGAAGTCCAAACGATTCAAGCCGTATTTTGTACTCGAAGATACCTTTGTGGAGGATTGCGGCTTATCCGTGCGTCCCGCAGGACGGACTATCCGGGCTTCGGCATCCCTGACGTCCGCCGTATATCAACGGACTCGCAGAACATCGCCTTTGAGCGAATCGAACAACGCATAACGAGAACAGCGCTCGAGACGCCGAGCAGACGTCTATACATAATACTTATTACCCACATGTTACGACAACCCAAAGGCCCAGAACCCAAGTATGTATATTTCAGATGGGGGGTCTAGCTAGGGAGGATTAATGACCACCACAAGCCGGCGTCTGGCGTGGTGTGATACCCACTTATGAGGGATGGTAAAGGAGGATGCGGTGGTCTTATAGCACGGGATTCAAGTTGGGGGATTCGCAAGGCGAACCAAGACCGGGCCCGAGCGTCGTCATGGTTCTGTTATCAATTTTATAGTCTTAGGTGATACTCCAAACATCACGCGTATCGCGAGTCCGTCGCTGCGCATCCTTGTATTAGCTACAGAGTCTAGCTCGTGAGGCGTAATGCGTAGTGTATGTAATGTGTAAATCACTCCTTTGAATTTACCGTTTCCGTGTTCCGTGCTATCTTTCGACCGGCCCCAGCCCATATGTGTATGATGAAGGCCAGGCAATTAATTAAGTAGCTAATAAGCAATCCCGCGGTAGCAATGGGCATGGATGGAATGCCGCAATCTCACATCATCCACCAGTTCTCTCAGCGCCTCGTCTAATTACTCCCTCCTGACACGTTCAATGCACGTCGACCGCCGTGTAATCATCAGCTCCGCTTCTTGCTACATAATTACGGCGCCTCCAATTTGAGCGTGAGATGTTCTCTATCCGCTTATCCATCTATCGAGGAAGCAGCTCTCTCCCTAGTCTTTCAATCTAGGCTGAGAGGCTTTTCCCCCCTCTCTTTCTTCTTCGAGATTGCGAATATCGAATGCGTCTTCTCACGACTGGCGCGGCACTGGCGCGTGTCAAGTTGTATTGGTAATGTCCGTACACAGAGGCGTATGCCGGGAAATTCTCGAGTACCGCGGCGCTTGTCTTTCCGACAGACAGGTCGGATTCAGTGGGGCGCCCCTTTCCCATTCATCTACAAGCTACGGAACCACTTCAAATGATCGTCAGGGCCAGTACTCGGTCCCCTCCCTTTTTCTCCTCCCCCACCCAAAATAAGGAGCTGCGAATGGTGATGTTATAAAGCACATCCTTGGCTTGCTGCCCCGGGCATAGCCCGATTCGGCCGACCACTGTTCTCTGGTTGGCTCGTGCCCCGAGACTAAGGAAAGTGTGGGACATTTCTACGGCTCTAGCCGGACCCCACTCATGGTTTCTCGGGACTTGAACTGCGCTAGGAAAAGTTGAATGTTGGTTGATACGTAGGAGGTGAGTGAGGATGGCTTATAGAGAATTTCGAGAAAGCCGTTTCTGGAAACCCCTGGACGGCACTGGCCGAGGCGCCAAATGCGGTGTGGCCTTAATTAGATCCCATAGGTGTTAATCGTTGGCCTGCTCAGAGTGCTGGTTGGAGCAGTCGAAACTTGGTTGCACATTTTAATTAGTGTCAATACGACGAATGATCAGGAGAAGAGAGGAAGACAGTCCGGCTTTGTTGAGGGGCAGAAAGCATAATATATATAATAAGTAGTTGAGAATAAGGTACACCGGGATTACCGTTGCCATAGTTGCTGCTGCCCCTCTCTATTGTTGTTTGAACATTGGGTGGTTGGGAGAGGGGGGGTTGGGCGGAGTGTTTGGGGTTGGCCCATATAGTCAGTCCACCAGGTAGTTCTTAGATCACAGAAGCTGATGCCTATTAATCCTAACTTATCAAAGCACTGGGTGCCGAGGGAGTATGTTTCTTATAGTGTTGTTAATATACTAGAACAGAAAATACATACTCAGGCACTCGCGCCCACTGTTCCTATCACGTCCACCTCACTTTCAAGGAGGCTGATCCCCGATAATCACCACCAGTAACCCTCGTAACCAGGCAGCTTAACATTTCCGTTCCTTCAACTTCCAAGTCCCCTTCACAAGCACGCGACTCTTTTTACCTTGACTACATTTACCTAGCATCGCACTAGAATACCACTGGCATTCGTCGGCAAGTGCCTGCCTTATTCTTTACTGCGCGTCCAGGAATCATCCATTTTATCCCATGAACAACTTCGCAGAGACACGACCATTTTCTGATCGCCTCAGGGAACAAAGCCACAGCACTTTGCCCCCATATCACCCATTTCACCTGCCACTTTGGGGAAAGTTGGAAACTCACCCAGTACCAGAGACAACATCGCCACCAAGTAGTCGTTGCACACCACAAGCAACATCGGCACCTTCTCGTCCACGACACGGAAGATACGTATCAATTCTTTCTAAGTCGACTGCCATTCACCACCATTCCTAGTCGTCATGGCATCCCCCAAAAAGCCCGAGTTGACCGAATCCGAGCAGCGTGTTCTCTCGAATGCCTGGCTCTTCATGAAGAGCGCGCCCGACGTAAGTTCTTCTCATCCCCCCTCTGCCGGTTTCACTGCAGACCTTCCCAACTCCCTGCCGTTCTAAATCAAACATCATGGTCATCATCTATATCTTCCCATTCCACCAATATTCCCGCCGACCTCACCCGTCATCCCCCAGAGGTAAGTATCTACCGGACTCACTAACCCCCGTCCCCAGGTCGACGTTGAGGGGCTGGCCCAGGCGCTCGGCTACACCAACGCGAGGAGCTGCTCCAACGTCCTCAACAAGGCCAAGAAGAAGATCGCCGAGGCGGCCGCCGCCTCATCCGGGGAGGCCCACGACGCCGCGGCCGGCCCGTCGACGCCCGCCAAGCCTTCCCCCGCGAAGGCGGCCAAGTCCGGCGGTTCCGTTCGCAAGCGCAAGGCCGCTGTCGGCGGTGAGTCGGTGGATGGCCCGGTTGACACGCCCTCGCCCTCACCCGCCAAGCGCGGCAGAGGTCAGAGCCGCAGGAAGGCGACGCCTAAGTACGTGGAGATGGTGCACGACGACGACGTCGACGACGACTTGAGGGGAGGCGGCGCTGTTGAGGAGGCGGACCAGGACGAGGAGTTCGTCCTCGAGGATGGCGAGGTTTGAGGTCGTCCCGAAGTGTCTCTATAGATTCCGCCCTAGGCAGGGGGTGACTGTCCTCCAGCACTGCGGTAGCGCCTCGAAGGGCTTTGCCGAGGGCAGTTCATGTCGCTTGGGTTCATGGACAAGGGCAGACGGTTCAGGTATACCGTATTTTCCAGCAAAGAGTCATTGCCTCTTCCACGCATTACATTGCCCGAGTCGGCATTTTTATTAGTAATTACAGACGGAAGCGGCCAAGCAAATGAGATAAACGTTCTTGCCATATTACAGCAACCCCCCTCAGGACTATTTGTGATATTTTCCGGCTTGAGATATGACGTGAGACTTACTGAACCTCGGCCCTCCGCGTGGATAACACAGCACAGAGTCGCAGGTCTACATCGCATTGACAAGATAATTGATGGTCTTCCTGGCTAAAGATCCCATCCCTTTTTATCGAAGCTTGAGCTCACTTCATGGACACCTCATCTCGATCCGATTGGGAGGTATCCGAGGTCAGACCAAGGAAAGCGACATTCATTCAAATCACAGCCACACAATCTAGTCGAGGACGCTCAGGCCCTTGAGCTAGATATGGTATTATGGACAGTAATTAAGTAGGAACAGCGCCAGTTATGAGAGCCCGAATGTCTCTCAAGAAAAAGCGACCGTGATTTGGACTGGATCAGTGTTGTCTCAGGGGAGAGATCGCCAAGGAAACGGAAAGGAGATCCGCAGAGCCGCTATGACGTCAGCGTGATACCGGACCCTCTCGGGATGCAGAGCAATGGCCAGTGTAGACAGTTCGTATGGAACTTCTTCAATCGCAATTGTATTCAGGGATTCTTCGAGGGAGAAAGAAAGAAGTCAAAATAAGCGAGTCAGAAGGAAAGGAAAGCATCGAGTCATGTCGGAAGCAACTACGACCAAGGGCCAATGCCTGTGCGGCAAAGTCGAGGTACGTTCCTACGCTCCGTCGCCCGCCCTGAGGCCTACCACTGCCGGCCATCAAGGTAGTTAATTAATTAAGCCGTCCACGTCCGTCCTAACGACTCATGCTACGGCCGCGCGCAGGTGACGGTGACGGCGGACAAGCCCCTGGCGTCCTTCGACACGCTGTGCTGCCACTGCGACAGCTGCAAGCGGCGCAGCGGCGGCGTGGCGAGCTACGCCTTCGTGGTGCCGAAACAGCACGTCTCGTTCCACGGCTCCGCGCACAAGACCTTCGAGGACCGCGACACGGGGTCCGGGAAGCCCATGCGCCGCACCATGTGCGCCGAGTGCGGGTCTCCCGTGTGCGTCATCGAGGCCGACAGCCCGGACATGCGCTGTCTGCAGTACGGGCTCTTCGCCGGCCGGGTGGAGCTGCCGAGGCCCGCGCTCGAGATGTTCGCTAGCAAGCGCGTGCCCTGGATTAACGAGGTCGGTGAGGATGTGAGGGAGACGGCTTGAAAAGGCGTTGGGAGGGTGGGGTGTCGGGAATGGGTGGGTGTAGAGGTAAGTAGGCACCTCTTCACTCGGAAAGGCTTGGCGACCGGCCAGAAAAAAGGTAATTAACAGCTTGCAGTTACTGTATGCTAGTCTAGACAGGGATACATGCGGGCTCGTGTCAAGACCGGAAGGGTGGGCAGCAAGCGTTGCAGACCGAGCTGGCATTGTTAAATCGTTTCTGCAAGGCTTACCCCCCTCTGAGTGGCGCTTCGCCTTCATATCAACAAGTGTTCGTAGCATGGGTACTGTAACAGCTGCCGTCGCATTTCCCTGCCAGCATACATTTAATGAAGCAATGGTTATAGTACCCTCTTGTCCTCGGCTTCCAAACAAAGGCGTGCATTTAGGGAGATTTCAACACCAGGTTCTCCGCATCCTGCATCTCGTCCTCATGTGTTTAAACTGCTGCTCTTGCTATTGAGGAGACTTTACTCTTTATGCATGCTACTGGCGGTAGGGTGTTAGACCCTTAGCGGGCAGTGGGCACATTTGATAATTGCCGGTCAAGGAAGAGTATGTCGTCCGAGATGTCGAATTCACGAGTTCCTGGTCACTTTCAGGAGATCCCCTTTAGACAGACCTGTGGACTGAGGCCGCCGGAGGTTGATGAATTCCTCAGGTTTGCCGTCGATACAGAAACCCCTATCGATACGAAGCTTTCCCGTGGTGAAAAAGCTCCTATATCTGTTTTCAGCTTCTAGTCTGGGTAGGTGATGCACTTCGTTGGTAACGGGGTTAAACTCGAACAGCCCCCAGAGACGTTGTTCAGTTGGCATCATGGTAACGCCGCCAGACCCGCGGCGCTACCTATCTCCCGCCCGGAGGAGCTTCGGAGCCGGACGCGGAAACCGAGACTAGTTTCTTGACTCCGGAGCCGTTGAGCTAGTGAGGCCTCCCATACCGTAATCAGTTGGTACTAGTCGCTATGTAGCTTCGAAAACGCGGTTTCCGCCGGGTGAGAAATAAATCCTCCATCCGCATGTATGAGTTTTATTTCGCAACCCCCCTGGTCGCTGGTGAGAGCCGGTGCCTTGTTTTCTTTCCATTATGCATACTTTGTAAGCATATGCCAGGTGGGTCGGCAGGGGCTGTCACAACCTTGAACCGGGCCCGACGCATGCGCCGGTCCCCTGAGTCGTCGCTCTTTGGCAAGATAGAAAACCGCGGGACGAGCTCGTGAATGATCATGGATATTGTTAAAACGTGCATAATGTCTGCTTACGGTCCGCCCGTCCTGCGTCCGTCATGTGTATGATATGACCAGATGATGTTCGGAGTCAAGATCAGATCCGTGGCATCATCTCTACTTTGATGAGTTAGATCCATAGAGATCCGGGACCGGAGAATAGGGGAACGTCATCCGTTCAGCAGAGCGGAAGCTGCGAGAGGCTAAGCCCGTAGTTGAGGATTTAGTCTCAGAGCTATGCATTTACGCCGTGGAGATGCAAGCTGGTGTCATTGATCGAAGGGATTTGCGGGTCCGAGATGAGCAGATGCATCTTCGCACCTTGTCCAGTTTGTAAGATAGGGAATCCTTGAATTATTGTTACATGCTCGGATTGTCGCTCGATGGACCCGAATAGCCTTCGGAGTTGCTGAGTTCGCTTCATTACTATATGTCAGATGCTCACCTGCCTCTATAGACACTGGATCTTGCTGATAATAAAGCAAGGGTTTGCGTTGTATTCAGTTTGCCAGTAGATCCCGGATAGCTATGAGAACTACATACTTTGTATAAGAACTGACCCTCCTCTCTCATAACGGAGAGCTAATCCGTTCAACGGTTTCCTCAGTCTCAACGTCTTGTTTGAAAAGAGGCGTTGCATTATTCATATATATACGTAGAGCATTGAGCCAGTCGACGATCCTAGCTTTCTAGTGACGATGCCGCAACTCGGTGGAAAGGAGATTGGCTCAACAGGTTACGGCCTGATGGGACTCACCTGGCGGGCGAACCCTCCTCCTCAAGAACAAGCGTTCGAGGCGATGCGTACTGCCATTAAGAATGGTGCTAACTTTTGGAACGGGGGTGCCTTTTACGGACCGCGTGAATACAACAGCCTGGTCCTTCTGGAACGATATTTCGAGAAGTACCCCGAGGATGCGGACAAGGTCGTCATCAGCATCAAGGGTGGCATCAAAGTTAATGGCGGAGGGGCGGATGGCTCACCCGAGGGTACGCGTAGAGCCCTTGATGAGTGTCTTACTCAGTTGAAGGGTCGGAAGTTTCTCAATATCTTCGAGTTTGCTCGCCGCGACCCGAACGTGCCGATGGAAGTAACATTCAGGGTCCTCGAAGATGAATACGTCAAAACAGGCAAACTTGGTGGTATCTCACTCTCTGAAGTCAGGGCTGAGACAATCCACGAGGCGGTCAAGCACACTAAAGTCGTGGCTGTGGAGGTTGAACTGTCACTGTGAGTAAAACGGGACACGCATAGGCCGCCGCTCATAAAACTGATGATGGGGATAGGTTCGCGACGGACGTCCTTGAAAATGGCGTGGCAGCGGCTTGCGCCCAATACGACATCCCCTTGATTGCCTATTCACCAATTGGAAGGGGTATGTTGAGCGGGCAGATCAAGTCGATCGATGATCTCCCTAAAGATAGCGCAAGTAACCTTGGAAGCTCCCGAAGACGCAATATTGCTAAAGATAGGTGTCGCAGATACCCCGGAATTTCCCTCGCTTCCAACCGGGAAATTTCGAGATCAACCTCCAACTTGTGAAGCAAGTTGAGGAGTTGGCAGAAAAGAAGGGCTGCACTCCGGCCCAGCTCGCAATCAACTGGACCAAGGCATTATCCCGGAGACCAGGCATGCCTACCATCATCCCGATTCCGGGAGCAACGACAGCGGCCCGCGTCGAGGAGAATATGAAGGAAATTGATATCACGGATGAGGAAATGGCCGAAATCGACGCTACGTTGGCCAAATTCACGCCAGCCGGAAACCGTTACCCAGACTGGGTGCCTGTAAACACATGAGGATACATAGATATCCAGCTGTGTGTTCCCGCACGTAGTTAGCTAACGTTGTTCGCGAAAGGCAAGCATATGACAAGGGGTTCTTGCTGTGCGGTGTCAGGAAAGAGAGATTTCCACATTTTTCGAGCCCGAGGACTCCTTTCAGCATTGCAGAATTCTTTAGATGTTCATCACTCTAGTTTTCGGCATGGACTGTGTATGAGACCTTGAGGAGGACTCACCAGTAGAGGGTAGCATCTGGATGGACGCCTCTCATCCAGGGCTGGTGTCTCCCGTTGGGAGTTTACTTTAACACCTGGGAGGCTCAACGACGCTCACGAACCTACCTGGGTAGACAGACGTTACCGTCGACAGTCCTGCCATTGGGCCAATGCCAGACGCGTCCACGAGTTTCCCATATCGCTTCATGTTATGAGGTTAAAAATAGAGCATGGTATGCAATAGCCCGGGTCGATGCATGCGCTGCTCTTGGGGGTTAAAAAGCATAACCATAGGAAAGTGACATTAATCGAACGCACTTGGCTGAGTCGTGTTCGAAAATTTCGTAATAGTTGGAAGGGTGGGAGGATTTATTACTAGGTGGGACCAAAACATGATTACTGACTAGTACTAAATGGCCCAGACCGGAGATCTGACTGTTTCAGTGGATGGCCCAATCCTCGGGGCCATAAACGAGTTTCCTAATGCCAGCATCCTATTTTGTCAGATCCCTAGCTACTGGTACTGTAGGTACCTGACCTTGGAAGCCCAACCAATAAAAGCACTGTACGAAGTTAGACGGGCCGTGCTTGCATAAATGGAAATCCACAAGCACCTCCCTAGATAGGTACTTACCACAGTAGCTGAGCCTTGAGTGGCCCAATTGAATCATTACTACAAACGGATGAACTGGGCGTCAACGGGTTCTTCCGTAATGCAAATTTAGTAACGCATACGAAATGAACATCAACCAATCGACCAACGTTATATGTGTGTCACACAGAGAGTTACCAATATCACCCGTATACTTGGTGGATTATGTATTCAATGTTGTTGAGCCACAAGCCGCGCGACAAGAATAGCAGCTAGCATGTTAGATCTACAGCATCAAACACGCACCGAAAAGGGCGAAAAGCACGAGCCAGTGGCTTGTGCTAAGTCTCGACCGGGCTCGATTCAGAGAAACAGATTCCGAACTTACCGGGTAATTTTGTCTGCGATGACGCTGGTACCGAGTATGTACCGGCACACGTGTGTTAGACCCAACTCGAACCTACGGTTGACATACTCAGGGCGCAAGATACGGAGAGCAAACAGCTTAGGGTACCGACGAAGACTACTGTATTGTACCTACATACATGCACATAGTGTGTACAATAGGAGCTCAAGTTACTTAGCGTGGCTTGTGTAGCGGCTGTCGTCTCTGTATGGGCTAGTAGCTCGCTCTATCTAATCCACTCCAGCTACAGTTATGGCTGAGGAAAAGGAGAGCAGAGTAAGATCTATCAGTTCCGAGATTCAATTGCATCGTGCTCAGTATTGCGTCCAAGAGGACGATATCCGCTCTTCTGTCCAAAGTTCCCGCCCCTACGTAGCGCCCCGTATGCTGTAATCGGTTGGTAGGTACTCCCGAAGTACACTACGAAGTACCTATATAATATAGTTCGTTTCTGGCGACTCCACTTATGCTCGCTTCCTCCGGTCGTTCCTGCAGTGTGTGCAAGACCGTCTCTAAAAGCGGAAAGGGCTGCCGTTCCGCTCCTTCGCATGCGGAATCGCCTGTACTGCGTAAGGATTTGGGAGTAATTGATTACATGTCGTTAATACGCTGCCTTCCATCGATGTTCGCATCGCAAATCGATAATCCATAGTGAAATCTATTCTCTCCACAGTCGCGATAGTCCGACTGCGCGTTTGACCTGGACCCTCCGATTAGCACTAGTCACGGCGGGCTGCATGTCTTACTGATACGCTTCTCGACCAGTCCGCGCGCCTCAGTGGCCGTCCGATCGTTTGCCTCTGGTAAGGCGAAAGATACCAGAGCTTCCTTCAAAACCCAGTCAGAACCGGCGCATAAACGAGATGCAGGCAGCCCCTGATTCCGCGGCACATGCCGCGGGCTCTGTGGTAATACCAGCATCGCCGGGCTCACCTACTCTGACAAACCCGGACATGATATTGCCCGACTACGACGATACCGTCTCCTCTCCCGACAGATCGCATTCTTCTCTGACTATGTGGAAAAACCACATGAACGATATGCAATTCGACCTAACCCCTCACACCTTCGCTGGGCCCATCAGCCCGTCGACGCCAATTATATATGGCAATGGCACGATGTTATCGGATATCGGAGAGGTCACCGAGGTGGAGAGCGTATGCGGTCCGGCCAAGTCGCACTCCACAACTGCGCGCGGCAGTGATGCTCCCAGGAAATCGGCCTTTGCAACAACCCAGGACCCTACAAGGAAGAGGGGGCACGCGGTTTCCCACGAGAGGCGTGCATCCATCGAGTCCAACAGCACCATAACTTCACTCGAGCAGCCGGGGCTGTTTGCCGACTTCGACGATAATGTCAGCGTGGACGACAGCAATTTCCAGGGCGACGATGAGGAGAGTGTGGCAGATTCTTACATAGACGACGAGTCGGTTCAGGAGGGACCTTCACCCATCAGGGAACGAGATCAGTATAAAGACTCGGCAGCTTTGAGCAGGAGGGCCGAGCAGATTCTGGCGAACGCGAAGCAAAGACTAACGGTAAGAGAACCCCGGCGGCCATTTAGGAGCGTGGCAAAGATTTGTTAACAGCATGTAGACCATGGAAAGTAATCTTAACCGAGCAAGAACGATGCATTCTCCAATGTCATCCATTGGTTCAGGCTCCACACCATCACCAACGTTCTCACGGCCTCTCGCTGCACTGCAGGGTGAACACGGTCCGGGTAATCCAAATAGTACGCATTATGGCCACTCTAGGATGTCCAGCGAAAATAGCTTGCCGTCCAGTGTCAAGCAGGGCGTATACACGCCGAGATCCTCCAGCGCGCTTGGTGCAGCTGGCGGCTATCGAAAATCTTCATTAAGTCCCAGGGACGGGAACAGCCCCTTCGAATACTCAAAAGAAAGCTCACACTCGTCTCCGATCTACGGCAATTCAGCCTTCACAAAAAGCCAAACATCCTTGTGTGCGCGCGAACAAGCCCGTGGACCCTTTAGCGAAGACGAAAACCAAAGCAACGCAGGTTCATCGCGGCCAAGTTTAGATCATGCTAGGCTAGAGACCTTCCTGAACCCCGCTTTCGGATCCTTCAATGACCAAGGATTGAGAAGGTCTGCATCTACGGCCCAGATGCGAGATATAAAAGAACAGATGAACGAATTAAAAGGGAGGCTGTCTAGCTTGAGGGACCAGGCCCGTGCGGATACTCTAAAGCGTCGGAGTATACAAAGTTTGCGTACGCCCAGCCCCTTCACATACGCCCGCGTCGACCAATGGTATGCCGGTCCTGGGAAGTCAAGTGATATCGCACCAGTTCCTGAAGGTTATGAGGATGAACCTGTGTCCGATATCGAAGACGGTGGAGCACGAGTGGAAACTCCGAATCAGAATGGACCCGACGAAGGTTCTGGTAGTAGCGCATACACAGAAGCAGATGAGAGCATCTCGCCAGCCCAACCTCGCCCGGCTGACTCGCAGGCACATTCGCCATATATAGATTTGCCGTCTCCTGCGGACCAAAGTTCACAGGAAGAAGAGGACGACCTGAGGACGGAAGATGGATACGAGGACGATCAGGCGAGCAACTACGACGATATAGCGAGCGAAAGCGGTGCATCCTCCTACCATGATACCGTTCAGAATCAAGTATCTCATGAAGACCGTGAAGATGCTTTTGACTACGAACACTTCTTCTTGCACAGCGCCATGGGCAGCATGAGCCAGAGGCGGATGAGAAAAGGGAGCCAGGATAGTTTCAGCTCCGACGATTCCACAGAGACTACCCGGCCTGTCAACGGCCGCCCGCGGAAGGGCAGCACGGCTTCGGCTTCCAGTTTGGATTCATTCGCAACCGCTACCGAAGGGAGAAACACGAGGGCCGAAAACGAAGCGGACAGGGAGTACATCGCGGAACAACCTAGGCGGGTCCGGTCGCAGACGCCCGAGGGGGCGAAACACGCCGCGTTCAGCCCCCCCAGATCGCAGAGCAGCGACTCCACCTTCCTCAACCAACACCACCGCCGCCCTTCGGCCTCGCCATCCGAATCCGCTGGCACCAACCGGAGCTTCCCCCTAGTGGACACCCGGCCCAAGGCGAACGGCGGCATGCTAACGCCGCGCGAGTCGCCGGACCAAAGCCTCAAGCGCATCTCCGAGACGCTGCTGAGCGACACGGCGAGCATCTGCGACAGTATCGGCGGTGGCGCCGGCGGCACCGCACCCGCCGCCGCCACCGGCACTATGGACACGCTCTCGAAGGAGGACCAGATCCTCGTCGAGCGCCTCGTCGCGAGCCTCGGACGCTGCGTCCTCGGTCTCACCGAGGTGGGGCGCGCCAGCCCCGAGAGCCGCATGTACAGGAGGCGCATCGTAGCGGCGAAGCAGGCCCTCGAGGGCTTGAACGAGCCTACGTAATAGACGGAAAGTGCCTCGTATTCCGTCCGAATGCGGCGTTCCGTCTCGGCTTGACAGGGGGGATGTTGAATGTCCAGGGAGATCCAGTACACTTGGACACAACTA
The DNA here is from genome assembly GCA_004155035.1 of Monosporascus sp. 5C6A. NCBI lineage: Eukaryota > Fungi > Ascomycota > Sordariomycetes > Xylariales > Monosporascus > Monosporascus sp. 5C6A. The sequence continues at coordinate 330,278 of QJOB01000020.1, read as the reverse complement.
GCTAGCTTGCTTCTTTTCCGGTTCGGCACATACTTTTTCGCTTCGGGTCCGGGTGCAGAGAGCAATCTTAAATACCCAGCTTATCCCAGCGGAACCGAGTCTTACTGCCTCCGCCGGCGGCTTGCCTGTCTCCTCGGCTTAAATACCTCCCTACCTACCTACATCCTCACATACACAGATGTTCAAGCTATCGCGAAACCGGCGGCGCAACCACTCTTTGCAACTACCACCGCTACAACTACTTACAACAAACAACTACTGCTATTAGAACCAGAAATTCTGTTGTCGATGTCGGATAGAAAAATACTCTTGGAGCGCGGAATTTACTCTTCGATACCCCCGCCCCGTCCCCGGGCTTGCCTGCTTGCGTTACATACATGGGCCGGTGGATTGTGTATATAGATAACTTGGATCTGCTTTTTTATCATAATCATATTGTGTATTTTGGACCATCGCCAATATCATTATGGACGCCTTGGGCCATTCTGTCCTTGTGGCGTCGCTCCGTTGGTATAGCGATGATATTTCGTAATAACGACGAAGCGAGGCTAAGCAAGCGGCTTTCTATGGTATCGCGATATCTTGTTAAGGTACAAATGTCTACCTGAGGTTAGGACCTCCCCCCCCCCGTGCCCTGTCGAGCGCGTGGCACCCTCGGGCAGAGTCGTGTCGTCTATATGTCTATTGGCCTCCTCGGCCCCGATTATGCATAACGCGATAATTAGCTACCACTATACATGCACCGTCCCGGGACGCCCATGGCAAGTGTGCCTTGAATCCCATTCCCACCCGTCGTTAAACCATTATCGTGATCAGGCCTCTTGATCAGCCCACGCAATGCGAGCTCGTCGCTTGGGCGGGTGGCTACTCGATGCCACGGCATCACCCTCGTTCTGTCCCTGGCCAGTCGAGTCGGCTCCGGTATCACCAGGCGGGGCCGGACTATGCGGACGTTTCGGACCTTTAGCAAGCTTTAACGGCACGCGCGTCAAGCTGCTGGTCTCGGCAGTTGCCGCGTTATTATTATTCGTCTCCGCCACACTGCCCTTCTTCTTGGCGTCCGGACTGCCCTTCGTCGTGAGCAGGCCCTCGTCCGGATGCAGCTCGCGCCCGAACCCGCGCCCGAACACGTACTGCGGGTTCTCGAGCCTGGCGGTCTGCGCGAGCCCGTCGTCCTCCTTCGGGGCGTCCTCACCCATGGGCAGGATGCGCGCGTTGAGTATCCACTCGTACATGGGGCGGTCATCGAGCACCGAGTTCACGCGGCGGTGCTCGGCCTGCGTCATACGCCGGCGGCGGTCGACGATGAGCTCCTCGATGGAGCCGCGGAGGACGAGCGTCTCGACGGTCACGGGCCTGTGCTGGCTGATTCGGCGGGCGCGGCCTATGGCCTGCGCCTCGACCTGTGGGTTCAGCGTGGGGCTGATGAAGTAGATGCGCGACGCGCTGCGCATGTCTAACCCGAATGCCGCATGGCTGATGTCCATCAGGAGGACGCGGAACTTCGGGTTCTCGGTAAAGGTCACGATGTATTGTGCTCGCCTTGCGGCTGTGAGACCTGCTCGCGTATAGATCAAGTGTTGGATCTGCAGCTATTTGGGTGTCAGCCACGAATTATAAAATTAAAAGAAACGCATGAAGTTATGTATGGGGGGTAAAGGCTAGATCTAGTAATAGCTAACCGAGGCAGTCTTGACGCTGACGCTAATTCAGGGTATGGCAAATCTTACAATTTCGAGCACACTAGCGAGGTAGTATGCGATATTATTGTTATCGTAGAAGACGATAATCTGCTCCTCTTCCTGGTATCTAACGATGGAGTCAATGAGGTACGACAACTTGGCAGATGCAGTCGAGATGATCCGGGTCTTAGCGAGAGGCTCTGCAATTTCGATCTTGCTGGCAGCATTCGCCTCGACTGCGTTATTAGCCTCAAATAGCACAAATGTCGACTTCGCTAGACTTCTCGCCTTTGGCTTCGCATGGTGATCGTCACCAAGTGACGTGCGTCCAGCCAAAGTCTCTGCTTGGGGTTCGTGCCTGGTGGGTTGACCGGCTGTGTCTCTAACTGCTGCGAGAGCTTGAGATCTTTCGGCTTCACCTTGGGAGTCTAGTCTTCCGCTTTCGACCATGAGTTTGAGAGATGTCGGCGCATCAATGCAGGGATTCAGATATCTCTGTAGTGCTCGGACTAGGCCAGCTTCGGTGCAGATAGGCTCACCATTTCCCCCTTTGTCATCAAGAGCCCAGTTCTTCCCATTGCCTCCTGGGAAATTGTCCAGATAAATCGGTAAGGCATGGTACTGATTACTAACATCCTTCAGACGGTTACCAGCAGCGAGTCTTCCGAAGTCAATAGCTTGCCTCAAAGCCTTTTCATCTTCGGTGCTGATAGGAACTGCCTTCTTCTCTAAGAATTCTTCGGCAGTTTGCAGTGACTTGGTGATGTCCTGTGCGGAGAAGAAGACGCCACCGAAGAAGCTCGCCTGCCTTAGGTTGTTGACCAGTTGGACGAGGCTCTTCCGTTGTCGTGGGTGGAAGAAGTAGTCCATATCTGTCCGCTGCGACTGCACTGAGTTGAAAATGATCATCATTGAGAAGAGATTAAGGGACAGCTTATCCTGAAAGGACCCATCCAGCACCACGATCTTCTCATTAACCGGGGGCAGCATCTTGATGACGTCTACTAGACGATGTCGAATGATGAGCGAGTCAAGAGTGCCTTTGAGGCAATCTCTTCTATCGTGGGCCTTGGAGTGTTGCTTTTTGTTCATGACGTATATGTTCCAATCCGCGACAGTATCGCCGGCTTCCTCTTTCGTGTTTGCCCACGGTCGAACTCTTAAATATTTAGCTGCTAGGTTTCCGATTCGCTGTAAGTCTTCTCTCTCTTGTTGTATTGCTGTATCGGATGCCTGTTCGCTGTCGCCCTCGCTCTGGGAATATGTTCCAGTCGATAATTCTTCGCCTACGCCGTAGAGACCTCGCGAAGGCGTACCCGTTACTACCCAACGAGCAGCAATCTCAAGTCTGTCAATCACACGCATTACGTCACTTCTGTAGCCCGGGCCATGAGAGCCAAGCCTATGGCCTTCATCGATGATACACCTCTTGAATCGCATGTACTCAAGAGGACAGTAGATTTCTCGCATCGGCCCTCCCGTATTCCGTCTTTCCCTCTGGATCCACTCGAAACGGGTCTGCGAGAAGATGATCACATCGTACGTGAGCAATACCGTCACTTGGGGGATGGGTATCGTGTCTGTCATGACCAAGACCTTCAATCCCGTCGTGTGTTTCTTGATCTCGTTTTCCCACTGCGTGACGAGATTGTTGGGTGTGATGATAAGAGTCGTGCTGCTGAGATACACTTCCCTGGGCAGTGTCTCCTGAGCCGCTTTGCGACCACTCCTGCGCTGCTCCGCTAACGTCTCATTCCTAATCCTGTAGAGTGCACGATTCTCAGCCTTCTCGAGCGCATTAATGCAGTTCTCGTATTCCAAGCCCAATTGGGTACGGCATGCTTCGAAATAGGGCTTCCAGGCTATCGAGTGCTTATTTGCTGCGGCTGCAGCCATATCCAGCAGACTCGCCTTCTTCAGCCTATCGGGAACCTCAGCCACGAAAGGCTCGGGTGGCTTCGTTGGTTCCCGTTTCGTGGCCAGAATCAGGGCCAGACAAATCAACGTCTTGCCAGTACCCATCTCCTCCGCGAGAATGCCTCCGCGAGGTGCATCATAATAAGTGGGTTCTCTTAGGACTAAGCCTGCCACGGTGTCATAATACCAAGGCTTTCCAGCTTGATCCAACGAGGGCCTGAGTCGAGGGTCGACAATCCTAACGGGTTCCATCTCTCGCTGGAGCATCATGGCGGCTGACTCACGTTGATAAGGGTATAACTTCGATTGAAGTCCCGTCAATTTGCTTTCCATCAACCATTGCATAGACTCCCGAGCATCCAGATCGGCCACAGCGTTCGGATCTGGGTTGGGGGAGGGAACGTTATTGAACATGGCCAGGAGAGAGGCGTCACTGCCAGTTGGGAGAAGGTTGGTGCCATATAGGGTCGGCTGTGCTTGGCGGGATGCATGGCTTTGCCCATTCCATGATTCGGAGGAGTAGTCGAGCAGGGCAATGAGTTTAGAGATTAGCCTGGTCAACTTTTCGTCTTCAGAATTGCGGGTGCGGCTTCTAGCGGTATCGTGTGGAAGTATGTAGACTCTCACACGACCGGTTTTATCTGCGCTTGATATGGTACTGAAAGACAGCTGTATCCACTGTTTCTTCCAGAGACTCAGGAATGGCTGCAAGACGGACGTCCGAAGCAGTGCTAGCTGGTATGCGGCTGGAAGACGAAATGAATCTGGGAGGCAGTCCTGGGGGCGGACGAAGAACTTCCAGGCTTGCAGCTCGGCCAGCATCCATATCTCGGGTGGTAGACCCGGGCTGTGCGATGGGACATCAAGACATCCAGCAGGAATGTACTTTGTGACCCATTGCTCGGCCGCGAAGGGTCCAGTGGTAGGTACCCAGTGAGCCATTGGTCAGATGCATGAGGCTCGTGACTGTGTGAGATAGGCTACTCCACGAAAAGATATCTGGGAGGAGATCCTTGAACCGTTAGTACAAGCCAGCCGGGATCAAGTAAGTATGGATTGAGGGGGATGGTTTTACGACGTTAAATCGGTAGGAAGGTACTCTCGGTGCCTACGGTCGAGAGAAAACGTGAGATGTCAGAATAGGGAAAGCGTTGATGTGGGGGTGGGGCATGAATGGATCCCTGTCGCTTGACGCTAACTTCCTCGCAACAACCTAAACCGAGATCCTAGCCGTGGTGCACCACTCACGGTGTCCTTGGTGACCGCGGGATAAACGGAGAGGAAAGGTAAAAAGACATTCTCAGAAGCCATTTCAAAATGTATGAATCTTACCAGATCATGGTTTTCCCCCGAAGAATTACAGTGGCGCTAATTACACGAAAAAAAACAGTCCTCTCCTGTAGGCATTACCCTCGCTTGTAGGCATTACATCCAATTCAGTAGGATATCTTTGGATATCACCAAGAAGCCCAACCCTTACATTGGTTAAGAGGGGTATTACACTGTCTCTACCATCCAACGGGTATGGGGTAATACTCTCCTGGTATTCCAGTACAGTACGTAGGTTGGCTAGGAATGATATCTTAGATCTGTGTCGTGAAACTACCTTTATCAGGCAGTTTTCGGACATTACTCTCCTCGAGTTCCATGTAGGCGTGTGCCTCGCTATCCCCCGAAGTCTTCCTGGAGGACTGCGGCGTTTTCCATCTCCTGGTAGAAAACGCCGATTGTAGCTTCGAATACAGGGAGAAGTTGACAAAATAATTTGACCAGAATGACCGCATCGCAGGTATGCAGCCAACTACGATAGCAATGGAATTTTCAATGATCCTAAATCAAATGTCAGATACATAGACTGTTACTATCAGGATCGACCACGTAATGAACTCACTGTCCTAACATTGACCCAACCATGTTTGTAGGCGTCCCAGCAAATGACGTCGACTTATAGTAAAGTGAGATGGAGCTGGCAGCAATTGCACTTTATGTATACAGTTCATTATTAGAACCTGAGGCAGTGTATGCAGGCGAATGTGGAAAGATGATCACTACTCACAAAATACCACTCAGGAATACAATCCCTAGTCCGAATTTCTTGTGAAGCGGGAGTTTGAGCTTGCTTATAATCGGGATCGGGAGGATGAAAATGACGATATCGCTGAACACTCCAATGACGCCATTCCACACACCTAAGGGCAATGATCGTTCCACACATCTGCTTATAAAGTTCGCATTCGCGACCCTGCGCCCCGGGTAGCATACGGCACCGCCATATATGGCACCGGCTGTCGACAGCAAAAGAGGTACAATAAGGATGAAATATGATGTGTAACGAAGCCACTTATGGACACCGAAAAGTCGGAGGTATAGAATCAGAATCGGAACCTTGGCAAAGTAGGCTCCAAATGACGATAGAATCGAAACTGTAGCGAGTTCCTAGGTCGCAATAACTTAGCAATTTCTCAGAAGGGATAAGGAAACGGTAATATTAAGAGACAGATAACAAGGCGCCAGAGGATATATACTCGTCCTATGAATGTGGCAGAAGACGTAGGAGAATTCAGCGCTGCGATTTGGTAAGAATTATGTTCGACTTGAAGAAGATAGGGAGGGAGGCAAGCGGGCTTGTAGCAACTTACTAACTCTCATCAAGTAGTACAAGGATGAAACAACTACCAATAAGATAAGTGCGAAGAGCGACATCCCTAGACACGTTGTTAATCCGGTGAAAAGGCCACAACTACTCTTAAACAAGTTAACTTACAGTCATCCAGGAAGAGCCTGTGGCCATGTTTGTAATTGGTCCCCACTCGAATGACGACGAACACGGTGGTAAAGATGACCTGAACGATGATAGCAGCGAGGAAGGAACTCGCGGCTACCTCTGTAGGTAGAATTTCGGATGACATAGTGCAGGGAATGATCGAAGGAGGAGAAAGTAAGATATGTTTTCCAGGCGGGGAACTCCAAGTCCATAGGGCAAGGCAAGGCTTTCTATATACGAGACCAAGACACCCAATCCACTTATCCTTGAAGAGCTCGAAGAATAATGAGCTCGTAAGATGTAGGCATAATAAATGGAAATACATAGGGACGACCCGTATATCCAGAGCCTTATCCCGGTGAGGCTCTGGCGGAAACCCCACCCCGCCGACGGATTCTGCATACATTACAAACGAATACCACACAGTGCCAGGTAATTGGCGTACCGCTAAGGCTGTATCACCCGACGTGCATTCATCTTATTGAATGAGTAAGGCGGGAATTTGCAGCCGGTTACATTCAGGGGCACCCTTCGCTGTCGGTCATTTTCGTTAGCAACCCAATAAGCTTTCTCCGGCCTAGGCCATCGCATGCGTCGCGTTTTCTTACCATAAATGGAAGGTAAGCGACTTGTTATAACATTTAAGATCTCACCGAAAATGGGAGGGGCCAATGGACAACGCTGGAATAAATCATCACCAAACTATAGCTGGCAGGCGGACGAACGGATAGGTGAAAAGCTGATATTTGGTTCTAGAATGGTATCACAGCATTTACTAGCTGCAGTTAGGTACCGAATACTCAGCATAGAGTTTGCATATAGGGGTATAACAAGATAATGAGAGTTTGAGCTGACAGTATTTTACTTTTCCATTATGTAACCGCGTAGTCCTTATCCACTCACTGCTGTGGCAGTAGGTTATTGGGGGGGGGGGGGGGGGGGGGGGGGGGGGGGGGGGGGGGGGGGGGGGGGGGGGGGGGGGGGGGGGGGGGGGGGGGGGGGGGGG